>VZSV01000080.1:1676094-1902663 GCA_013398735.1 Nothocercus julius
GTTTGTTTTTTCATTTTTTTTTTTCATTTTATTCTTTTATCTATTTATTTTTAATTGTATTATTTTGTTTTGTCATCTTGCCCCTCGTTCGGCCGGGTGGCCCATGCGCCTAGGCGCGTGGCGAGGCAGAGCCCCGCGCTCGCTCCCGCCGCGCCCTCCCTCCCGCTCCCGTGTCGTGGGAACTGGCTTTTCCAGAAGCTCCGGCTCCCCGTGAAGAAGAGCCGGGCGTGACACGGCCTGGCGAGGCCCTTGCCGGGCACCCGCTCGGGCCGTCCGAGCGCGCGGGAGATGCGGGCGGCGGAGGCCTCGTGCCCCGGCATCCCGCGGGCCGGCGCTCTCCGAGGTGCGGGTTCGGGACGCGCTGTCCGCCCCGCGCGCCTGGCGCTGGCACGCTCTCCTCGCCCGCCCTGTAGGGAAGACCTGTTGCAATAACCAGAGTTTATTGCATCGCTTCTCTCTCTTTTTTTTTTTTTTTTTTTTTTTTTTTTTTTTTTTTTTTTTGGGACAGGCAGTAAGTAAACAAGCGTGGACACCGATAGCTTTTTAAAATTGTGGTACCACTGAGTGCACCCCGTTTCCAGTTGCTTTTTGCTTTTGGATCCTAAGTAGGTAAAGCGTGTCCTTGGTGTGTTCAGAAGTTGGTGTGTACAGGGGGGAAACTTCCTTCCTGAAGTGGATGGGAAGGCAGGAGCCCGCAGGGAAATTTGCTCAGGGCTGATCTAATTAAATATTGTCAACGCTTAACCGGGCATTTGTTGTTGCTGAGGAATTACAGGCCTTCAAGGAGAGCTTACATGAGGCAGGCAAGGGCTTACGGGCCGGCACCACAAGAAATTTGGCCCAAAATATAAATCAGCTAAATGTTTTCTATAAAAATTCTGAAGTTTCCGCATACTAGAAACGGCAACCTTAAAACACTGTGAATTTTAAACAAGTAATCCCCAGTGGTTTTTGAAACTTAAAATCACAGTTAAAGCAGAGCTAGTTGCTAGCAAAGGGGAAGCAGATGTCTTAGTGCACAGGTAGAGGGAAATGGCAAATACTAGGGAAAGGGCAGGACTCTCAAAGCTATTAGGCATCTCTGTCCTATTTGGTGCAAATAGCTATTTTTAAAATTTCTGATCCATACAAGAGCTTGATGCTTCCTCAACAGAAATGGTGATTGTATGAACAAACTTGTATGTGTCTTTTCCCCCTGAAATCTGCAGTTGACAGACTATGGAAAAGATGTCCCATGTGCTTTAGGGCTAAAATTGACCTGTAGCTTTCCATCTAGTTTGTGGGGATGCATGCAGAGAGTGCAAGTGCTTAAAAACTTTTGTATATCTGAAGCAGTAATTTCAAAGCCTAGAGATCTCCTCTTGCTGTTTTTATGCGTGTCATTAATACAGCTGGTATGTAACACATGTGAGAAAATACTGTGCTGTCACTGAGACATTTTTATGTATGTATTTGGTTTATTTTCACTGTGAGCATTATTTGATTCTAAGTAATGTCTTCCCTTCTAGCCCAGTGGCGAGTCATTGCTGATGACATAACTTGGATCCCGAAAGTATGTAGCAAAAGGGAAATCTTTATTACACTCTACTTCCTGTAACTCGCAGAGCAAGCCCTCAAGCTAGAAAGGAGCAACAGGAAAGCAATAAAGATACACTTTGTTATTTAGTTCATTTAGTCTTATTCTTTAAGTTTTAGAACATCAGATATTTCCCTTCTTGTGGTACTCCTCCTACTCTCTAATAACCTTTTGATTTCATCCAGGGTGGCTTTTTGTTTTGAAGTGTCCTCCCTGTGGCTTTGTGTGGCCTGTTGTCAAAACAGAAAGTGTCAGATAGCAGTAGCTGCTGAACACTGCTCACAGTGTCTCTGTGCTGTCTTTGGCTAGGGCCTTATCTTAGGCCCTTTCTCTGCAAGCTTTTGCTAGGCTTGCATCCATATGTTTGCACCATAAAAATCTCAGATTCTTACCACTTTTCAGTTTTATGGATTGTGCTTTTTCTGCTCAAGGAAAAGGTGGTCTTTCCCAGAACAGATCTGTGAGGAATGTCTCAAAGATGCAAATATCCAAATATTTTACTTTTTACCAGTGTTACATACATGAATTCTTAGTGAGCTGTCAGAGCTGTCCTTTCCTTATTGCAATGCCCTCTGTGAAAGTTTTTGTTTCCTTGAAGTCAGGAGGAGTCATTCTATTAAGGAGTCCTCAGAAAGCCATCATATTTCTAAAGAAATAAACAATACTTATGTTCTGTACCATACTACACTGTTTCTAGCATCCATGTTAATTACTCGAAGTGACAGTGTTGTCTGATATAGTAATTAAAATGCTTTGAGAGCTGAGAATATTATACGGAAGCCGTGAAAATACATCGTGTATGAAACGTTGGCTTGAAGCGTGAAATGTCTTTCATCTAAACTGAAAGCTAGTTCTTTCCTCTTCAGCTTCTGAAACTTTCTGAGAGAAGTTATTTTGAATACATCTGGACTCTGAAGGGCACACCAGAGTCTCTAAAAGATGCCCAAGAGCAAAAGAAAGTTGATTTATAGCAAAGGATTTTTTTTTTTTTTTTTATTTTTTTGTTCTTGCGTCTTTTTTGTTGCCTAGGAGCTTGGTACATTTGCACAATAGTACCTTTATGTAGTATTACAGTCTCTGCTGGGAAAACTGTAAATCTATATTTATAACACATTCTCAAGGCTTACTAGTTTTTAAAAGTTTTAGTATATTCTTATTTTAAAACAGCTGAAAATTGTATTATAAATGGCACGGGGGAGCTATAGATAGATAAATGACTGTGCAAAAATGGCACTGTAGAGTCCATATTTATACTCCCTCATTTCACTGTATTAGCTCAACTCATTCATTATATAATTTTCTGTTCCTTTTCATAAAGCAGCTGCAGTCGTTGTCTTCCTTTTTGTTGTTAATGATGTTTCTTTATTATTTTAACATACGGTTTTGACAGCACACAAAGAACAACGCTGTGAAATTTAGCACATTATTTCTACAACTGTAGTGCTAATAGAAATGTATGCTTTTCACCAAAGTAAACACATTTAAGTCAGACACCTAGGAAACCAATATACTGGGCAAGATACTAAGTCTGCATAATAAGTCTTCCAATACCAGGTATGGCTTTATGCTTCAAATGTTAATTATGTAAGAGTGCATTTATAGAAGCCTGTATGAAAAGTCACTTTTCATATGTGATTCATAAGTCTTCTCCCCAGTATAGTCCATTTATTCGGCAGAGAATAACTAAGGCAATTGAAAATGAAAAGCACCATTCTTAGTCTTTCCATAATTCACACAGTCTGGGCCTCATTCATGGTTGTTCAATGTTTTATGATTATGATTTTTATAGAACATGGTGTAACAGCGGTCTAGGAATCTAGCTTAAAAAAAAAAAAAAAAATCCCCAACCTCCTATTTGACTGGTGAAGGTTGTTTATATTATAGTACAGCTTTAAAAGACAAGTAAAATTCATTTGTAGTCTCAGTCTCCATAACACACTTCTGAATATGTATTATTTTTTTCTTGATAGTTTATACCATTTGAATATGGATTTTATGGTGTGTTTCTCCTGATCTTGATAGGTACCTAATGACCTCTGTCCTTCCACCCCTCTGTTGGGTAACGTGCGAAGGGAAGAAAATGTTCCCTCCTTATAATAAGTTTTCTATACCTTGCCTGGCACTGTGCTCTCTGTTTTAAAATGAGCACTTTGTCTTTGAAAGGTTAAAAAGATTTTTTTGGCCAGATTTGCCAAAATATATTTGTTTAATAATTCCTGTCTTGTATTTACATATTACATATCCTAAGACATGCCATGTGTTGTATTTTAGTGTGATTACACCATGTTGAGATGTTTCATAAAGAAAATTCTTTAATCAACCGCACAGTAATAACACTGTACATTAATACAGCACCTTTCATCCTGAAGGTTGTAATAACCTACAAATTGTAGTGCTAAAACTAGCACAACTTAATATGCAATTTTCAGTGTGAACTGCAGTTAGCTCTGGGGTGAAATGTGATAGCTGGTTACCAATGCAATGTGGTTAGCATGATGAGAAGTTAGAGTAGAAAGTGAAGAAAATACTATTGCTTTTTGTTAATTGTTGTGCTGTCTAAATTATTCCTGTCTAAATAGTCCGCTGGACTATCTCTTTTTGTTGTTAACTGGCTTCTACCTTCTGCTCTAGCATCTTTCTAAGGCTGTAGACGTGAAGGAGCACTCTTCAGTTTTCGAAATTGAAGGATCTAACTAAAGGCTTCCCTTCATTGTTCCTTCATTTAAGAGATTAAGAATGTGCATATCCATTAATCCTGACACATTCTGCATTTCAGGAAAATTCCATTTGTACTTGTGGCCTGTAGACACTGGGGCAAATAGGGACGCGGCTTCTGAGTTTTTCCAGAACTTAACCGTCTCCATAGCTATATGCTAGTGTAAAACCTTCTCAGTGTGCTCAGACTTCAGAAACCTTTTTTGAAAAAATCTTTTCAGTAAGAAATTCATTCTTATATCTTAAAATTTCAGCTTCTTTATGGGAGAAGGCTTTGATACCTGACTTGTAGGTATTCCTATGTGTAGACATATGTATGTACATCTTTGGATGCTTTGTTCTTGCACAAAATGGAATCACTACTTTGTGGGTAGTTTGACCATAATTTATGGATTGCATGAGAAGGTGCTTCTGAGCTACATAAGCTGAAGAAAGCTATTTGTAATGTTAGATGGAGCATTCTAAATCTTTGTGCTTCTGTTTCGTGGTGAAGCATGGCTACACCCCACAGATTTGGATATAATTCCTCCTACTGGCTTTTCTGGCAATCCATGTCTTCATTAATGAAGTTACCAAACTTGTATTTCAGAGCTCTTACATCGTGTGTTTCTGCAGGTGAGCGTGTAGACATCACAGAATCATTCAGGCTGGTCCACCCTTCTGCTCAAAGTGGGATCAGTTCTGAGGTCACACCAGGTTGCTCAGGACTTCATCCAGTTGGTTCTTGAAACCTTCAAGGATGGAGACTGCAGAGCCTCTCCGGGTGACCTGCACTGTTTCATAACAGGGAAAAAAGCTTTTCTGGCATCAAATAGAAATCTCTTGTGTTTCAGTTTATGTCTGCTGTGTCTTGTTGTCCCCTCGCACACTGCTGTGAAGATCTTGACTCCCTCTCCCCCTTGTAGGCACAGGGGTGCTGTTAGGTCCCTCCAAAGCAATCTCCTCTCCAGGCTGAGCCAGCCCTGGTCCCACAGCCTCTCAGGGCTCATAGGACAGACTCCTCAGTCCCTGACTATGTTGGTGTCTCTTTGCTTATCTTGCTCCATTTTATCCATGTCTTTCCTGGAGCGAGAGTGAGGGAGGGCAGGTAAAACTGGCCACAGTATCTAGATGTGGTCTCATGAGTGCTGGATGGGCGGGTAAAATCACTTCTTGCAATCCCCTGGCGCTGCTGCTGTTAGCGTGGCCCAAGCTGCTGTTGGTTTTCCTTGCTGACAGGGCACACTGCTGGCTCATGCTCGGCTTGGTATCAAACATCCCCCCCAGGTCCTTCTCAGCACAGCTGCTCTTCAGCCAGCCAGTCCCCGACCTGTCCAGTTGCAAGGGAGCATGGCTTTGCATTTGTCCTAGCTGAATTTCAAAAGTTAGTCCATTTCTGCAGCCAGTCAGGGTCTCTCTGCATGGCAACCCTGCCCTGGAGCATGTGAACTGCTTCCCCTAATTTGGCATCATCTGTAGACTTCAGGAGCAGGCGATTTGTCTTCTCCTCCATGTCACCGATAAATATGCTAAACAGAAGAGTCTCAGGATAGATGCTGTCATACCTTGCTTGCCACTGGTATCCAGGGAGAGTGAAACCTATTAACCCACTAAGTCCAACTATCCAAACAGTTCTTTTATCCATCTAATTGTTAACAATCGCACCTTATAAAAATAACACCCTAACTTGGTTACAAGAATTGTAGGAGCCAACCTAAAACTTTGCTGAATTCAAGTTGAGTGACACCCACTGCTCTCCCCTCATCCACAAATCCAGGCCTTTTATCAAAGGAGACAGTCAGATGGGTCAGGTGTGATCTACTGTTGTTAAATCCATACTGTCACCATTGGTAAATCACCAAATGGTTGAGGTTGGAAGGGACCTCTAGAGATCACCTTGTCCAGCCCCCCTGCTCAAGCATGGACACCTAGAGCACATGGCACGGGGAAATCCATTCTGTCACCGCCCCCTTCATGTACCCAAAAACATAATCTGAAAGGATGAAAGGACTCGCTTCATCATTTCCCCAGTGACTACAGAGAGGCTGAACAGCCTCTAGCTTTGGGCCTTTCTGAAGGTGTGTGATCTGTATAACATTTGCCTTTCTCCAGTTATTGGGAACCGCCCAGACCTACGCAGCTTTGCCAGGCTAGTAGGGAGCAGCCGTGCGGTGACATCAGCCACCTCTCTCTCTTGGCAACCCTGCACGTGGCCGCTCTGGTCCGGAGAGCCAAGCTGTAGATGGCTGGAGGAGGCAATGAGAGATAGCTTGGCCAGGAAACTAGAGGGAGCAAGAAGTACTAATGCCTTCACCCTTGGCATGCTTTGCTTGCACATTGTATTTTTAACTTGTACTTTTTAGCCTCCTACAGTATTAACTTGGAGAGCTTGCATCATCTTGCCTATTGCTTCTGTGTGTTGTCTAGAGGGAAGCTGTATTGTGTTTGTACTTTCTTTAGAAATGGGAACAGGACAAAATATAAGCAACTAAAATAGATACAGAAAAGGGAAACCCCCCCAGATGCTGATCACTCAAGTGAAGACCACAGGGAAGGTTTGGGCTAAGAAAAGATTTTCGCCTCTCATACTTGCTATTGCCAACTCTTGGCAGCTTGCTTCTCTCACCCCTGCCTATCACTCTTAGAAGCATTTTTAAAGTCGAACTGTTTCTCACGGGAATTCAGGCCCTATTTTTTAAACGTAACCTTTTTATTACAGATTTATTTGTTTTGATCAATAATAAAAGGCTGTAAACCTCATGGAAATTGAAAATAGACAGATCTTTACAAAACGCATCAGGAAAAATACATGTTCTTTTGAAAATACAGAAAAGCTTGCATTTGCATTTGAAAAATATTATTCATGAAAGAAAATTCTAAAGCAAGATTTTCCAGATACCAGTATTTAGAAACTGTGTATTCTGTTTCTCTGTTGATTTAAATCTATAGATTTAAAATTCTATGTCTTTTAATTCTCCATATTAAATCCTTCATAATATATTCATAAAATATTTCAGATAGGCTAAATAATGCAGTAACATTACTTAATTCTGCTTTTAATTGTCAGTATGGATTTGGATAATGAACTTTTTATAAACTAGGAGAGTGTACCAGTTTTTCAGGTAATTTCGCTAGTAACGTTTACCTTAAGAATGCTAAGTTTTTTGACAACAGCCAAAAAGTGGAGTTCTGGAGATGAGTAACAGAAGCAAAAATGAACTTCTTGATTAAAAGGTTAAATTAAAAAAGAATTACCAACTGGGATCCATCCATCTAGTTTTGAATTAAGTAATATTTCAACTTTATTTGCTTATTTTCTCTAAATACATAATTTCAAGCCAATACTATTGTTTTCGTTTCCAACATATTCATAGGAATTTACTTTTATAGATTGTCTTACTGATTAGTGTTAATTACAGTCTTCATATTTCAGTTTTCAAATTGCAGGTCTATTGTACCTGCTTAGTTGCGTATTGTATCAGGGTGTCTCATTCTTTACATTTCTTTCAAATATTTAAATATTTGTTAAATATATGGACAACGTACTAAGAAAGTAATATGATATCAGTTTACTGCCTCAGAAGGTGTTCAGGTTGTGATTTCTGGTGTTTTCTGTTGGATAGAGAGACCTAATTTAACAGAGTGAGTGAGCGATAGAAGTACAGAGTTTAATTTAATTCTTAATTCTTCTTTTTGCGTTGAGTGTTGGTAAGAGGAATTGAGCGAAAGTCTTGGCTTTTGCTTCTGGTATCTGCTTATTGTTTGATATATTGATTCTTGGATATAAACCTTAGTTGAAGTGTTGTAGTGACAATTGCAAAATTGTGTGGCAGCTTTTCTGACTGCTGTGGAGGGAAAACAGTTTCATATTTTAGCAAATATAAGAGAGACATTTGCGCAGGATAGGTGCCGTGCTTTATTAAATACAGTCTGTATACGTTCACTTCCCACCTCTGTCTTTCAGACTCCGGGCAGAGTTGGGTCTCAGAGCTCTGACTCAGATTCATCTGCTACACCGGGAAATGCCGTGGACGTGAACAACGAAGGCTCCTCCGAGGTACTGTACACCAGCATGTGGAGCCATAGTCTTAAACTTTGGGAGCTATTTCCTCTTCTGTGAAACTATTTGGAATTTCTTCTGATACCCTATCTAAAAATAATTGTATGAAATAAATACTCAGAAGTGCTATCTTCCAATAATAGGTTACTTAAATATAAAGACAGGCCATATAAATGCATAGCTTTTATTTAGGTTTATCAATTTACATAGTCATAAACAATCCTTTCTGTAATTGTAGAGAAGAATTTGAGACAAAACCTTAATGTTCCTCCTTACTAAATCTTATATGAGAGTTTCAGCAAACAAAGCACAATATTTTCCACTTGTAGTCCTTGCTTCTGGTAAGCCATAATGTATGTTGGAAACCTTCTTCTCCACCTAAATATGAAATGTGCCGTTTTTTTTTTTTTCTTTGTGTCTGTGTCTGACTTTTAATCATATCTAGTTTTTATCTGCTGTGCACTTAGCCAACAGCATTAAGTTGTTTTGCTCTTCTTGCATCAATTCCATATTACAATGTCTTTGGATTTACAGTGTGTCAAATATTAACTTTGAAAAATGCAGGCTGACTTCACTGGCTGTTTAAGCTATCCGGTGCTAATGTAGCCTGATTACCTAGATTACAAATGTTTCTAGTTTAACATACAAATGCAGTGCAATGTTAATTACTCCTATTACAGCATTAAAGGGAGCAAAGTGCCCTTTCTTACCCTGAATGAAGTATATGATGGTTCAAATACCCATACATCTGTTACACATCATAAGAGAACTTCTCACTGTGTTGTTTAAAATCATAATTGCCTTCCATCCGCACATCTGTGCTAATTTCTCAGCTAGTAAAGCCTTAGTACAGTCAGTATAATCAAACATTCCTTAATTTCTTGCTGCATGTCACCCATGTCATGTGTTTGTAAGTCAAAATCTGTTTTGTATTCATATTTACACTGTCCTTGCAGCAAACAAATATCCTTAAATTGCAGAATAAAATCTCAGTACTTCTGTAGTTAATTACTGCATAAGAATATGCAATGAGAGATAATTGCTTCCTTCCAAAGTTTGCCTGAAAGTACATGATCCTGTTAACATGGCAATAATATCGCTGATTGTACAGATGATCTCACAAGGTACAGCAATGCTAATGTAATATTTGTTTCTTGACATAAAAATTATTACTACGTACTATTATTTTTTCTTACTGCTGAGTTGGAACTCAGACCAAAGGCTAGTGTGTCACTTTTGGTACATGCTAAAAAATACCTTTTAGTTGTCAGTAATTTCACTAGCTGTCTCACAGGTTGCAAGAAAGATTCTTCCTTTAGAATATAACTTTCAAAATCTGTTTGAAAATTACTTCTGAAGCTGATGATGATTTCTTGCTCTCCGGAGGTTCATACATTGCAGCACCTAGCTCGAGGCTTTCTGCTGATCTTCCTTTTGCTCTGCAGCTGGCCGGAGATGTTCTCTTTCCGAGAACTCTCTCTCTCAAAGCACAGTATCCAGCCTCTGCAGAGGGTTTGATTTCCTTTTATATGTTTATGGTCCCACCTGCTTCTCCAGTGTTACATAAAAACAGAAACCCAACTGACTTGCCTTCATTCCACGCTTCTTTGCTACTAGATTTTTGAATTTGTATTGCTGTTTCAAGATTCAAATGGAGAAAAGTTAATAGGTCATTGCAGATTCTCTTATCTTCTACCTCCTTCAGGCCTGATGGAAATCAGTCTTGATATTTGAGAATTGTAGTGTAAAATAAGAGGAGGGGGAAGGGTGATTTAGTTAAAACTTCAAGTTGTTCCTTGTTTAAGGAGAGAGGAAAATGCTATTATTTAAGTCCCTTCCCAGGCACTGTCAGCACTGCGTGTCATGCACAGACCTGAACCTATAATCAAGGCTAGATGGCTGTTTTATTCACTGCACAATCTGACTGAGAAGAAAAAGTCTGAGACTGTTTTACCTTTGCAATCCCAATGCAACTCCAGCTGCAGTACTGAGGTGCTGAATGATCCGTTTGTGCAGCAAATCCACTAACATTTGTTCTGTTTACACCTCTGTTAGCGCAACGGAGCTGCATTGGCTAGACGAGCGTGTAGTCTGCTCTGCCTGCCTCTGCAGTGGTCTGCAGGCAGAGAGCTCCCAGAGCTCCCTAAGCTCTGCCCTGTTTTTCCCATGTGTTTGGGCATGTAGGATGTGTCTTCAAAGTAAGAAGCTGCAGGTCTTCAGGAACTGCTTGAACTTCTTTATTTGGTAAATCTCAGGTGAGCATGCTGAGGGTTTATTTATTTATTTTCTTTTTGAAATTCTATGAAGAAAGATGCATCTTTTGCCTTAAATGAGAGTGCCAGGCATGCAGGTGCACGAGTGCCTGAGCCATGCCTTCTATCATAAATTTACTCTCTTATGAAAATTAAAATATCTTTACTCTCCTGTGAAAGCTGACTTATGAATCTGTGTATTAATTTAGGGAGGTATTTCTGCAATCTCACCACACCATCTTTCTCTCTGTCTTTGAAACATCTCAAAACCTTTATGAGAAACTGCAAGATGAGTCTGATGTGATGCGTTGTGATGGATGGTCCATTCATGGTTTATTGTCTAGCAAGTTCCTTTGTCATATGGAGAGGCTGTGGAAAACAAGTGGTAGTATGCAGCATAGCTTTATTTGTTTTGAAAAACAAAAGATCTTTGCAAATGAAAGGAGCTGCAAACATTGCTTTGAGTGGTTGTAGAGAAGTTTTCACATAAAAACTTGAATATCATATGTTTCCAAGCCTGTCTTTCTTTTTTTTTGTTTCCTTTTTTTTTTGTCTTTGTGAGTTTCTTAAAAACAAATATACATTTCACAGGGCTTCATCTGTCCACTATGTATGAAAGTGTGTGTAACTTCTACTGATCTGTGTGAACATTACCAGAATGAGCACTCTGGGACAGAAAGGAGAAGACAGGAGCTTCGTGACCTTCCAACCGTTACTGTGGGTCTTGTTTATATTGTTTCAATAGCTTTGGTAATGGGCTGCTTTAAATGGACATAGATCTTTTCTTATGGCTTGGGTGTCATTTTCCTTATTTGTATTTCTTGTGATTTCTTGCTGAAACATTATTGATCTCTTATGCATGCATGGAAAGTTTATGTTCAGCAAAAGAGCTCTTCCACGGCTAGCTTTCTGTTTTGCAGTTCTCCCCTGTAACAGGCGCAATGTTGGCTGACTTGTTTTCACTGTTACAATCTTTCTGAATGGCTTTTGCTTGATTTTCTTGTAAATGAGACAGTCGCAGTATTTAATAGACTCTAATAGACTCAAAGTCAGTGTCGTGATAAATACAGTATCAGCTCTGGTACAACCTTTGTGAAATTAAATGTTTTGCACTTTTGTTAGCTATTTACCTTTAAAGCAGATTTATAGTGGGAGATGGATACACTGGGTGGAAGGTGAAAACCAAAGATGGGATATTCAAAAGTAGTTTAGAAGCTTCTCGCTTTGAACATTTTTGAAAGAGCCTCCAGTACTGTAGCAAAAGTATAAAACAGTGTTCTTAAATCACCGCTCAAAATTTTATTGGCATTGATTTATGTACTCCGACAAAATGCAAATGCTGCTTCAGGGAAATATTGTAAGAAATAGAGTATTTCTAACTTCTTCAAAAGGTGCAGTGTAAAGAAGGAAAATAAGAGCCTTCAGCTGGACAGGGCTATCTATCTGATTTGTTCCTCTGTGAATCTTCAGAGAGTGAATTTTTGACTGTTGGGGGTAGGCAGCTTCCAATGCAGTAGCTGGGCTTGATGGAAATCAGGTGGTTTTTCTTTCTATTTCTTTTCTGATGATGTTTCCTTTGTTGAATTTTGGAATCGAGATGTTTATTCTTAGCTGTATGAACTGTATGTTGTTTTTCCACCAGCAGTTACTCCTGTCAGTAAATTAAGACTTTTTAACTTGACTAAATGTGTGCATTGAATATGGCATGGGAAGTTTATCTTGTTTCTAGCTCAAGCCCTATTGCTAGTTGTGGGTTTTGGTACAGTGATTCAGAGAAGAAATGGAAGAGGTAAGAAGCTAAGAGAGCTAATATATGATTTTTTTTTTTTTTTTTCAATTTGGTCTTTCATTATATCAGCATACATAGAAGGATTGAAACATGGGACATCTATTAATAATTGCTATCAGTACTAATATGGAAAATCTTAAAATGTTTGATCACTGAGAAATTGGTTTGCCCTTGTTAGTTGAAAAGGAGGATTGCATTTGTAACGAGCATATCTTGGTTTTGAAAGAGCGACACAGTGAGGTTGTCAATTTCCCTTCCATCTTGGCAATTTATGAGACAACTTTGTAAGAAAAAGAGTGATGTGGTTAGTGTTATTTTCTCTAGCAGACATATGCAACATTGCAGAGTTTGGCTTTCTGGTGCTTGTTGTTACTACTGTGAAATTTTAAATTCATTTTGTTGAAAAAAGGTGGTAGAGATGCCACTGGACTCAGTTTTTGCCAGTTCATTGTCTTCGGCAACAGAGTAGGATCCAGAATATTAAGTGTTGTAAAGTCAATGTTTGGTTTGAATTTATGTTATGTGTGGCCTGAAAAATTGTTAATCATTTAATGAAAGCATTAGTAGCACCCTTTTAAGTTTGCCTATTGCTTTCTTCACTGAACCATTTTCCAATGGTAAAACCTTGTCTGCTGATCAGAATTTGATTTGCCACTGTGTGTTCTTGTTGCTCTTTTCTCCATTCATTGCTCTGGGCAATGAGAGCCAATGCACGGAAATTACTGCCTTTTACTGCTGGAACATCTGACTGTGCCTGATGGACTGCTGGAACGTATCCTCACAATTCACCTTCAGCTTTACTTACGATATTTCATTTAAATAGCTCTCTGTAGAGTCTTCATGCTTCATACTGGGGATTTTAGCATGTAACTGGTTCAAGTGACATTGAAATACCTTCTTTTTCCCCTGGAAGCACAGATTAAGTCTTGCCTTAAAAGACAGAGGCCTGTTCTACTGGAAGAAGCATCATCATCATGTTGGTGCCAATTTCTTTGTAAAGCCAACTCAGCCAGCAAATATGGTACAGAGGACCTGTGCATGACCTCGTTCTCAAACAGGGACTTTGTTTCCCCTTCTTTCATAGATATCATATTTTAACTAACAAAGGCAATTGCAGGTTGCTTTTTCTGCGCAGACCGTTGTATTCTTGCTTTAATGCTGGTATTGAGTTCTTTCTTCTTGGGTTACTCTTTCAGTTCCTTCTCATATTATCAAATTAGGTCACAGTAGCTGGTTTCACCTCAGTGGTACTTGCCTGTTTTGCTTATGAACAGAAGTCATTGGTTGAACTGTATTGCTTCATGAATTCTCCATTCTCTTAGTATTGCTTAAATGTTGTAGCAAATTAGAGATACTGATCTGATTAGACTTGGCCATGCAAATGACTTTTTTTTTTTCTTTTTTAAGAAAGAGAATCCGCTGCATTAGAATTTCTAATTTGTCACAAAATTGTCTTGTAGGTTGTGACAGACTCATCAATAGTAATAAAAAGAGAAAGATCTGAACTAGAAATTATTTTGTTTCTATTCTTGTCTAGTAAAACCAGTTTCTTTTCTTGAAAGATATTGAGTCTGCAGTCTATTATAAACTAACTGTAGGCAGACATGTTTTTTCTTTCTGATTTGAAGGTTAAATACTTGCATGTAAAATTGAAATGGGCTCCAGAGTTTAATTATTAGAGAAGAGGCAAGAAGGTCATCTTTCATATGGTTAGATAGAGGCGTTATCCAGTGAACAGTATCATTTTATTGTATGTATAAAGCTAGAGGAAAATGCTTTTTCTGATAGAAGGCATGGAACAAAATGTATTTTCCTGTTAACGATATGAAAGGAATGACCTTCTTTGTATATTCTTTAACTTCAGAATGTCAGTATGTAAGACTTCTCAAATAAATTCTGAACGTGGTCTTGTCCTTGATGTGTGAGAACTTCTTGAGACTTCAGCTAATTGTTTTGATAGGTGATCAGGAAATAAAATGTAGAAAATACTTGATGTATCTTTCAGCTCTGAAATATGACTACATTTTTTTTTCCTGTGGCCCTAAGTATATGTTGTTTATGTTTACAGGACCTTTGGTCCTGTAAAATGTTTCAGCCTGTAAATCACAATGTAACTGGAGAATATCCAACTTTAGTTCAGAGTTACTATTTAAATGGTGATGAAAATGCATACCTTACTGATAGAAGGATTGTGAATGTTTGACTGTAGGGCAAAACCATGAATAGTAACTTAGAGACTTTCCAAGAATTTGTCATGTTTAAAAATTCAGACCAACTGCAGAAAGGTGTCTGTGCCTCTGCGTGAATAGATGTGCCCTACAGCTCTTGAACATGGTTTCAGTTTTTGAACATATTGAGCTATATCAGCAAGACAAGCTGTATGTTGTTAATAAGGTTTGTGAAGTAACTGTTAATGTAAGTTTGAATTCTGAGGCGTTGACAAGAGTGGATCCTAGTTAGAGGATGTTATGGCTTTGGATCTGGATCACTGCTATTGCTTGGTGTGCATGCTACTTAGGGCCTTGAGTGCCAGCCCAGTACCTCCGGACAGTCAAACCTGAAGCGCAGAAACTAAAATTCATAAACTAGAGCCTTGGCATGAGGAGTTCAAGCATGTTAAAGTACATGTTAGATTGAGCTAAGCTCTCCACGTAGAATATTGATTTATCATTGCCATATAGTAAAAATGTCAGTTACATTGCAGTTCTGCTCTTTCTTTTGCTGCAGTACTTGAATGTTTTCCAAGAAGAGTGTTTGTGGAACAAAATTGACTTCTCAGTGGAAAATAGCAAAGTTCCCTAGTTGTTTAAGCTTGACTCATGACATAATAGCTGGGATAAAAATTTAAGATGGTGCAGAAATTCTGTCTGTATTAGTGAAGAGTGCTATGTGCTCTACTTGTGTTTTATATGCTATATATATATATATATATATATATATATATATATACACAAACTTATATATATAAATACATTTTATATATTACATTTAATACTTTGTATTATATATCTTATATATGATAATATACAAACATGTGTTAGCCGAAAGGAATCATTTTCCTCAGATGCCTTTTAAGAGAGAGCACGGAGAAGCTTAACTTTATCAGGGCTGAAAGTAAATCTTACCTTTTAGTAGAGGGGGAAAATAGTTACACAGGAATGTTTGCTCAGGCCTAGTCATAAGACAAAGTCAGTTAAATAATCCTATTGTGCTTCCATGTAGGTAGCTGAGATAGTTGGTGGAATTTGGGATTAGAAGTTGACACGAGGCAGGACACTTGTCTCCAAAATTTCTAGCTAGTAATTTCTGTTCTGCTCTCAGTAAAGCCAGTGTGCTTGGAAGTCTTTGCAGCAAGAGAGACCTGTCTCCCAGAGCCCGGTGTGGTGCTGTGGGGATGCCTGGTGCCAGGCGTGCTGCATTGGCACCTGCCTGGGAAAGATCCAGGCACTTCCCGCTGAATCAAGAAATTGGGATTTGAAATGTGATGGAAACGCTCCCTACATGAAGAAAAGAAACAAACAAACAAAACAGAAAACAGAAATCATCTAATCGTCCTTAATTTTTGGGGTGCACTTTTTTTCCCTTGTGTAAAGCAAGAGAGAAAGCCCCACTGGAAATGTTAGTGAGGGAGTTAGGAATTGTGCCTCTGTGTGTGCAGCGCTGCAGGTGCTGAAAATGCTATCTTTGCCTTTTTTAACTGAGGAATATAAAATCCTTTTCAGTTCTCCCGGGCTGTGCTTCATGCAATCCTAAATGTGTTTTTAAATGAGATTTACCCAGTTGGGTAATTTTGGTTAATACAGCCTTTGGAAAAATAGAACGGTGCATGCCATATATGGTGACCTCCTTCTTCAGATACAAGAACTTTCGTACTTGCCTGTTCTGTGAGGGTCTGTGCAGTTAAGGAAGATGAGCATAGACTTACTGGAGTGGAGATCCCCCTGCCTCACCGCAGCTGTGGGAGCCAGTGCTACAGCCCTATAGTGGCTGTGACTGCCCTTTATCTGCCCTTTATATTAGGACCACGTCTGCCCAGCATGTGAATAATGTGCACTTGATCCAAATTCTTGCAAACGGATAAAAATGCTCTAAGTGTTTCAGACAGTGACTTTTCTTCTCTTCCTCCTCCTCCCCACACGTTCAGCTACAGATGACTATATTTTACTTTTATATACATTTTCAAAATGCATCTCAGGGTGGTGCTAGGAGAGAGAGAGATTTTTATGGCTGTATTTGGCTGACATCTGCTTACTCCAGTCCAGCAAGGGGAAGGTGGTTTCTGTTATTAGAAAGGAAATTCTGTGCGTGCTTCCCCTTGCCTCCTGGGAGCAGTGGGTTTGACTCTTGATCCCGTCCACCCACTGGGCTCCAAGGCATCCTGCTGGCTCTGCAGCTTTCTTGTCTGTGGGGGAACTGCGTTCAGTTTTGACTGAGATTTTGGAAAAAATCTCAGTCTGCCTTTGGTAGTAATTGAGACAAGAGATTGATTGCTGTCGCCTTGGGCTGATTACAAACATAATCTGTGCGTTCCTCTTCTCCAGGACCCTCTTTCCACACAATAAAACCCAACCGAGCAGCCCAAAGTAACCGAGCAGATGTTGCTGCTTAAAAGGAAAGGAATAAAGGGCAAAAGGAAGGACAGGACAGAACAATTTTCTGCACTCACTGATGCTGGGCAGGGACGTGTGCTTGTCTCGCTGCAGAGCAGCTCCGGCTGTCGGTGGGAAGCCCAGCGACGCAGCAGGAGTTGCGTGCGTGTCTTTCATCCCTAAGGGATCGGTTACAGTCGCTGTGCTCCCATGTGATCCACAAAGCAAATTCCTTGCTTTTTGACCCGTCCTATCGTTTATTGTCATTGCTTGTTGCCAGGAATTTTCTAGATTCTCCCTCTACTGCTTTTGCTCATGGTAACTTTCATTGCTGTCCCGTGGTAGTTATATGGAGTAGATGTTACTGGGAGCATAATAGGGGACCCGCTTTCCTGTATCCCTCATGGCACAGGCACTTAGGAATGAGTGGTGACCTAGTTTAATGCTAAGTGAATTCTAGAAACAAATGAATTGTAGTTATAGGTAAATGTCTATGATCTGCTTTGGAAGGAAGATACTGTTTTGTTTGATCCAGTTTTGCTGAAATCAGTCTTCAATATGATGATGTAGTGGATTTGACAAACAACTGTAATTTCTTAAATTTTCTGAAAAATAAAGCAAATAAGGATAAAAGAATAAAAATAGAAGCAATAAGGTTCCTGTTCGATGCTCTGGAGTTTCAGCTGTGTTTGAATAGCCTAACTTGACAGTTCTCTTGGGTTAAATCCATGTTAATATTTGGTTATTTAGTTTATAATGACTTGTGAAATAAAATTCTATCAACGTCAAGTTAGAAAGTGAGTGCTATTGTGAGTGACAACATATACGTTCAGTATGCTCACTTTGTAATTATGTTTAAAGTTCCATGGCTTATCTAGGAGTGACCAAATACACAGATAAGAACATAAACTGAGTGTCAAAACTCCCTGTCTATCTGTTGGATATCTTGCAGGAGCATATGCTATGTGAAATGCAAGTGTTCTGATTTTGGATTGCGAAGATCTTCGTTTTAGGGTTTGAATGTGTTACATTAACACAATTCACATGATGTAATTAGTGTTGGAACGTGATGCAGATCATTACGAAAGGGAAATGTTTAAAAATGTAAATGCGTATTTCAAGTAAAATAAAAAAAATAGGACCTTCATTTCACTTGCATGAGGGTCTCTTTATTCAGTTAGGAATTATAAGGTGCTTTTAAATCGTTTACTTCCACTCTGAAATTTTGTTTCACTTGAGTGATGCATATTGGCTACAGTGTAAATGAGATTTTTGCTCGGGGTGATCATGATAACCACATTAAACCCTATCAGTTAAAAGCGGATTGAATAGGTTGTTAGATAAAGTGAGATATATAACGATTCTGGTAAATGCCAGTTTGGCCACGCATGTTTGAAGATACATCAGAGTGACTATTTTCACTTGGCTTTGGGGGTAGAATATCGCCCTGGTGTTGTCCTGTTAAGTTTTTGCTATTATTAAGCTTGTACTAAATATTCTGGAATGTGAAGGGATGTTTTCTAATTCTATAGACTGCAGAGGGAGGGTTTCAGTTCTTTGCTTCTGAATTGCATGTGTCAATTATAGGTGAGATGAACACTGTTTTCCATTCTCCCTTGGTTCATAGTAAAATCTGAATATGGTCGTAATAGGTGTATAAAAAGCTGTGCTTTAGAGGGTTTTATTTTGTATCCTTCAGATGTGTATTTTTGTATCTCCTTTTCTGAAAACAAGCCCCCAAACCCTATCTCCTTTTTGGAAGAAGAATCAGATTTTGTGAAAAGTTGTATGGAAGTTTCTTACAGACCTTCGAAAATGACTGTTGTTGTTTTCTAGATAAAGATTTCACTACTACTATGTGATGCTCATGTGAAAAACACAATGAATAATAAAATGACTTTTGTAGGCCTTATTTAACAGTTGACAAAACTGTTACCAGAGCACAGAATGCTTAGTATAAATCTTTTTCTTAAAAACTTCCTATTTTCCTCCTTTTAATTATAAAATAAAATTTTAAATGATGGAGCAAAAATAATTCAAAAAGACAAATCTTGCTTCTCACTTTTTTTTTTTTTTCTTTTTTTTTTTAATAACAGGGCTTTATTTGTCCTCTGTGTATGAAGTCTCATGGATCAGCTGAGGAACTGTTCAAGCACTATGAAGCAGTTCATGATTCTGGCATTGATTCAACTCACGGAGGGGAAAGTCATCTGTCACCCAACAGGTGGAACAATATTCCTTTGTGCATGTGCTTTTGTATCAGTATTGAACTGCTTCTAATTACAATGCAGGCTGTATTAATTTGAGCACTTAATTATGTAGTAGAGTATTTACATGTTCATGCCCCATTTCTAAATACAATTAAAAAGCAGCTTGAAACTTATATTGGCTGATATTGATAAATAATAGATTATCATCTATTATTTAGTGTGTCTGTATGTTTATATTTTTAATTATATCACCTATTTCTCCTGCAGCTGGCAATGTTGCGTTGCAAACTGGTATCATTTTTAGGATCAGGGTGAAAGAAGGTTTTTCGTGTTCTTTCCAGCATAGAAGGGAAATTGCATTTTTTTGAGGGGTGATGAAGGGTGGGCAACCTTTGAGAATGAGAAGCAACTTGATTTTGTCACTTAGTCGTTATGGTACCGGGTAACTATATCATCACTGTTTGCTTTGCTAGGTTCCCATTTTGCCTAATTACTTTCAACTCTGAGAACTTCGTTTTACTAACACTCCTTCTAACACTTCCACAATCCAGAAACTCCATGCTATAGAAATCTTTTCTATTTCATTTTATTTAACTCTTTGGTCAAACCTGTATGGTTAAATATATTCCCAGACAACCTATCAGGTGGTTTAATTTCTGAGACCAGCAGTATATAGCGGGAGCTGATGAGGTGAAACTTACTCTCTTACTTTTTTTTCCTTTTTTTTTTTTTTTTTGTAAGAAAAGAATATAAAACGTAACTTTTTTCAGGTGTTATCTGAATGAAGGTATATATCTCCCCAATATTCCGCAGAGCTAGAAGAGCCACTAGCTAGCAAGAGCCGCTGTTAGTAGAGGTCTTGTCTTCATGCAGTGGTCTAGAGGCCTCTCTTCATGGGTATTTCCACTCTCTTCCGACCATGGTGGGTCTCTGGCTGCATTCCCTGAACACATGTTTTGCACTGACAGTGTCGAAGCTGCTGAGAGGAGTCTCTGAGGCCGATAAGCACTTTTCTTAACAGGGTGATGGAGGGAGGGGCTGCAAGTAACTCACCATGTTGAAGAAACAGCTACGTGGATAAAACAAAATGCCAGTCATTTTCAAGGCACATATCTAATGGCAAAATTTTAAAATGAACTTAGAATAGTTGCAGAATTTGTAGCACTGATTTTTTTCAGTAGTCTGTCATTAAGGCTTCTGGAATATAATGATTGTGCTTCTCAAGTATGATCTCATTTTAACATGTATGTCTGCTTTGACAAAACTTTATGATATTGTATAGTGTCTTTTATCTGTCAGATGTGCTGGGCTCGCAGTTAGCAGTAATGCTGCAGACATAACTCTTAGATAACAGCCATGAGATGTAAGTATGATCTCCAAAAGGAGCTGAATTACTTTCCGCTTATATTTAAGGGGGATTCTGTAGGGCAAGTCCTTACTCTAGAGGAGTTGTTGTGGCAGTGACGTTAGGTTTTCACGCACAGGAGATGAGCAGGAAGGAGTGTGCCTGGAGGATGGACTAAACCCACAGCCTGTGTGTCTTTAGTTTTTCTTAACTGTGCAGGGAAAGAAAAGTAGTAAGCAAAGTAAATTGATACTGCTTTCTAAAACAAGCATCCTGTGACCTGCCTGTTCAAGGGCGATGGCTTTTTTGAGATGGTGCTATTTTTACAGTTGTTTTTGTTGCCTTTGTTCGCCAAATGTATGAGAAGCCAAAAAACAGTGGATGTGGAGGATAATTTGAAAGAAAACTGGGGAGTCAAATAGTTTGGAGAGACTAAAAAATAGCAAAATTAGGGCTCCATACATGAAGAAATGGTATGATACCATAAGAGTTGCACTGGGTTTCCTGTGAGCACACTTGCTTGAGAATATTCCTTCTCTGTCTGCTTTAAACCCTTTTCGACTGTTACAACTTGACCAGAAATGGCACTTCTAGCAGAATAATAGCATTCATATGGGGGAATAATTGGTCATAACTATATTGTTTATATAGTTTATGAAAGATTTGTTTTTATGCCTACACATTTCCAATGCCAACCAGATGTTGGCTGGTGAAACTTTTCTCTTGACTCTCAACAGTTTGAGGACAAGTGGTTTTGTTTTCTTTTGTAAAATTGAAAAAATGATCAAGGTCAGGGAGTTTGGATGGTATGAAGGGAGTCTGGTGGGAGCTGTTGTGTAACACTTGAGCTGTTTCTTCCACATAGTGTGGCGTTCTTTAATGTTTCTCAGTTGTATGTTTGAGAAACCTCTCTTTCAACATAAACATTTATTTTTCAAGACAGACTACCCTGTTAAGGAAATATTTTGATCTACAGCAGGGAACTGAGCAGCTTGGCTGCCTACAAGTGAGCCCACAAGTGATTTGTGGGACCAAGTTAGGAGGTGAACTGCTTTATTTAGTCAATAGAAAGATGGAGGTGTTATGAACTACATGGTATCCTTTTCCCTTCCGTGCCATGTCATTTCCAGTTAAGTGCCAAGAGAAAATCCTGCAACTATACCCGGTGTGATCTTGCTAGACTGTTAGTGCTCAGTGCTGTGCTCAGGTAGTGGCATTAAAGATGTGGGGGGAATGGTGTGGAGCAGAAGGAAAAGGTAGTAGGAATTTGTCAGGTGGCAGAGCTGAGGATGTGCTGAGAGGAGTGTCAGAGAGTAGGGAGGGAATGCAGCATGCTCAATGGGGAAGGGGTGATTTGGTGAGGATTTGGGTGGCAGTAAGAAAAATAAAATAACAATTTGAGAGTGATCCTTTATACTTTTTTCTTCTTCTTTTTTTTTCCGTTTATTTTTCACTGGACAGTTAATCCAAATTTAGCTTTCATCAGATCACTTTCAAACAAAATGGCCTTGGGATTATCAAGACTAATCCTGTTGAGGGTGTTTGCATGCCTAGCTGCCCCCCTTAACCTTTCCTTGTCCTGTCTCTTCTGTACTACAAACTATTTTCATACAGTCCAGAAACTTTTTAACTATTATAAAGACCAGTGTGTCTTCAATAATTCAGTGTTACACAAACTTTTAATTATTACAAAGACCAATGGGTCTTCAATAATTCAGTGTTACATATCCAATATGTGTTCTGGCCCAGCTTCAGTACAGTCGACTGTGTTTCACTTGCCTGAGATTTTACTTTTAATATGTGAATTTTAGCTAATTTACGTATACGTGTGAGAAAGCTGCTTCCTCTGCCCCCATGTGTTCTGGTTTGCAGCTATGAGTAAAATGGCTCAGTAGAATGATGTTTGCAGACAGAGTTGACATCACTTTGTTCGTTCATGTGTCAGTATGTTTCCCTTGCATCTTGATGACCCAAACATGACAGTAATATTCAGGTGTAGATTGAATCCGTTCTTTTCCAGCTTAAGTAAGGAACAACCCCCCACCCCTAGGGTACTCATCCTAGTAGTTTGAGATAAAAGAAGCAGCGTCTTTGGAGGAAGGAGTGCCACAGCACTGGTGCAGCAGCTCTGTGTGGTAGGAAGGTGAGGGAGTGTGTGGATATTCACACGCGCACGTGTGTCTGCTGGAGCAGGCCCTGCAGCGTTGCTGCTGTGTGAATAGTGAGGATGGGTGCGTTGACACCGTTGTAACGACCCCTGCGTCCCGTGCTTGGGGCGGCTGAGGCTCAGTGAGGCAACATTCGCCTCGTGTTTGTAGTTATGTAATTCTGTAAAGAGACCTGAGATTTAGAAGGGTGCTGTCTGAACTGATCAGTGGCAGTTTTAGCCTTGGAGCTTGTGTTCGTGCATGGCAGGAAGCTTGAGCATGAAATCTGAGAATTTAAAGTCCCACGGCTTTAAACATTCATGGTGTTAAGTGAGTGTATCTGTGGGGCATACTGGGGAATTGCTGTGTGGAGGTAAACTTACATAACGGCATGTTTTGGAAGGAGTAGGACAGCACACTCTCTTTTACCTGAGATAAAAAGTGAAGGAGAATAGACCTGCCCTCTTTGTAAGATGTATAAAACAATTATACATCCCAATGCAAAGCTTTGCTGTTCTGAAATCATGTGGTCAAGCTGATGCATCAACTCTTTTCATATATAAAAAAAGGAATCTGTGATTCTTCTTTCTTTAAAAGATCATGTCTATGCCCTGCATTTATCTTTAGTTACTTCATATGTTTTAGCAGTTTTCAGGTGGTGATATGAATGTGAGCGAATGAGTGTCTATTAATTTTCTTTGTTCCAAATTTTCAAAAAATATAGCCTCCTGTATATAGCTGTATATATTATATTTACATAATATATTTACATAATATGTGGTTGTAACTATCTTCCAGTTACTTAATATATATGATAACTTACACTGAAAGTATAAATGACAAAACATAACCACTGCATATTCATTTTCTCCACTTCATGGATGTATTTATTCAGAGATGAAGTATCACTTCTCCGACAAGAAGTCCAGGACCTGCAAGCTTCACTGAAGGTTGGAAATGTTTTTTACTTGCATATGTTTCTTTGTTTCAAATTGCAAAATATTTTCCTATCTTAAGCAGCCAAACTTAGTATTTGATCTTCCTAATCTCATTTTTTTCTGTTCTAGGAGGAGAGATGGTATTCAGAAGAGCTGAAGAAAGAACTAGAAAAATTGCAGGGGCAGCAGCAGCAAGTAATTGCTTTAAAATACTTGAAGCAGGTTTATCATCAACATTGACATTGAAGATTAATACCTTTTTTTGTAAGGCACGTGGCCTGATTTAGTTAGTTCCATAACTTGACTCTTGACATGTTTTGAAAACTAAGTATATATATGAAGTATATATCTGAAAGACAAAGTGATAGGTAGTGATTCTTCCATACTAGCTACAGGCTCAGTTCAGACCTTTTCTTTTGGTCTTATTCAGAACTCAGTTTATTAAAGAACATAAACTGAATGTGGTGATTCATCTCTGATGACAAACATAGCAATGGCGTTTTTCTTGTAAGAAACTGTGGGGAATGATAGTATGATTTCACAAAACCTCATGCGAACTTAAAAAAAAAAAAAACGTTTTTTTTACTCTAAGCTGCTTAAATACTGAATTGTTGTAAACCTCAGAAATTGCTTTCTGGTACTGTGTGTTTCAGAATGCTTATTGCTGCCTCTCTGCTTAATGTCTGTAACTTGTATTTTTAAGAACAGATTTCAATATTAAAAAAAAAGGTCAGGGGAGATTGTTACTGGAATGTTAAAAGGGGTCTGATGGTGTAGTGATTCAGGAAGCCAAAATCATTTTGACTTTTCCAGCCTCCCTGCTATGGCTGTTTTAAATCAGTGATTTTTATATTGCTTTCTGGTTTTTGAGTACAGAAGCCTCTATTTCTGTGTCTTTCCAAAAGTGTGATCTTTTTTTAAGTAAACTATTAAAGTACTAATAGTTATTTCTCCTGTCTAATGATACGTTTATTCTTCTGTTTTTTAAGGATTCTAAGTCTGATGGATTGACAACAGCTACATCTGCAGGTGGGTAATGCTTTATTATATTAATTTCTGTCACTGTTTTGGAATTTCTGAAGTTTCAGTGTAGCCTTTGGGTTGATGAAAATGCACTTTTGGCAAATTCAAGTGCTAGAATGCTGACAAATGAAGTTTACTGCAGGTGCTTAAGGTGGCAGCTATGGTGTGGGGAATTGTTAGGAGATATTTGGTATTTGTTATTTCTAGGAGTGAGAGAGGAATTGTCATAACTGTAAAATCACCTCTCAGTCATAGTTTTGAACATGTTTTTAATCATTTCATATATTCAAGCATTTGGGATGAGTCTATTGCTGAGAAAGACAGTGTCTGTTGACGTTTAATCTACAGTTTTTGTCAACACTGATTTTATTCATTGATTTTCTCTTCTTATTGCTAGAAAAAGAAAACAATGAAATGTAATTTGTTTCTTAGGTCAATATTTTTTCCTCTGTGTTTTGTCTTCATGAGGCAACCCATGGAATATAATTTCCTTATGCATGCATAAAGCATTTGGCTGGTTTATAATCACAGTTTTGGGCTCAGCATGTTAAAATGATATGAAGGGATATTTGTTGACTAGTGGAAACCACTATGTCCATCATCCTTCATAGGACACAACTTGTGACAGGTTCCAGCATGATGAATGTAGATATTTATCTTCTAGCACTGTTATTTATTTTCCTAAAGCTAATTGGATGTGAAGGGAGCTTGGATTAATTACTCCTTTATCTACTGTGTTTTATTATTGATGTGAGTAACTATATAACCTTGTCCTAGGCAACTTAGAAAGTAATACTGTTCTTTTTTGTGGAACTAGAATCATTAGAACGTCAACTAGAAGAGATCCAAGTAGAAAATTTTAATATTAAGCAAATGAAAGACTTATTTGAGCAGAAAGCAGCACAGCTAGCCACTGAAATTGTGGGTAAGTATATTAATGTGCAGTCTAATTCTGTTCCCTATTTATGCAACTCTTGTCAGTGATCATTTGTTCAACTTCCTTCTTAATTAGATCTTAAATCAAAATATGATGAAGAAACCAGTCTTCGGGAAGGTGCAGAACAGAAAGTGACAAACCTGACACAAGAACTGCAGAAAGAGAGAAATACAATAGAAGACTTAAAGACAGAACTGGTATTGACATCACAATCTTAATGTTTTTTATGTCATTTGTGAATCACAGAATGGCTGAAGTTGGAAGGGACCCCTAGAGATCATCCAGTCCAACCCCCCTGCTCCATCAGGGACACGCAGAGCAGTGGCACAGGGTGGCAGCCACGCGGGTTTGGAAGATCTCCAGAGAAGGAGACTCCATAGCCTCTCTGGGCAGACTGTTCCAGGGAGTTAAAAGTGGATATACTCAACAGCTTGCAAATACAGTTTTAAAGTATTCAAACGCTGTGGAACTTGGAGGGATCTTCTTGTGGGTTGAAAAGAAGTTCAAAAGATCATTTTTTGTGTCTGTTTCCCTGCTTTAAATTTTCAGTATTTTTGCAGGCAATAAATATGTTTGTTTCAGACTTGCAAGATGAAATTTATGCTACGTTATTTTATCTTCTGCATATTGATACTCTGTATTTAAGGAGTTTTGCAGAGTATTGATCATTATAGGTAAGTTGTGTAGGCCTATACTTATTTGAACAGCTGTCTTTGGATCACCTGTTTTCCATTGTGCTGTGGCTGCCCCTGGACAGCTGCATTTGAAAGAAATGCTTGGAAAGGTGTTTTGTGAGTGGTAGCTAAAAGGCTGGCAGCTGTCATCACCTTGCTTATGTTCCTGTTTTCCCTCTTGCGCTTGGCTGGTAATACTGATGTGTGTGTATTCCAAGAGTTTGGCTCCTGGTGGTTTTTAAATACAGCCATGGCTTCAGGGAAAAGTCCCTGTGACTCAGTAGCCTTGTAGTTTATACAGCAATAGCTGAGGGAGATCTGGCCTTCCTGCCTATCTTCATCCCTCCTCTCTACCACTGCTTAGATTTTGGAGGGAAGCAGGATTTTTTTTACCTCCTTTTCTTCCTGTAGTCAGATGCCCTGAAGAGAGCAGTCCCTACCTAGTCACTAAAGCTATCCAGCCCTCTCTACCTGTTGAGTTTCTTGTTAGAGGAACCATTATTGCCTACTTTTCAAGGAATTATGACTTCAGGTAAACTTAAGTAGATTCCCTGTCACTTCAGCCTTTTCTCACAATGAAAGTCTTCCTGCTTACCTAGCCACCTATCTAAATGAAAAATACAGAAATTCAGTCTTTCAGACCTTATCTCTGTCAGATTTGGTTGAAATCAGTCAAACAAGTTAAAGGCTTAGTAGGCAAGAATTGACATAAAGTGTGATCTACTAATTCCTATTTCCTTGGTAACTCACATGTATTTTTCTGTTTTTCCTGTTGTTATACTGTAGATGTCACCTTGTCTTTATGTTGAGGATTTGTAAGACTTTTAGAGATAGAATTAACTGAAGGAACATGTCTCCCAGGATTGTGTTGCTCATTGCCACTTTACCACTTTCCAGCTGCAAAGGCCTGGTCTGGAGGATGTGGCTGTCCTGAAAAAGGAGCTGGTCCAAGTTCAGACCCTAATGGACAAAATGACTTTGGAGCGTGAAAGAGAATCTGACAAGCTGAAAGATGAGTGCAAGCACTTGCAGGCAGAACAAGCTAACTCAGAGGTAAGCCATACCTAAAACTGTTGTGTATATTAATTTTGCAGTGATTTTCATATGAAAATGGAAAATATTAATTCATCGTAATGAAAAAAGCCACTTTAAAATCAGAATGCAGGTTGTAAGCTTATTTGTATTTTAATCCCATATCTTTATTGAGATTTTATTATCAAATTGGAAACCTATTACCTATTATTTATTGTAGGTGTATGTTTCGTATGTCAGATGCAAATCTGTGTTTCTTACTTTCTCCCAAATCAACTACGTAATGGTTTCCAAGTCTTGCTTATTCCCTGCTAGACTAGAAAGTGAGGGATTGTCACATCTCACCATGGTTTAAGGTCAAGATGTAATGTTTTTGGGCAACAGCACCATAGTTTTTGTCTTGTCATTACTGCAGTCTAAAGTAAAAAATAAAAGCTATTCTGGTGTTTACAAATGTTGTTTCTCTTTTAGCTGAGTCAGGGGAAGATATTTTAAATTGCTGATGGGTGATTTGAAAACATTTTTCTGTTTTCATTGTTCTTGCATATAGAATTTGATGGTAAATATTTATTTGAAGAAGCAAAGCTAAAACTGCATCTTACTGCTGTACATGTTAACTGCCTCTCCCTTAACAGATGTTTGTTTTCCTTGTTTTTGGTTGCTTTCCTTTTCAACCAGAGAGCAGTTCTGTGCTGTCTGTGCAAATGAGAGACACAGAATTGCAGAAACTTCGGCTTGGGTCTTTAAGGGGGAAACTGACTCCTTGTACTGCCATAGTGTGGAATTGTGAAATATGAGAGTGAAATCTGTGTCTGACAGAGATACTGGCACAAAAGCCTAAAAAACATGGTATCAACAAAAAAAAGCTTTTGTGTAACATACTGTAGTGTACTGAAGAATTGATAAATCCTTATCTGCAGAAAAATTCTCTCACTGGAGTGTGTTGCAGCATCTCACTAGTGAGTTGGTTGGTGTAGTTTTGCCAGTGGCCTTAGTGACAGTTGTTACTAGGCATTTGTCTAGTAACATTTGACGTGTTACTTTTTAATTTTGTTTCCTTTTCTGTTCTCTCTGGCCAGACAATGCCTTCAAAACTGGCAAGTGCAGAGCTATGGTCTCTAGTGAAATGGGGTCCTTCCAGAATCCCCCAGCTTATATGAGGGAAAGACTGGAAGATGTGCAGATGCCCAGTTGCTTCTAGTATCCTCTGTCCCGTTGAGATTTGTGGGCATGAAGGATTCCTGGTGTTTCATGCGTCCTAGATTTCAGAACTGCAGTTTTAACTTTCTGTTTCTTCATCTGCAATGCAGAACTTTACAGCAGCTCTGCCTTGTAGTACAGCTTCCCTTCCTCCCTCCTTTTTTTACTCCCCATTAATAGATGTGTAGTCCTCGCAATTGTATGAGAGTACAGTATTTTGCTAAATATGAATCTGCTGTTGTTCTCAAGTTAAAATTATGTATGCCAAGAATTTGATCAGACATGTGGGGAAAAAAGGAATATCACAGCTGGAGTTCTGAATATAATATAATATGTTTTTTTATGTGTAAGTTGTTGCATAATTGTAATTTGGTTTTAACTGTGAGAACTCACAACTCTGCTGCAGCATGTAAATTCAAACTCAAAATACTGTCACTCTCATCTTTTGTAATTTTGGATATTATATTTAGTTTTCATTTGAAGATTAGATGGCACAATGACATAGGCATAACTGACATCTTTTGTATTACAACACACACTGAAGCAGCAGTTGCTCCTGTTGGCCCTAATTAGATATGCTAGAGCTTTGACTCTACCTGTTTCAAGTACAACCTTTAACAGGAAGGAAAACAAGAGAGTCTTGAGTTTTGCCGGAAGTAATGGCCTGTGCATTCATCTAAGAAGTCTTAAGTGCATAGAAGGTTTATAAACTGCACTGCAATAATGATAATAATATCAGGTGTATATTTAGTATCATCAGTATGTAGTCTGAGCTAGGGTAGACTGAGTTTCCACATGGTAAAACGTGGCAAACAATAGCAATCACATTCTTCTCCAAAATGTTACTGTCTTTTCCGCTCAATTTTTACTTACAGCAACAGTAGCCTAAGACCTTGGTAGTAAGACATGTTCAAAATAATAGCTTTTCTGCCAATCCGAAGCGATGGGAGAAAAGATGCTTCTAAAAAACCAAAATTACTCAAAGTCATAGTGCTGAAAGCTTTCCACTTTGCGTCTTTTGTTTCACAGCATGTTTTAAAAATAGCCTTAAGAAAACAGGACCTGGGAAGCCGTCTGCCCGCTGCATGGATATAGCTCTGCTCATAAAAACTTGGCTATGTTCTGTCCCCGCTTTGCTCTTTAGGACCACTTCGCCTCAAGGGCCAAAGGAGTAAAGCGGTTCTTAGGCCATCCCAGGCTGTTTTTGCTGACGTGGATGTGGATACACACAATTGTGCTGTTATTCAAAGTATAACTTGTAAAGAAGTTATACTTATAGGCTGCGTGAAGGGAGAGTGCTGGTCATCGCCACTCCGTGTGTCGTTAAGTGTTACTGCTGAAGCAGTTTTACCTGTTTTTGTATTTGTGGTGACAGCAGTGCTAGCACTATCCTGCTGAATATTTCTTTTTAACTGTTTGGAGTGATTATCAAGGTATATTAAACTATTGAAAACCTTTATGTAAATTAAACGCTTAAAACGTTAATGTTACAGATGTTTAAAGCTGCGTGAGGGAGAGAACCGGAGAAGAAGTTGTCCGGCTCTGCAGTTGTCACCTAAGTGCATTCAATATTACCCCCCTTCTTTTCTGTGCTGAAAATTGTACTTAATTTCAGAGCTGTACCTAAAACTATTGTGTCTAGCTATCTCAGATGAATGTTCATTTTGGTATACTCTTTCCATGTTTAGCTTCTCACAGATGAATGTTCATTTTGATATACGCCTTCCATGTTTAGCTTCTCGCTGTAGTGAATCCTACATAGTAAACATGTTATGAGAGCAGCTGCACTGCTCCAGGGCTAAACATTTCTATGTATTTCTGCAGACTGGGATCTGGTTCAGTTTTCTGATAAGTCTTCTTACAAGCCATAAAAGACAGGGAATAGGCTTGGCAAATTGTTATCCTGAGAGCATACAGTATTAAATGAGTGGATTAAATTATGGGTAAATTTGCTAAAACCAAAACACTAAGCAAAGGCATTAAAAAAACAGCCGTATTTGACAACAAATTTGAGGAAATGTTATCTACTAACAGCTTTTGTCACTGCTTATTTCCATCTTTCATCCATCCATTTTATTTTTTTTCTGCTTCTAATGGAGAAACTTAAACTCGAGGTAAATTTTTTTTTTTAAAACCTTCTTATTCTTGTATTAGATCTCCGTTGTTAAACAGATTTGCTTATTGGTTCATTAGCCAAACAGATACTTGATGAGTGTCCCAGTATCAGGAGTGATTGTTCATCTGTGAATGTTTACATGAAGATACATCCATGTCTCTGCCTCTCTCTCTTTGTCTCTCTAGATTGAAAAGCTGCAGGGGTATCTTTAGCAAGCTTCTGCACATTTTCTGCATTACATTCCTTCAGCAGTAAACCATCCATACTCTGTTTTCTGCAAACATCTTCAAAAGGTTATCTGCCAAAGACAGATTCCAGTAGCTACTAACTACTCTGTAATAAAACAGTCTTGTAAAGAAAAGCATTACAGAACACAGAATTACTAACAACATATAGTCCTATAATGAATATGTTCCTTTTTGGTCTTGCTGTTTATGTAGGAAGGTCATAAATCTTATGTATATTGTCTGCTACTTATGTCTAGAACTTCTAAAAACAGCACAGAAGTTGGGGTGTATGTATGTACAAGACAGAAATGTTATTGTGTCTGTAATTGTCACACTTTTTTGCTAAACAGAGGTTAGTTCCTTCTTGAAATTGGTATTTATATGTTCCAGCCTAAATCTGTGGATATGAGAACCACGGGAAAGAAAACTTATTTAGAAATGCTGTTGTTTTACACTGTATTCCAAGTTGGTGCATCTATACACTGCATTTTATTTTCTGTATTACAAATATACAAGAAAATTGTTCTTTGGCCTATTTGTTACAAAAAAAGAGAAGCATTAATAGTGAGTACAAGCCAATTGCTAGGTTTTGGGTAGTGTATTGCAAACACATTTTAACTGGGAATTCAGTGTTTCATTCACGCTCTATTATATTTTGCCATCTAAGAGAACGGTCATGTTTCACATTTTTCAACTCTATATGGAGGGGCCACATTTGTGAAAGATGCTTTTTCTCTTTTATCATCTTCTACTAAGATCTCAGAGGTCACAATACCAAACATGGTATTATTTCCTGTTAACCCAAGCAAATACGTTTTTTGGCAGCCACTGTTACCACTGTGAGGTGCTTTTCTTCTGTGCTTTTATTTTTGTACCTAACCCGTTGAAGGGGGAAATATATTTTATGGGATTATGCTGGCCTACAGGCTCTTTCAGAGATCACACACCAAGTCTGCATCAGAGGCCAGGTGTCTTAACTGCCTTCTGCTTCTTTTTCCAGCACATTTTGCTCTGGTAGGGGGGCTTTGCAGGAGGATTTTGACAATATAACTGCAATGACTTGACGGGGGTGTTCTTTTTGAGCTACAGCTTTAGTAATTGTTAATGGATAATCTTTTCTGATTTTCATCAGTTGTGGGCTCAACTATTTTTTTTCTTTTTTCCTCTGCTCTCTGCTAATGTTGCAGTTGATAGTGCTCCAAGACGAGGTTATGTCAGAAGGTTTTTTTTTTTTTTTTCTTAAGATACTTATTTGCTTTTTATTTTGCTACCAAGTATCTCATTTTTGTTCGGGTTATACATGCAGATCCTTTAGTATTAAAGATGGATTTTCTGTTTGTCCATTCAGGCTACCATTAACCAGTTAAGAGCTGAACTTGCCAAAGGACCTCAGGAGGTAGCTGTGTATGTCCAGGAGCTGGAAAAACTTCAAAGTTCAGTCAAAGAGCTAGAACAGAAAAAACAGGTGAGAACATTATTATTTCTTATGCGTGTCAGCTGGCATTAAAATGGAAACACACTGCCTTGGGAAGCACTAACTGGAGACTGACAAAACGCTTCCTCAGTGTTGCAGAAGTGTAGAATATTTTTTAACCATTTTGCTTAATGGAGGCACATGGTAATGCACAAGGAAGCACTGTATTTTAGTGATTGTCTTTACACTGCAACTGAAATCCCTGAGGTTGTTGTGCTTACACATTTCTAATTGCTGTGATTTATGCTAACATATTGTTAGCCACCATCTCACATTAAAAAGAGAAACGTGGTATCCTCGGAAGTATGACAATATTTTCACAAAATCATACTTCAAAAGACAATCTGAACTCTCTTTATTTCTCTTCCAATTTTTTACCTTACAGATTGTGCTTGTGTCATATTATCTGGCCTTTTATCACAGTCATACAAGGCAGAGAATTGAGTTAAACTCCAGAACCTTCTCAGCCCACAAATATTTTATGAGAGCTTTTATCAATGTCCTGTGAGCTTGCTGCACATACTTCAAGTTATGCATTACGTATGTGCATTACGAAAGTGTGTGGGTTGTGGAACAAAAATGGAGATAAGGAAAGAAAGGAGAAAAGGAGAAAGCTATTTACATCTGATGTCATGTTTGTATAGGTAATATTGGATGTACGCACTATTTACAGTGCACAAGTTTATCTACCAGCAAGCTTTTCAGTCTTGAAAAGGAAACTGAACTCTGCATATTTAGTGTAATTTAATATCAAAACAACATTTGCAAGGAATATAATAAGGTGCAATAAAATTCAGTAAAGTATAGTTTTCTTTTAGTAGGATGGCTCTTGGTTTAGGTCATAAAAATCAGTTTCAGAACTAAGCTGGTGAGAATTAGCGTGCTATTCCTTCCCATGGACAAGCAACACTGAATGAAGATTTGGCAAAATTATTAATACACAGGATAGAATATTTGCCAGAATACATTGCTTTTCTCTTAAAATGTGGAGTGAAACAGTTTGAATAAGATAAATGTACTTTAACAGGAGTCCTCTACTATGTCAGTTTAATGCGGAATACCACTTGTGGAAGAAGAAGACAAGAAGTGGCAGTGAGCTCCTTTTCCTCTTCCAGTTTCAGTGATGTAAGGCAGCCTACAGCCACCTCTTGATGCAGCTTTTCAAAAGGAGCTATCCATAAGAATGCTTTCCTAGTTAAGGAATCCTGACCTGGGAGGAACTGGACCTAAATTTGGAAAAGGCAAGACTAGCTTCCCAAATAACAGGAATTGCTCCCCCTTTGGAGGAGATACCAATACAGGACAGAAAACACTGAATTTTGCTGCGTGCATCTATTTATACCTCCATTGCCATGCAAAAAGATATTTCTGAAATATCTTTTATATTTCATATATATATATTTATATATTATAAATATGTATAAATATATATAAAATAAATATATATATATTTATATTTCAGATATATAAATATCTGAAAAACTGAGGTTTTTTCAAGATCATGTATGAGCTCAAGTAAGCGCTATTTCTTATACAGGAAAGTATATTAAAAGAGCAGATAACAAGTATGCAAGATAGCTATCTTTGAGCAGAATTGTCTTTTCTTCTTTTAAAAAGCAAAGCCCTTATGGTGATCGGCTTGCTGTGCAGAGCCAAGCATTAGTTTAGAGACCAGTAATGGCTTGTAGCCCAGAAGAGGCGAACACAGGGAAAACCAGTGTGTCCTCTGCATGAGACTGGCTGTAATTCCAACCCACTGCACGTGTGGTTTTTGCTTGTTTTCTTTTAGGAACAGAGTGATATCAGATCTACAGGGAAAAGGTTTCTTGTCTGGCCTTCTACTGACATAACTGGCTGAATTTCAAAATGGTCACCACAATTCTTTTAATGTTTAACTACTAGACAGCCATACCACGTTGTTCTTGTATGATTCCATGGAGCAGCATGAGAAAAGGGATCAGGGTTGTGTTTCCTGCCTGTATCTTGTCCTGCTTTGAAAAGAAGTTGTATGTTTGAAAATTTCAGTGTGTGCTGGAGCATAATGATGTTTCCTTTTGTCTGTTTGTCTCAGGTTCTTTTCTTTGGAAGTCAAGGCTTGGGGAAGGGAGGTGGCTGATGTGTGCTGATAAATCCCTGTGTAAGTTTGGGATGCAGCTGGGACGTGCCTCCCCATAGGAGATGCTCCTGATCCCCTGTTTTCGATGTAATCCTAGTGACCTTAGCTCTGGCAGCTCTGTGGTCCTGGTTCTGCTCATGGGCTTCAGTCTTACAGCGAGGAAGTACCACTGTTGGGCAAACCCAGCTCTTCTCTTGGGAAAGTAGTCAAGCTGTTTGTGACTGCTATGGGGGACTGTGACCTTGAGGGACAGTGGCTCTGGGCTGCAATCCGTTAGCAAGACCTGGCTGCTTTACACATTATCATTGCTCTTGGAAAAGAAAAGTAGCTGTAGAACAAGATCAGCAAATCCAAGCATGTGTAGCTGCTACTTTTGGCTGTCCTCTGAATAACTCATAATGGGGTGACAAAGAGGCTTTGCTTCTTTTTTGTTTTATGTAACATTCTTGAATGCCTCCCAGAGTCCCAGTCTGCTTCAAGACAATGTTAACTGTGCTTTTTTTTTTTCTTCTTTTTTTTTTTCCCTACATAAGTTCAAAATTTAAACTAGCCTTAGGTCTTGTTTCCTCCACTGGTTGTTCTTCAAGAAGCTCATAGCAGTTCCATATCCACTTCTCTGTAAGGAAATTGGAATTACAACTTTCTGTAAGATTGTGAGAGTGAAATTTACAGTAAAAGCAGTGGAGACCTTGCCCCTCAACTTCAGGGAGGTAAAGGTGGCACCTGACATCAGTCTGTTCTTTATGTGATTTATTCCTGCATTTTATATACACACATGAAAAAAATTTATATGCTTATAAAGCTGTTATAGCTGCTATAGCAGCTAAAACATGCTTTATTTTTCAAGAAACATTTTAAAATATACTGTTTTAGGGCCAGAAATCAATTGCCAAAGTTCACCCTTGAGCCAGAATTTTTGGCCAACTTGTATGCTCTGGAAAGTATATGTTTTAATGGATGCTTAAGGTGCTTATTAGAGAATTAATTATATTTGTTCTTACATGAATAGCTAGATGCCTAGAGCTCCCATTTGCAAGTTTACTTTTCAAACCTTCACTGAATCTCTTCAGTTCCTAGATCATTATTAACCACACATAGACATTTTTAATTCAGGCTAGTGGTAAAATATAGTCATCATCTGTTGAAATATGTAAAGAATAAAAGGTCAGTTCAACTTACTTTTTTTCTTCTAGCAAAACAGATTTCATCCCTGGATACCATGAGGAAGTGTCCTTTTAAGATCACTCAGCACAGCTAGAATAGCAGCTCAGACCGTCTTCTCTAGGAATCCTGTTCCAAACCTGTAGAACTGTCTGATGTTTTGATACATATGCTTTGATATTGAGTATCCACAGTTTTCAGTCTGCCATCTATGAAAGTGTTATATGTATATCTGTATATCTATGTCTATATGTAGAAATGAAAGGGTCACTGGAGAATATAGTAGCCCCTGAAACTGCAGGATGAATGTGAGAATTTGAAAGATGTGCACACTAATGCTCTCCTGAGCGGATATTAATAAGATATCAAGTAAGAAATGGGACCTGATTTCAAGAAGCTAGAAAGAATGACCTATGTTGGATGATAATTAGTGCCTCCTGGCAGCTATATTTCTGTGTTTAAAGAACTAACACTGGAAAATCGAAGTGGTCCTCATAGCATCTTTACCCTGCTTGGAGGTCTCTGAAATTCAGGTTAATGCCTCAGCTAACCTTGGGGAAAATGTACACGTTCTTAAACAATATTTTGTCCATTAAGATATTTTACTTCTACGTCAGTATAATTTTAATTTGTTCATGAAATTTGATAACAGCATTCTATGACAGCTGAAAATTGTCTGTGAAAACTTTCTCCCATTTTTTGCCTATATGTGTAAAATTGATAATAAGCTGTTTCCTTGCAATATTTGATGTTAATGCAGTAAGAGAAAACTAAGAGTCAAGAAAGTTATGCTTTTCCTTTAGGGAATTAAATTTTGTTGTGTTTTCATACTCAAAACAGCCATCTCAAAACAAATATTGAGCTGATTTGCATGCAGGAAATTAGATGGTATGAATTAAAGTATAAAAGCACTTTCTCGTAAATTGAAGGCTAAATCATAAGTTTTTAATTCTGTGATTTATCGACATCACGTAAGTTACTCATTTTTGCAGATTCTCTTCCATAGTTCTCTGCCATAATTTGGAGAGCAGATCATGTTGCAAATATGTCAAACTAGGGTGAAATTAGGATACTTCTGAAAATGAGCCTGCTGGATGACTGCATGGAATTAGATGGGAATTAAACCCTACATGTCGTTGTGTAGGGAATTTTGTGGAGCACAGTGATGCTTGCAAACATTTTCTGTATGTTAAAACTCAAATTACTCTTTGGTCTTTTCCTCCAAGACACATGCAATAACCTAGAATCCAAACTTTGAGGGGAATTAAAATAGTCTTCGAGATATGGGAACGGAGTGAATGTAGTTTTCTGACTAAGAGCAAGTGACATATGAGACTGTGAAATATAGTATTTTCAGTTAAAACTGTGTATTATCTGGGCTCCAGAATTAGCATCTGTAACAAGAAATAGAAACAATTCTTTTAATGCAGTTTTGGAGAGACTACTTGTGAGAGTCCTTCACTATTTTGCATTGTCACTAGAGAAGAAATTTGAATAATACATTGAACAGATATAAGCAGAATTGCAATTAAATTGCTGTGTAACTCCCCTTGTAGAGTCTGACGGAGAAGCTGCTGAAGAAAGAGCTGGATTACACCCAGCTAGAAGAAAAACACAATGAAGTGTCTCTGAGTAAAAAGAACATGCAGGCAAGCTTTCACCAGAAGGACCTGGACTGCCAACAGCTTCAGGCCAGGCTGTCTGCGTCTGAAGCCTCGATGCAGAGGTTGCAGACAGAGCTGGGTGAGAAGGCGGAAGCCAACCAAAAACTTAAAGAAGAATTATCAGAAGTGGAGACGAAGTACCAGCATCTCAAGGCAGAAAGCAAACAGCTCCAGCAGCAGAGGGAGGAAAAAGAACAGCATGGCCTGCAGCTCCAAAGTGAGCTCAGTCAGGTAAGGTTCCACACTTCCACAGCAGTGTTCTTTTTTTCTTTCTCTATGGCTTTCCTTGTGCGAGCACTTCCTTATTGAAGGGAAGTATACAAATAGCTAATTGGTATTTAAATAAATGTGTTTAAATGAATTTAAATAAATAAGGCAATCTTCCCAACTCCACAGAAAATGAAATATAATCACATTATCTTGTTACAGAAGTAAAAAAAAAAAAAAAAAAAACCAAAAATCCTCCAAGCAAACTAGAGAGAAGAGGCTGTGATAAAAGAGTGCAGAAGCTCATTGGGATCTGTATATTGTTATACCTGAATCCTTTTAGTAAGCCCAAATACTTATCAGGGACAAATGGGAATAGTCATAGTCACTTTGCACAATCACGCTCAGTAAGATCTAGAATTCCAAACACTTTCACACTTTCAGCATTTTCATATCTGGGAATGCTAATGCCCTTTAGTATCTGCATCCATCCATCTATCTATCTATCTGTCTATCTATCTGTCTATCTATATCTATCTGTAATATCGCTCCCCTTTTTCTAACTGATCTCCAACTTATTTCTTGTCCGTCTTCCTTCTCATGCATAACTATCCTGTTAAATGAACTCTTCCTTTGCCTTACAGTTTTCATGTCCCCTTCTTTTGCTGATGTAAGGTGAAATGTCAGGTGTTGCCAAGTGATATTTTAACCCAGAATGCTGAGTTTCTGTGACAAGCGTGATAATAGACAACGCATCCTCAATTGCTTAAAGTTTTTGGAGGGCCTTCACCAACAAGAAGTGGGCAAGGGTAATTATTCTGGTTCAGTAGGGTAGCTGAAGGCCTGAACAGTTGAGGATGTGAAAAAGCAAGTTCAAGGCAGAGTATGAGAAGTAGTTTTGTTCCTAGTAGTACCCTCATTACCATCTTATTACTCCATAGGAAATTTAAAATAAGTGGAAACTCTTTAATTTTGCCCTAGATTTGAATAGGCTTGGCTGTCTTTAAAACTAAGTAGTGAATAGAGAATTATGACTATGAAAAGAAGGATTAACATGACATCTTGATATTGCTACCCTCTCTCTCCCAAAACATACTCTATGCAACTTACTGCTATTAGTACGCGGAGAACATACTGTCCCCCAGCAGTTTACATGTTGTTCTCCTGCTAAGTACAATGAGTTACAAAAGTAGGATTTTCATTTAACATTGATCAAATTGACTTTTAAGACTACTTGAACTCTGTTTTTTATGACATCTTGGGGAGTAATATGTGAGACAGGAGAAGTGTTCGAGTATTGTCTTCAGTTCTAAAATAGAAAAAAAAAAGATTTCTGTTAGAATGACATACTTTACTAATCGTTTGCTGTAAGTTTATCATTTGGAAGTGAGTGTGTCTCGATTTTGAACCCCTTGTCAAAGCCTGAAATAAATTATGTTGTGAGTTATGCACCAGAAGAATTGAGGCTTGGCAGAATTTTATGTGTGTATGCGTTACACCTTCAAGATGTCTTGCCCTCTCTCATCAGTCTTCTAAAAGAAAAAAAAATTATTTTAGTTTTTTGCTTAGGAATCCTCATTTGGTAAAACTGCCTCAATCTGCCTAGGCAATGAGTATGCAGGTTTCTGAAGCACAGCCAAGAAGCTCAGCTGAAATCTGGCTTCAGATTTGGAGGGCGTTTTCAGGGAGGTTTTTTGGGTTGGGGAGATGAAGAGGAAGGAGTGTGAGTCACTCATTGCTGCATGAGTTCTTAGGCAAGGAAATGCAAAAATTTGGGAAGGAATTCAGTCTAAGCAAGAAGACCTACACAAATGCTGGTTCTCAGGTTGCATTTTAGAATTGTATTGTAAAAAAAGTAGTGGATAAAAATATAAAATCCTTCACTTATGAAGTAAAATTTTAAAAAGTGAAACCAGGCAAAAAATTCACTTCCTATTTCTCTGTCCAACCAAGTGTTCAGTTACTGTTGTCTTAAAAAGAGAAAATTTCTCATGCTTTTTTCATTTAACACGTTAATGGTATTATCTCTGGATGTGTTTCTGTAGCTCATGTTAACATAATGAATTGCCATTTTTTATGAAGATAGATTCAGAGCAAGCTTACTTGCAAGCTTACTGTCTTAAGCAATGATAAGAAAGCCAATCCAGTAGCTTGAATGAATGCAAACTTGTATTTTGCTTCTGCTCTTGAGGACCAGGAGGAGGTGAGATGAAGGCTCTTCTGAAAGGACTAAACAGCTTTTGGTCTGATAGATGTGCCTCTTGTGGACTGGTTAAGTTTGTATAAATAGGAATTAGGGTGACTCAAGGAAGTGATCCTCCTTATGGTGGAACTGCGGAAGGAAGTTGCAGTGACTAATTGACTAATGTTGGTTCTGAGACAGTCTAGGGAGGAGGGTGACGCGTGCGCACCGCCCCCCATCAGTCTTGAAACGTTAGCTCACAATAACTAACGTTGCTGTTGGTGAGAAACTTCACGCCTACTTGATAGAAACTTTTAAAATCTAAATTTATACTTTTCTGTGAATCTAGAAACTGTAATATTGATGTTCTATAATAGATGTTACCATTTTGTTGACTTAATATGTATCTTAATGTCCTTCAGAAATATTTAGCTTTAGACCCCCATGAATGCCAGTGAACAAACATTATGTGCTTTGCTTTTGTAAATGTATTTTTTTATGAAACTAAAGCAGGATATGGTACAACGTATGCATTTTACTTAAGAGTGTTTCACAGGAAATAAAAAGGTCAGACTTTACAGATACCTTAATAACTTTTTGTAAATAATCTGTTTGAGGTTATTAATTAATGGCTATTGGCTGTGAGTTTTTTTTTTATTATTTTTGTGGAGACCATAGGTTTATAACTTTACATATAACTGTGGCAGTAACAATGTAAAACACATAGTAGTATCCATAACTTAACATGCTTAGAATGGCTGATAACTTACGGACCCATTACAAAATATTTATTAGTGTATCTGTAATAAAAGTGACTTTTGAAAATGCAGTTTCTATCTTCTCAAATATTCTCTCCCAATTTCAGACAAACCGTGAATTTGGTAGTTATCTCTTGCTGCACACTTTCTTTATTAAAATGTTTTTCTGAGCTCTTGTTCATGCTTTTAGTGAGGAAATATTAATAATTTACTGGTTACTGCAGGGGAAAAACAGCCAATGTTCTTGCTTAATGGTATCGCTTCTTTCCATTCTCTGCCCTCCTTTTTCTACCACTGCACAGTTACAGTTTCTCAGCCACATGCAGAACAACTCATTCAGAGTATATGGAGTTGTGGTCGTGTAACAGAATAGCTCAGCCTGGTTTCCTAAGGAAATAAGGCAGAGATGTATTTGTTTCCCTGTCCCTGTTCCCTGTAACTTTTGCATTGTTTGTTAACTTCAGCCAGTTCTAACAGAAAGTAAAAAACTCTTCAACGTGAGGTCCTTCAGCATTAGGTGTTTGTGGAAAAAGGCATCTGGGTAAAAGTGTTGTTGGCTAAAGAATGACTGATAAACCAGATAATTTTCTTTTTGCAGTTGCACAATAAACTTCTAGAGACAGAGCGCCAGCTAGGGGAAGCACACGGTCGGCTTAAGGAACAGAGACAGCTATCTAGTGAAAAGCTAATGGACAAAGAACAGCAAGTGGCTGATTTGCAATTAAAACTTTCTCGTGCTGAAGAGCAGGTAGGTGTTCTGTGCAGATTCTACTTTTTAGTGGTTCTGATAGAAGCCTGTATGTACGTTCATTGCGATGTTGAGGTTTATAGCTTCTCCTTCTCCACAGGAATTTCATATGACTAATACTGTTAAAATCTGGCAAAATTGTCAAAATCTGCTTACATGCCACTTGCATTGCAGATTTGATAAGCCTAAAGAACTTACTCTTTGCTCATCTGCTGCATGTAAGCTCTTGGTGTGCTACTGAAATTCCTTGCGCTGAAGAACTTTGTCTAAGTATCTTGTAATAAAAAAAGGCTTAGGTACACCTAAACCAATGTGAGTTAAATTTAGTGTGTAGGTACTCTTGTGAGATAAAGCCCCATGTGCAGAAAAAAAAAGTGAATGTAGGACAGCCAATTGGTCATTCATAGTTAATAAATTGTAGGATGAAAGGATAGCAAACACTTATTTTACTAATTGTTAATTGTCAAGTTTTTATTTATTTTAATGAGCGTCTTGTATGTGTTGCTGGTTTACTGCTACCTCTAAATGGATTGGCCACATATCTGAGTGGTATGTTTTAAATCTTTTCTATAGCTAATTTGCAAAGCCTTGACCAATATTACTTGCACAAAGAGCAATAAAAGGGGAGACATTGCTAATCCAACGTTGCTAGTAGAACTTCTAATAATAATGATAATAACTTTGTTTTAAGGGTATCTATATTATCAGTTATGTTACAACTTAACAATTGGAAAAAAACATACTAAAATTCCTTTTCTGTTAGATTCTGAGAACTAAAAAGACATCTGTCTGATACTGCTTTTATAGTATCTCACTTGTGATATAGAATCTTACATATTAATAGTATAAGAATGCTTTGCATAGATTTTGATTCTTTAACTGGCATCACACACAGTCATTTTTATACCAACTTTCAAATACTCATGCTTAGTTTAGAATCTTTTAGCACTAGGATAAACATTAAATGCTATAGAAAGTTAGATGGTGCTTGTTCATTTATTTTAATTTTAATTTTTTTTTCTGAAGCTGAAGGAAAAAGTGGCAAATTCCACTGAATTACAGCATCAGCTAGATAAAGCAAAACAGCAACACCAGGAACAGCAGACACATCAGCAAAACACTACAGCAAAACTACGAGAAGCCCAGGTAACTTAGTGATTGTATATTCTTATGTAAATGTGTATTTCAGCAGCTCAGATTTTTTGGTGCATTGCTTGGTAGAAGTGACTTGCATGATGTTATAGTAGTTTCAATAAATTGATAAATAAATCTAGAACAGAATATACTGTGTTTAATATATTTATCCAACGTTTTATGCATTAGGAATAACTTCTAAGGTCCATATAATTAAGGAAGCTATTATGCGATTTTCTAGAATGATTTGGAGCAAGTACTACGACAGATCGGAGATAAGGACCAAAAAATACAAAATCTTGAGGCCTTGCTTCAAAAGAGCAAGGAAAACATCTCCTTGCTAGAAAAGGAAAGAGAGGACTTATATGCAAAAATTCAAGCTGGTGAAGGAGAAACTGCAGTTCTTAACCAGCTGCAAGAGAAAAATCATGCATTACAGCTACAGGTAAGAACTCAGAGACCTGCTTCCTTTCTCTTATTGTCATTATTGCATCTTATTTCCTTGGCTTGTGTCTAATTAGATATGGCATTAATATTTTCTGTACTTTTCTGTTTCTTTGATACTACTTACAGTATCTTGCTGTAAATTTCACAGGATTTGTGTTTTGATGACTTACTTGCTATCAGCAAAGTGGAAGAAAAATTCCTAGATGTTTCCTGTGACATGTTCATATGATAGTAATATATGTGCCTAATAAATAAATTTTGCATGTATATATTTGTTTCACTTATTTGAGAAAGAAGTTTAATTCCTGCCTTAAACACCGAATTTTGGTTCAACCTACATCTGATGCCTCTTTAATACCTTGGTTTTGTTACAGTAAAGCCAAATTGTTCAATCCCTTTTGCTTTCATTTTGAACTGGTAACATATTTAATCTTTGGTGTTGTGCAAAGCATAGGTTTACTGTGATATTGTCAGAAAGAAAAATGTAATGGGACTCCTAAGCCGTGATAAGACACTCTGAAATTCGAAAGATATATGACTTGTCTGGATATCAAGTTCCTATCTTCTCTTTTAATTATCTCCTTTCTTTTGTTTGTTTGTTTTTTATCTGCAGGTAACTCAGCTGACAGAGAAGTTGAAGAATCAGTCAGAAAGTCATAAACAAGCCCAGGAGAATTTGCATGAGCAAGTGCAGGAGCAAAAGGCACATCTAAGAGCTGCTCAAGATCGTGTGCTCTCATTGGAATCAAACATCACTGAATTAAATAGCCAGCTAAATGAAAGCAAAGAGAAAGTATCACAGCTTGATATACAGGTAGCTGAACTTCGTACTCTCTGGTCATGAAAAACTCCAGATATATGGAAAATAATGTTTAAAAAAAAAAAGAAAGATAGGAAACTGCAATAGCAAACAAAATGCCCTGTGAATATTGCCTATATTCACCAACACTATTCATACTTGCCTTCTAAATTTTTCTGGTTGGGATTTTTGGAGAGGAGGAGGCTGGCAGGATAGAAACAGAGAAAGATGGCACACATGTGGAAACGTATTTTTTTTATTAAGCCTCTGCTTTTGATAGTTTTGGAGGTCCTCCAGTGTACATATTTGATATTACCTAGGTGTGCCTGTTGGTGGATGCAATGAGTTTTTGTCATTTTTCCTTGTTTGTAAATGAAAGTATTTTCCTGGACTAGAAGATGAGTGGGACCAGGTTTTATAGGTCAGTATAAAAACTAGCTGTGCTTTTTCATATCCTGGTATTTTTTTCCCATTTCCTGAGCCTGAGAATTTGTTTCTTTTTTTATATAATCTAGCATGTGAAAACTACTGGTAATTACTCTTAAACTTACTGATTTGTTTACAAGTGAATTAAAATGAGCTGCAGTAAAATAGACATTTTAGCTAAGTACAATTTTTCTTTCAGGTGAAAGCAAAGACTGAATTGCTGCTTTCAGCAGAGGCATCAAAAGCTGCTCAGAGAGCAGATCTTCAGAATCATCTGGACACTGCCCAACACGCACTGCAGGATAAGCAACAGGTGTTGCAAACTTAATTCTTCTAGGCTGCCTGAAAAAAACAAAAAAGCAAAAGCCCTTAAAAGTCGTAAGATTAGTCTATTCACAAACTGAGCAAACATACAGGAATTTGCATTTGGAAATGTTCATTTAGCACATTTTGACTACATGATTTGTCTCTTTTTTTTTTTTTTTACTGCGATCTGGACCAGACACATTCTGCAGTGTAAAGAATTTATTTTTGAATCCACTTCTTATTGCAGAATTAGGGTTCAGAATCAAAACTGTCATAGGATATAGTTTATCCTAAACTGTATGTTATGAATAGAAGTTTATAGAATGCACTGTGTGTTAAGGGAACTTGAATTAACTTGAATTGCAGACTTAGATAAATTCAAAATAAGAAGCTTTCATTCTGAAAGTTTTGTATGTGCAAAATGACACAGAACTAGCAGAGTCGTGCTAAAGCTGTCTGTGTGTGCTTTAACCCCAGTGAGACGTTCCACTGGGTGCTGAGTTGAATATTTGCTTTGTTAAAATCAGTGCTACTGTCATCCTAGTGGAAATATCTGGCGGGTCTGAACTTAGCACCATTTTGCAGGTTGGAATGTAACTGCTATAAATAGCAAAAGACTTTTTTCTTTTTTTTTTTTTTAAAACAAGTATTTTGTGGTTTAGTAATTAGCTAAACCAGCTTGCTTGGAGTACCGTGGACTGCAGCTATTACCTTAGTGGCTGTTAGCTAAATGTATTCATTTCTCTTTTGGAAGTTATGTCATTTTGTGATGAACCAAATGTTTGGAAATCGTCTTTGGTATGTGGAGATTTGACTGTTCCCACGATACTGACTTTCCTGTTTAGTAGTGCTTGATTTCATGAAGACAGCAAAATTTTTCCCTAAAGTTTTATAGTGTTGCTTTCTAGTTATTGCTGTATTAACTGCAGGATCTAGTGTGTTCATTATAGCCAGCTTCTCTTCCATTTATAACCTGAGAGGAATTTGTTAAGATGTAGCCCATAGTGTAAGAAATTTGAGAGGAGCATTGAGGCTTTCAAAGAAGTTCTGTCAGCTTCTATTTGTGAGTGTGCTTGTTTTTGACTCTCACTTTCCTTGCTCGGAAGATTAAAAAAAAAAAAAAAGAAAAGGAAGCATTATTTTCCTTTTAATTTATGAACACATTAGTTCATTTAAAGTCTGTATTATTCTGAAGCTATTAGTCATTTTTGGAAGTTATTTAAAAACTAACAACCATCTTGTTTGTATTTTATCCCAGGAGTTAACTAAGGTCAGCGCTCAGTTGGATCAGGTTACAGCTAAGCTGAATGACAAGCAGGAATACTGTGCTCAGCTGGAAGCCAATATCAAAGAGTACAAAGAGCAACATCTTAATTTAGAACAGAAAACTGAAGAGCTAGAGGGACAGCTTAAGGTTCGTATAGAACAGAATCTGAAGTCATGCTCTGCACCATTTGGTAGTACTTGATAACGGCTGTGCTCAAATTACAGGGGGAAGGATTATATCAATACCACTTTGGCAATTTTTTGTTGTTGTTCTTTTTCCCACCTATCTTTCCCTTTAATCCTCTTCTCTTCTTCCATGCTAACATATTGCACTAAGGGGACAGGTTTAGGAAATTGCCCCTATAACATCGTTTTCCTGTATGTGTATTTCTACCAACCTCTTTGCTACCTGACGAGTATTACAAGAGGAAGCATTAATACTCCCTGAAATCAGTGCCTCCGTGGTTTGAGCTTATATACTTCACAGGTAGTGCCAGGGAATATGTGTTTACATCAATTAGGTCAAGTCAACATGACCTGTATGTTTTAATTTATTTCTAAAACCTTTCAATAGACTTTTCTATGTTTTTTTTTTTGTTTGTTTGTTTGTTTTTTTAGCATTTTTATATGCAAGAGAAAAAAATCTTTGTCCAACTGGACATTCTGTTTCATTCTATTTCTGGAATTAGTTTTTCTATGACAATGTACATAATATTGGCAGTTTTGCAGAATCTGTTGATATTCTGAAGTGCTGATATTCTCAGTTAAGGATATAAATTTGTGTTAATGCTTCAGTCTTTTAAAATTTGGGCTGTAATATTTCTTTAATATTTGTTCAGAATTCTTAGTCTTCAAAATTCACAGTACTGAAAACCACATGATACCGCAACCTTAGTAATGCAGAATAGTTTTTACAGTGTTGCGTATTATGAGGGAGATATGAAAACTTTGTGCTTTAAGAGTGAGTTGGGTGTTTTTCTTACCTTATGTAATCTGTAATGGAGAAGCAAATCTTTTCCCCATATGAAGGACCACTCAACAATGGTCCAACGCCAGCCAATTCAACACCAGTAAAAATAAAGCAGTTTTATATTTGCCTTATTAGCATTTATTTTGTGCTTTTATCTCTTTCTTTTTTCCCAGTGATATTTGCTGCCCACTCTTCATTCCTGTTTTTATTATTTTCACCCTTCTATGAGAGTTTTGTAAGTAAGTTAGAAAACACTAGTGCTTAGGAGCTTTGCACTGTTTGCCTGCCCAAGATTTTTGTGGGGTCACTGGGAGCTGAAGAGGAAAACTGATCAGCGACACTATCAACAGAAATGCTATTCTGTGTAAAAAACTTAGTGCCATGACCATTCTTTGGGGTTATCCCATGCCAAAGTAGTTCACTTCTAGGAGAGCAATAGAATTGCAGAAACTAAATGATGAAAAGCAAATAGTGAACTTACTGAAATAGGTATACAGTGTTTGAAAACTATTATTGCTTTCCACAGCAAAGACTTCCTCCACAGCCTTGCAAATGAATACTTCTCCTCATAGACTGGGTGACTCTTGTTTTTATCGATTTTGCAATGTTGTTTGTGTTATTATAACTCTGTATTTTTATTTTCCTTTCTCAGAAACTTGAAGCTGACATTTTTGATGCTAAAGCAAGCAAAGAACAAGCTCTCCAGGAGTTACAGCATCAGCGACAGCAGTCTACAGAACTAGGCCTCCGAACAGCAGAGCTGAATAAACAACTTGAAGCTGAAAGAGAAGTGTATGCATTTCCTGTCTGATAATACTTTTTGGAAGAAGTCATTCTTAAAACTAAACTAGAATGTTTGGACTAGAATTGAAATGTTCTTCATTCTTATGATATCATAAAATTATAGATAGAAGTCATGCCTTACGTATCTTAGGGGAACTGAGTTATATTCTATCTGTTTTCTTGAACTTTATCTGTCACATAGGTATGTTTGTCCCATCCTCTCACACGCATCACTTACTCCTGGGATTTAATACGCTTCTCTTCAGTTTATTCACCCAGCAGTTTTTAGCAAAGGGGTAGTTTATGTTCATAATATTTGAGGAGAAGCAATGCTTCCCAAAATGGTACACGTTAATTGGAGAGATAAAATGTTAATATGTACTTTTGTACAGTTAATATGTTAAATAATAAAGACATTTAATCAAAGAAAAGAACCTATGAAAAAAAAACCAAAACCTTGTTTTCCTCTGTTTTACTTTGTCTTTCCAGTGTGTCTAGTACTAAAATGGAGTTACAGAAGAAATCTGAGGCTCTTGAACAAGCAAAAAAGCAAATTTCCAAGCAGGAGGAAGAGAAGACCAGCCTCAAACAAGACCTTGAGAAATCAAATCAAGATACAAGTAAACAGCTCAAGGAATTGGATTGTAAAATGCAAGCAGCAACATCAGAGCTCCAACAAATGAAATTAGAGAAGGAAACTTTATTAAAGGACCTTATGGTTACCAAAGAAAAGCTCTCAAAAAGTTCTGAATCCTTTAGAAAAAGAAAGGAAGAATTAGAAAAAGAAATACAGAAGGGAAAAACAGCTGTGTCAGAAATGGTTGGTTATTTCTTTTTCATTAAACAAAATGTTTGAGGTATTTACTCTTTGATAAGATGACTTGCCTTTCTATCTGGAAACCCCTAGTACAGTACATATGATGACACTTGCATGAAAATTAGTTGCCTTAAGAAAAAACAATCTTTGTGTTTCTTTTGTTGTTCATGCAGGCATTCTAACTTCAATTTTTGTCTGGGTGTTTTTAGTAGTAGACAGTTCATACCAGACAATGACATCTCCTTTTCTCCGCTGAATACCTTTAGTATGGTGTAGAAAACCAGAGAGTGATGAGAGGTGAAACAGTCTGACAGGAAATGCCCCCTTTTAAAAATACATCAGTGTTGTAAAGCAAAACAAAATATAGTCATAAACCATATTGAAGTGCCACTGTATTGAAGAAAGCAGTGTTTTTCTGTGACCTTAGTAATTTCTTTTCTAGAATCATTCATGTACAATGTTCTTGTGCCCTTGTCTAGACATCATGGAAGGCTGCTTACCACAGTTAGCATAACAGTATTTCTCCTTTGGGGACATGACTGGCTTAAAGTGTTTTAAACAGAATTGCTTGAGTTTCAGAAGGTCTCACAGTGGCAGTATAGCAATGAATGCTTGACTAGAGCCATCTGTTACAGCAAGAAGAGTGAACTCTTATGAGGTTTAAATATTAAAAAACAAACAAAAAAAAAGCTTTTTCCTTCCTCTTCTGCTATGGAAGTAATGTGACGGAGTTCCATTTTATAAATCTCCTATACACATTTTCTTGTACCTCTTTGTCAGACATTGTCAGGGTGTAATTCTCATTCCCATCCTGTCTGACCATTTCCCAGAACTCATGCATAGCTCTTTTATTCTGCTCTAAAAAAAAGTGTTCCTAGTTAAAAATAATATTTTTCCTTTACTCCTTCACCTTTTTAAGATAAGCGTTTTTGTTTGCTTTACTTAGTTAGTACTGTTCAAATATTTATGTTTCTCCTAAAAACCTAAAGGATATTCTCCCCAATTTAGACTTGAAGATAAGAGCCCAGATTCTGCTTCTAATTCTGTAGTCTGTTAGAGGCTCACCATTGACTTAAGCGTGTAGGATTTGGGCTGAAAATGTAGTTGGACTTGCATTCAAGTCCTACAAATGTACTTGTTCTTGAGTTTTAGAATTTCAAGAAATATGGGATCCTGAGGAGAAGACTGAGCGCATTGCTTCCCCTGAGAAGAAGGGCTGCCGCAAACAGCTTCAGACAGGGACATTGTTCCTAATCAGAGAAATGCTTTAGTACATGGTTACATTTGCTAAGCAGAGGGTACCAGCTGTGCCTCGATGCCTTTCTGAGTCTTTGTTAGTGAGGCTTTCTATTTACCACTGCTAAACTTTTGAGAAGTTTTTGGCTGAAAGCATGCCTGAAACTAAGTTTTGCTGAAAAAAAAAGTGGTCTTTTCCAAGGCTTTATAGCTCCTGTGAAAATACTGCTACCTGATCTTAGAAGCTCGCAGAAATATTTGCTTGTGTCATTTGTTCTTTAGGAAAAATCTTGCCAAGAAGTAAAACATCAGCTCCAAGTACAAACAGAGTCTGTAGCTAAAGAAAGGAATGAACTGAAAAACTCACTGGAAAAAAACGAGGGGGTAAGCTGTCTTACTTAATGGCTAAATCTAGAAACTAATAATAATAAATTTTTTTTTAACATTTCATTTTCAGTCTTACATGAATTGATGAGGTGAAAGTAGTTCTGTTCTCAAATTATAATCCACTTGGGGCACTGAAATATGTCAATACTAAAGATTCTCTCCTTTTTTTAACGTGGTATTTTAAAATACAGGTTTTATACCTACCTTTCTGTGCTCTGCATACTATTCTACTTCTCAGTTCTTTTGTCGTTAGTAAAATAGTTATTTTTGCATTAGCATGTCATCGTTTTGTTTTATACTTTGGTTTTTGAGAAATAGAAGTTGATGTTTCCTTAGATATTAGATATAGTAGGTATTTCCTCATATCCTTAGACCTGTTTCAGGCTCAGGCATTGCTTTGCCACCTAATCAGTGTGGTCTCTGTGTGATTGACAGGAAAGTTGCGGACATCCTTGTTGCTTTTGCAAACTTCTCTTCTTACAATTGTGGGCAAAATGAACTTCTTTCCTAAGACTGAGCTTTCAGTCAGTAAAATCCTCTGGTCCAGCTGGTAGCCTGAAGGCCAAATCCACTTTATGATTTTGTTTACCCAAACTGTCACCTTTTCCCTAAAGGAAGCAGGAAAAGATACATGCAGTAGACATCGTTTGATAGACCTGGAGTTGCAGTAAGGACAAGAGATTGAGGATAAGGGATGATCCTTATGTGGAGGTGTGCTGTCGGAGCTAATAAAAAGCTAAATCTAACTGCCAGAGTTGGACCACCTCATTCTGAACCAAAAGGGAGCAGCAACAGGTTCAGAGCAGCAACCCTTGTGAGATGGGCTAGTTCTGTGACTGCAGGAAATAAGAACAGCGTAGCTGGAAACTGCTGCAAATAGTCTGCAGCTTTCTGTGAAAATAAAAGGATGACTGTACCTTGTCACAGGGAAGATATAGCCTGGTACCTTGTCCCTGACAGAGGAAAACGGGAGATGCCTAGAGGAGGGTAGCATAGGGTCAGCTCATACCTGTCAAGCTAGCACAACCAGGGGATATTTCTGACAGTCTTTTGATGCAGGATTTCCTGAGCCTTATGGCTTAAGAGCTCTGACATTTTTTTGTTTGTTTACTTGTTTTTTGGTTTTTCCCTGTGAATTTGTCTGCTTGCTTTTTGCGCTCTGTAAGTCCATGCAGTTCAAAATGCCATTTCATGTACTGCGAGAGTATACAAATATGATTTAAGTTAAAATTATATGCAGTTATTTAATACTTTTGAATATAGATTTCTAAGCAGTTGTCGATAGAACTTGATTCAGCACGGGCACAAGTACTGGAAGTTCACGGTCTTCTAAAAGAGAAAGAAAAAAGTGAGCAGCATCTGCAGGGAAAGCTGAGAGAACTGAAGGAATCCTTTGAACAGAAGAAAAGGCACAGTGAAACACTGCAAGCTGAATTAAAAACTGCCCTTTTAGAAAAGGTAAATCAGGCTTCCCTTCTTTAAGAAAATTACTGTGATTTTCTCTTATTAAAGCTTCTGCTTTTCTGTCAATATCTGTTGCATAAATAGCTGTTTACTATCACTTTTTTGGGGAAATAATAGTGTCAGGATGTGGAATAAAGGTTTTAAGATGATGCTAGAGGTTGAAAAACAACAGCAACAATAATAATGTAACCGTGCTCAATTTATAGAAAGTGCAGGGCTTGAAACATTATTTAGACTTTAGATGTGTTTCAGTTAATCTTTTGACGTGAATTAAATTATTTGCTCTTAAATAAGTTACCAACTATTACAGTAAAAATTGTAAAAGATCAGATTACCTGCTTGCTATTTCAATATGTGGAAAAACTGACTTCTCATTTCATTTTTTAGTAGAAATGCAGTTTACTGAAATGATTGTGCTTACTTTGCTCTCTGTAATTTTAACTGATGCTTCCTCTGCCATCAGGCAGAACTGGAGAATAAACTACAACAGCAGACGATATTGTCAGCACAGGAGCTTAAAGCAGAGAAAGGAAAACTAGCAGACTTACAGAAGACCCATGAAAAACATCAGGAAAACATGGAAAAACTTCAGCTGGACCTTTATGGGAAAGAGTCTGAGCTGCTGGCAACCAGACAAGATCTTAAGGTACTTAATCATTTTAATGTCATATGTAATTTAATGGATCTGTTTATATCCATTTTGAAGACAAAGAAAGAAAGAGACAAATAAAGTGCAAGCACTGTATGAAGAAGAAGCTCTTCTGCTATATATAGAATTTTGCGTTGTTCCATCCCTTCCCCTAGGACAAAGGACATACTGAAATGAATTTAAACGACAATTGTATTTGTCAGTGTACCAAAGCTACCCTTCCGCTTCTTTATCGGTGATCCAACTGTGGGAGCAAAATGAAAGCTGATTTATTTTCATATTCTTTTAAAAGTCCATTTTTATTGTTACTTTTTCTTGCTATGTTCCATATTTCTCAACCAATTGAAAGAGCACAGTTAATTAGGGCAAGGTCTCTGCTGCATGTGAGTAATTGCCTTCTTTTGGATGATTTAGCTAGAATTTTGACTGTCACTTTCTTCCCCTGTCTCTGCCTCTTCTGCTTCTTTCTGGCTGTTTCTAGATCATCAGAGATGTCAGGCTAATAGAAACAGTTGGTTTAGGAACCTGGCTGGAATACATACTGTCTGCATGTAGTCTGTGGAGCTTTTGCCATTTCTAAGCAGAATTTATCTGATTTGGTGTTAGGATGCAATGCCTTCCAAAGTGCAGGTATTACTGGGAGTGGAGTCAGTCAATTAAAACCTTTTTGTCCTCTTTCAATTACGTGCTGACCCAATGCCCCGCTTACTCCAGGACATAGAGCTCTGCGGAGAGGCAAGTCTGGCAAGATGTGCAGTTTTGACTCTTTTCACTTAGGTGAATCCTACTCCAGCTTTGTCCGTGCCTGTCTGACCCCATTTCTTTAGACTCTTCCGAAGTTTGTGGAGAGAAACAGGTACTTCCAGAGGATGGGTCATCTAATCTGTTTTAGATATTGGCTTCTTTTCCCTTTGCTGACTCTAAAGGGAGCCTTTGATGACTGCTTACATTTAACAGCTCACTTTCACCTGTCCTGGTGTAGGCATTTCAGTCTCCTCCTTGAAATCATTAAAGGTCTTGCAGCCCTTTCAGATAGATCCTTGGGAACTGGCCAAACTCCAGATTTGGGGTTATTTTATGCAAAAGAGGAATAGCTCCTTTACATATGGGATGGGAGCTTTATTAATAAAACTCCTTCTTTATAGCATTAGAGAGCTTGCAGCAAAATTTGGCAGGTAACAAAACCTTTATTTCCAGCTGAATCCCTGTGAAGCAGACAGGCAGACCCTTGGCATGCTTAATAAGCAAAGGGGATTTAAAAAATGCTCTTTGTTACAGTTTGCTACTAAAACACACTAACCTCTTTTGTGAGTTTATTTCCCTTAGTGCATTTAGATCAACACTTGGTAATAGAATAACCTGTAAAAACATTGGATTTGCTCAGTAACTGGGCTTTTTGATATAAATTTCATTTAAGTGAAGCCTTTGGGGGCTTAGCAAGTAAAAGTAGATTTGAGCCAAAGCTACAAATTCCGGATCAAGTTTGGAATGGAACCTGGTGGGTGGGCAAGGAAGGAAATTCAGGTTGGCCTTAATCATATTAGTAGGTGGTAGCAGAAGTTTTTGAAACTTGTACGTGATCTTGGTTGTCTTCCGTTGTCAGGATTTTCAGTATAAGTGTGAGGTCCCTGCAAAGCCTTGTTGAGGCTGTATGGTTTCAAGCCAAGTACTGCCCAGGACAAGCCTAACTAGACAATAATGTGTGATGTTATCAATGCTAGGTTTTCTTTAAGAATAAAAACTACAAGGGAAGATGTAAACATATTCTCACACAGTGTAGCACCATGGTGTTAGGTCAGTTTTCAGGCGTGGGCAGAGATCATCAACAGCTGTAATTTATGGGTGGTGGGAATAGGGCGAGTGAGGATGTGAATGAGTTGGGCTGTACTGACAGCACCATCTGCTGGCTCGTACTTGGAAGATCTCTGCTAGGCCAGTTGACAGTCTGACCTGCTTAGGCCATGGGAAACAGGACGGGCGTATGATTAAAAAGTCACTAATGCTACGGTGAAGTTTTGCAGTTAGAGATACAGCCTTCCATAAGAGCTGGCCTTGGAGCAGTAGTTAGGAAGGATTTGAGTGCTTGTAAAATGTAGAGTTTTTATTATATATCTTGGGATTAGTTGCTTTATGAGAAGGCAACTTTTGTATAAAAGTGTTTACAAAAATGCAGAACTTACTTTTTCCCTTGATTCCGAGTGAGTGCATACGTACTTCATGGGCATGCTGCTCTCCTGAGCTCTGCCAAATTTCCTTCAGTCTTTGCATTTGTGCTCTTTGTAGTCAGTCTGGTTTGCTCTGTGTTCTCTAAAGAATGGGTACAAATTGAAACACAGGAAGTTTGATCCCCATGTGAGGAAGGACTTCTTTCCTGGGAGGGTGACGGAGCCCTGGCACAGGCTGCCCAGAGAGGCTGTGCAGGCTCCTTCTCTGGAGATCTCCCAAACCCGCCTGGCTGCCACCCTGTGCCACTGCTCTGGGTGTCCCTGCTGGAGCAGGGGCTTGGACTAGATGAGCTCTAGAGGTCCCTTCTAACCTCAACTATTCTGTGGTTCTGTGATTCTGTGTAATCGCTCCCTGCTCTGATGTTGGCCTCGCAGTCATGGTATCTTCAGCGGACGTTCTGGGAGGATATTCATGCTGCCAAACCTCAGGCCTCTTAAGTCAGGAGCTTAGATTCCCCGCAGTCAGTCTAGTCCTTGAAGGGAAGGAGGTCAGGGTACCATCTGTGAGTACTTCCATGTCTCTCCTTGTGGACTTGGTGGGGCAACCGGGCTAAAATACTCATTTATACTTCTCAGTTGGGTGGAATAAATCCAAATATTAGCACCTAGTTAGTCCTGCTGTTGGTGCTTGTTGTTGGTGCTGCAGCAGTCCAAGCTGTATTTAATCTGATTGGAGGGTTTTTTTTTTGTTTGTTTTTTTTTTTTTTTAGTGCTGTACCAGTCAAACTAATATCTGTTCTCATATACAAAAGCAACTGTGGATAGGCCACTTTTGTTCTGTTTTCCTTACATTCTGCTTGCCTCTCATCTTAAAGACGTATCTGATGGCTAGGTGTATCTCAGTGGGCAAACAGTTATTATGTTCTGGGAACAATAGTATAACTCTTTAACAATTAAGCAAAGTAAATGGCATCAGATGTTAAGACAGGTGATTTTGTGTCAGGGTGAGAATTCTTATTAGTCTAGGCAAATGACAATGGAGACAGCTAGCAACAAGAATAACTTGAATGTGTAGCTACAAGATTTTTGCTTGTTCAACTTTGGGCGAAACAGGAAGAAATAAAAGGTGGTTTTGCCACGTAAAATCATATTGAATTGTTTCCCAATGAAGGTAGGAAGCATTATTATTAACCATATCACAAAAATATCAAGTTCCATATATTGTAAACTATGGAATGTTGATTATGATTATGCATAATATGATACATATTTGACTGCTCTTGTATGAATGTTTTACATTAAGTCTGGACATAGACACATTAGCCATGCCGTCCAGTGAAGACACTTGGGGGAGGCTGAAGGAATACCCTGTAGGTAAAGTTTTTAGATTGAGTGCTACTGTCCACTTCACAGATAAGTTTTTATCATCCTGTGCTAATAAACTCAATGTAACTACATTGCTTCTGCAAGAAACTGATTTGAATAAAGGCTGTTTCTTCATCAGCCACCTTTCTAAAACTGCAAAGCTGGGCCTTCCCGTGAAGATAGTATACAGTGACGCTGCTCTTCTCAGTCTTTCTCACTGCTAAGAAAATACTGGTACTCTGCTGCCCATAGTGTGTTGGAGAGGGTTTCTTCATTTTGTTTTCTGGAAGATCCACCCTATTTCATGCTGTTTCAAGCTTGGAACAGCAAAAGCACCTTCTATGTTGCTTTTAAGAGTTCCTGAATACACAGAGAAAATGAGAGGAGTGACAGTTTCCAGAAAAGGAATTAGTTATCTTTAAAAAAATTAAATCCTTACCAATGCACCATTGGGATATCTTTAGTGCACTGGTATTTTGTCACTAATAACACTTGAATTCTGTATTCTAGCATGAAATATAGCCATAAAAATTCAGGATTTTGGAGGGCTGGAGGTTGAGATTGGCCTTTTTCCCTCTCTCTCATGCTTTTGAAAGAAGATGCTTTCTAAGTAGAAGAGCTCTTGCCGTAGACTTAAAAACAAAAAAAGAAACTTCCAGAACTATATAAATTAAAGAGAATCACAAAGTTTGACTTTGATCTAAGTAAATAGAAAGAGTCTTGGGTGCAAATTTCATGTTGTTACCTGGGGTTTCTAGTCTGTTGTGGAGAGATACTTCCATATTCTAAGTAATGATAACATTAGATGTCAGTTAAAATAGTATATAGAGGATTTTGAGTGAAAGTTTAAACAGTGTATTTTAAGTGGTGATATGGAAGAGACTGTGAAACCTTTTGTCTGGGTAGTAGCATTTCTTAGTTGTACACTATGCTGTAGGATTTTCAAAAGTTTCCCGATTGTCCTAGTTCTAGCTCCATTACGTAACTGATAAATAAAACGTCACTGAGTGACTTCTGAAATCTTCATGCTCTAGCTTCACTGCTTCATCTTCTGGAGCTATAACACAACTTATTTGCCCAGAAAATAAAATATACTTATGTAAGCAAGTCCATTCTCTTTTCCTTAGACAGCTTGCTTTCTTTCTGTCCTTGCTCTGCTCTTTTGTATATCTATATGTTTTGTCTGTGAAAGGATGCAAAACAGGAATATGTATATTAAACTATTGGTCTTGGTATTGTTACTGGGGAAGTCCTTTTAGACTAGAAATTTCTCTGATTTGACTCTGACAAAATTTGAAGCTAAGTTTTACATATTAGATAAGTTTTTTCCCTCTGGATACATAGAAAATATTTAAATGGCTATAGAGTACTTGAAACTCTTCTGCTGACAGATTATTTGCAGAGTTGTCTTTATGATTAGTCCACAGAAGAAAAACTTGCTCTGGCTCAGGAAGAGTTAGTTTCAAGCAGAAATCGAATTGCTAGCAGTAACCAGCAGATCCAGGAACTTAAGAAAGCGAAGTCTATGCTGGAACAGGATGTATCAAAGAAGGAGCAGCAGCTGGGTGAGAAGACCAAAATGTTACAGGATCTTCAGAATGACAAGGTAAATATGTCTTTTGAAATCTTCACCAACATCTACACCTCTTGTAGCTAATTCCTGGTGCATCTCTAACAAGTAATTTTGGCACACAACACTAATGTTGTGAATATCTGATGCAAAGACAGTTTTTCTGTTGCAAAAGACTTCAACAGACAGTTGAAGTGGATTAGGTTTCGATTAGTCTGTTAATTTGTTCTGAAACGCTAGAAATAGGGAAAAAGCTTTATTAGTTTCAAATCTTAAACTGTAAATGTGCTGTCAGTTGTCTGCACTGTTAATGGTGAATTGTGATACGAGGCAGTTGTCTGCTTACTTGGAACTTTTAACCAAGGGTTTTGGGTGCTGCACGGCGCTTTTTTTTTCTCATATGTTTTCTGATTTCCTTTCAAGATTTTGAAAGAGAAAGACTTGGCTAATGAAAAATGTAAAACAACAGAGCTCCAGGAAATAAGGAGTAGACTTGAAAAAGAAAGTGCCAAGCTGAGTGAAGAGCTTAGAACCTGCAAGCAAGAATTTCAGAAGGTATTGAGACAAACTGAATCTTCAGGTGGTTGGTTGTCTGATAAGAAATATGTGCCTACTCAGTAGATGTAATCTGGAATTGCTTTGCAAAGATGGTTGCTGTAAATATCAATATTACAGGTAAGGGAACCAAAGCACAGATTTCATTGTGGTTCCTGAGCAATGCTGACTTGATTAGTGATAATCCTGGAGCACTGGTGCCCAGTTTTCTTGGACAGGAGGACCGCATAACTTGTTTTAGCTTCCGGGGTGCACTGTATGTCCTGTTTTTTTCCCCTCTGTTTTATTGTAGATTCACTCTGTATACCCTTGATTGCTATTCTGCAGTGCAGAAAAGATGTCAAAAAATGTCATGAATGTAAAGTTTCTCAGATACTGTAGGCACATGTAGCACTTCTCAATTGTGTGTGCTAGAGTTGAAATTCCCTTGATGAGCTATGGTTTCTAAAATGTTGTACAAAAAAAAATCACTCTTGGGGGGCAAAAACGTTATATTAGGAACTTTATTAAAAACAAAACAAAACCCCACAACTCTTCCAAAACCATAATGATCAAATGAGCTCTCTGAAGAGGAGAAATCTGAAGGTTTTAATTACATCATTTTTAGTTTTCAGTAGAACAATTTCTTTCTACATTCTACATATTTCCCTTTTTACTCTTTGTGGAAAACAACACTCCTAAAAGCCTGTTGTTGTCTTTTCCATTCTATAACATTTGTAATTATATTTGCGTCTGTTAATTGCAGTGTCTTAAGTTGCTGCACCGGTATAAGTGAAGGTACAGTCCCTGTCTTCTAAGCTTATGTGCTAATGAAGAAAAGGAAATAACACAGTATTTTATGAGTTGCTGATGTTCTTTTGTTTTCCAGTGTTTAAAAAATGATCTCTTATTTTTGGAGAGAGAAGTCAGCACTTTTTTTCTGTCAAGTGATTTTTCACCCAGTCTTTCTTTTCTTGGATTTGGGGAAAGTTAATTATAATTCTCATCACTTCCTGAAATCTGCCCCCTAAAAAAAAAAAAAAAAAAGAAATAATTGACAAAGATGTATATAAAGTGTCTGCGCATTCATGACAGCTTAATATTCATCTCTTGATGTCTATGCAAGCAGTTGGGGTAAAATACAAATCATCTCTACAAGCCTACTCTTTATTTCCAATCTCCTACCAGAGTCTCTGCCTTAGACTTGTTTTACATTTCTGCTGGCATTTCTGATTTATGGAAAATCTGGCAGCTCTTACTGGTTGATTGGTATCTGCATGCTTGGCAATTAAATTTTAAATTTTGTAAGAATAGTTTTCCTTAACTAGAATAATCCCATTTAGGGCTTCTTATTTTTTTTGCAGAGAAATAGATAAAACAAATATTTAAAAACAAAAGCATCATCCTTCTTTGTTTAAAATATAGAGTAGATATTTATGTATTTAGGACTAATAGAAATTAGCATGTTGAATTTTTCTATCAGTATTTGTTTTTTATATTGTCACTATGATGTTTTTAATCTGAATTTTGCATGTGGAGAGAATGTGAAATACATAAAAAATGAGTGAAAATGAAGTGGCTGTTTGAAAGATATGTAGAAAATAATCTAACAGAACTTCCATTACTTTAGTGGAAAGTACATTAAGTTTATTTTAAAATTTTGTTATTGTCCAAAATACAGGTTTATGAACAGTAGGTTTAAATAACTAACACTTTACATTCCACTCTAACTTTGAACTCTGTATCCTAACAGGAGGTGACAAATCTCAAGGATGCAAAGCAATTATTGATTCAACAGAAATTAGAACTGCAGGGCAAAGCAGATAATATGAATACAGCACTAGAACAGGAGAAAAAAGCCCAACAAGCTATCAAAGATCAGCTGAAAAAGAGAGAAGAAGAATTGAAGAAAGAATGTGCTGAAATTGAAGCTAAACTGGTTAGTATTTTAGAGTGTTTAGGACTGCTCCTTTGAAAAATCTGCCTCTGCCTTCTTTCAGGGAAAGAGAGGAAGCAAAGAGTTGACTTTAGTTTCACGTTGCTTTCATTTTTAAATGACAAGAGCGAATACATTCAGAAATCTTTTGTAAGACATAAAATAGTACAGGGGGAATTGAAGGGGATGGTAGTCATGTATAACAGGGCTAGTAAGTTAAAAATGATGTTTATAGTGTGGTATATTGGGAAAGATTCTTTCATTTATAAGAAAAAAAGTCCCATTATTAAACTATTCCTGGATTGCTACTAGCTATAAAGTATCTAAATAAGTTTGCAGACGTACCAGTTAAATAACTGCCAGAATTGACAATAAAGAACAGAGAGTGTCTTTGCCCAGCACAGCTAAGGCCTCTGATAGTCAGAAGGTTGTTGTTTTTCAATATTTCCTTGTTTTCCCAGAACACAGAGATAAAAGATAAAGAAGAAGAAAACCGGAAACATGAGGAAAAAGAGACCAAGCTGAGCATGCAAGTCACAGCTCTGAATGAAAACTTGGCTACCATGAAGAAAGAGTGGCAGAGCAGTCAGAGGAGAGTGAGCGAGCTGGAGAAACAGACAGATGATTTACGTGGGGACATAGCTGTCCTGGAAGCGACAGTGCAGAATAATCAGGATGAGCGAAGAGCGTTGCTGGAGAGGTAAGCTGTGGCCACAGTGACGTGGAAGGGTAATTGGGCACTGGTTAGCCTTGCTTGGAAACCTTCTTTCAGTTGACTTAGCGTTATGCATGCATGCTCTGTTTAGATCCATTTCTGTTCGTAGAACCTGGGCTGTGGTTTCCAGGGTGAAACTTTCTTTCGTTGTCTCTGCCAAAGCCTAGTAAGCCGTGGTTTCAACAAACTGCACTTTGTGGGCTTTGACAGATCCTCAAAAAATCAGGCAGGGCCTTACTTACCACCAAAGCCACTGCTGTACTCTCATACTTGGTGATTTTTGCCCCTCCCTGGGAGCCTGCTAAATGCATGGTGCAACTCTGAGCTTTGAGGTGGGTAGGCTGTGGCGTCTCGTCTCATGTACTACATGGACCTTACTAGATCTGATGGGGGTGCAGAGGATTGGCATTACCTGAGTAAACTCCCCTTATCCATCTATCTGAGAGTCTGACCCTGTCGTGAATGATTCGAAGTACGTGCACTAGTCTGTTCCAGAAGTCTGGAACTGTTTAGAGACTTCAGTAATAAAGAAGCTAAGGACTTCTAAGTATGTCCACTGCTCAGTGTTGGGAGGTTGAACGTGTACTGGGTTAGACAGACTTTGAAGTGAAACTTAAAAAGGTTCAAGATTCAAGAGGAAAAAGATATTTGAAGTGAACCTTAAAAATATCTTTTTCCTCTTGCAAACCTGAAATCTTACTTTCTATCATTTTTTAATTGTCTTAGTACTATATTTATGAATATTCATGTAAGTAGAGCTCCTTTTCTTGAAGCCTCAGGAATGCAATGTAGTGAGTGTTACCTGAGAGAAGGTAGGAAAAAAACACCTGTTAGACAAACATCTGAGATTTTTTTTTTCTATCCTGAGATGTTTGAAGACAGAATGAAATATTTTTTCTCTACTGTCAAGCTTTCTGATTGGTTTTGAGCAATAAACTTTGGGTAAGGATGAAATTAGTTCATCTGAGATCCTTGTTCTTCAGCAGTATGTTGGTGTGTCACGTACTTATCTATTAGCTGTTTTTTTTTTTTAGAGTATAATAGAAGAACACCTTTTGAAATTAGCCTTTTATCAGTTAACCAAATTTCTGCGAGTGGGGGGTGGCCTTGTAAAAAGATTTCTTCTTTGCTCCTCTGTCGCCAGCTTTGTGTCCTGTTGCCCAGTGGTGCTTATCAGAGCCTGCTGTTGACACACTGGGTTGGGGAGTTACTCCAGATATTGATAATTCTCTAATACTTGGGACCAATTCCAGATAATCTCAAATTGACTGTTACATCAGAGCATTTCCCAAGATATTCAATAACTTTTCCTAACAAGGATATTTTTAGTGAGTTTTCTGAGAGTGACTTGCTTTCTCTGTTATGACAGCCTTCCTGGAGGAAGCAATGTGGGTTGCTTTATATGCTTTGAAATATTTACTGTCCATCCTCAGGTGTATAAAAAGTGAGGGAGAAATTGAAAAGCTTCAAAGCAAACTTGTAGAAATGAAGAAAAAGCTGGACAACACTACGGCTGCAATGCAGGAGCTAGGCCGAGAAAACCAGTCATTACAGGTACAATTTGATTTGAAGCCGTTAAGTTATTGATGCTGTATGTGGGGAACTCATGAGAATTTCAAGTTTGTGTTGTATCAGTGGTGAGTTATCTTTCAAGAGTGATTGAGATCTTATGTTCATGTTGCTGTCTCTGGGTTCAGAACTCTGCTCATAGATTCAAAGTTGGGAATATTTTCTTCTTGAAGAAATACACCTCAGTAATGTGGCTGAATTAGTCCTTTTAGAGAGCTTTGGGTAGCTTGTCCAAAGCAATAGAAGAAATCTAAATGAATTAAACATGCATTTTAAATGTTTGCCTTTTTTTCTCTGTGTATATGCATTTAGATCAAACAAACCCAAGCTCTGAATAGGAAATGGGCAGAGGACAATGAGGTACAGAATTGTATGGCCTGTGGGAAAGGCTTTTCGGTGACAGTGAGAAGGGTAGGTGTATTTTGCCATGTCTCTGTGGGATTTTTTTTTCTTTTGCTTTCCATCTCTTTACTTTGGATGCAAACTTTTAAAAGTGATTCAGAAAGTGCTATGATACTCAGTGCATCTCAGAGCACTGATTTTTTCATAGTGCTTTAAATATTAAAAATAAGGTTTATGTCTGGAGCGAATATATAGATATAAAGGAATGTAAATCTGTTGAAACCAGATGCATGTGAATATATGAGGCATCAATGCAGTCTGATTCTTTGTGGCTATATCTTTCTAAATACAAGTTAGGGAACAGACCAGCTGGCTAGGTTTTAAGTCTGTAGTCATATATTCTTGCAAAAACATCTGTGGTCAGTCAAGGTTTGCATCCCTCCAACAACCAATCAGGCAGTGAAGCAGATGAGGGATGTTCATAGGTTCATTTTTGCAGTGCTCCCTGACTCAGGCTTGGGTGGTGGTTCAAGAGTACTTTCCAGTTTGAAGCAGTTGATAAACCATAGGAAGATTGTGTTTTAGAGGACCAAAATAAGTTCAAGAGGACAACTTGAAGAAGTGCCTAAGCTGGTGATGTTTGCAAGTGACCCAGCTCATTTCTGGCATATAGTCTTTGGAATCTGTGAAGTGCTCCTGAATATTTTACTCCTTTGCCCTTAGGAAAGGGTTTTCTGCTATGCCCTTCTGTGTGTGAATAAGCCCAAAGGGCTATGTTACTCTGCCATGTAAAAATTTGAACTAACTTTTGAAGGCGAGTTGACTTGATGTGATAATAATCTCTATTAATGGTCTATTCCCATTACATTGTAATTGATGTTCAACATGTATATTTTTTTCTCTTTCACAGCATCACTGTAGAAAATGTGGAAATATCTTTTGTGCTGAGTGCTCAGCAAAGAATGCCTTAACCCCCTCTTCTAAGAAGCCTGTCCGGGTCTGTGATACTTGCTTTAATGACTTGCAAGGATAACTGGCTTATCTTGAGTGACAAGAATAAGTTACACTAAAGTTTAGAATTTCTGTCGATGCACTTCGTTCCGCACTCAGACTACTATTCAGTTCGGACAATGATTGTAACACTTGGCAAAATTTAGTATATTTTAAAATGTTTATTGATACCAAGTAAAACTATTGTATTTTTTGTGAGACATGGGCTCAGATCATCCATAGCTTATTGCCATTTATCCTGGAAAGAGCTTCTATGTCTAGATAGAAATACCCAGTTATTTGTAAATAAAGTTTAAACAGAGGAGTAACAATGTATTTTTTTATCTTTTCTTTTGTTCAAGAGAAACAGCGTTTGTGTGATATTGCAGTTTATTCTTTTTTCCTTCAAAGAAAAAGGAAGATGCAAAAATCTGTGAGGATTTTATGTATCAAATGTTGCTGTAATGGCATAACTAATTGTTGCATCTGATTGCATAGCTGATGTTCTTTACAATCCCTTGTGATTTTTGTTTCCTTTTCCTTCTTTTGTTCTTGGAATTTCTGTAAAGTTCAACTCCACAATGAGGGTGAACAGCTGGACTCACCTCCAACTCAGAGTTTTGTCTGCGAACATAGAACTTATTGCAGTACCAGCACCTACATCCTTACCCAACAACAACACCTGGATATGGAGTATCTGTGCCCATATTGTACTGCATCGTTTCTTTGTGTGTGAGAGAGAATTGGTGTGAACAAATGCTGAGAGTTTAGCTGCCAGTGTAGGAATATTATATGAAGCACTCCCATGTTAATTTATTTCATTTCTGCACATTTGATAAATGAAATTTAATAGTCCAAAAATCTTCATATACACGTCTTAAAGAGCAAAGAAACAGTATTTATAGTAGCCTGTACCCCATCTCTGGAAGCCCATACTCTGGAAGCCCAAAGAAGACCTTATTTTTCTAAGAGAAGTGTAGAAATTCTAGGTAGCCAGCATGCTAAAACCTTGTGAGACTGCTGCAGTTTTTCTGATCTCTACTTCCATCCCTTCCTCCAGCTTTTTTTGGAAGAAGTTGAATTTATACTACACCTAACAAACCTGGTTTTTCTGCTGCTGCATCTGAACTTGTGTTGCTGAAGTTTTCTTAGCAGGTCTTAATTGGGATGTTAGTTCTGTGATTTAGTCTGCTAAAGAGTGGTGTGAATCTCCTGCTACTGGCTTAGTTATAAGCCAAATAGCTCCAATTAAGAGGTCTGTCTCTATATGTGTATATGTATGTCTTTAGACATCTGTTCATGTTTTCTTCTCTGTTCTTGCAACAGACTTTTTTGGCAGAGTTCACTCAAATCTCTCTCTCTCTTTTTTTTTTTTTTTTCTCTATGATTTACTTGCACGTGTTTTTTATTGCCTACCTGTCTCTAACTTCTTCTCCTTCCAGAGTAGGTATCTGGTACCACAAAACCATTAGAGATATTTCTTTTGAGATGAGGTTACTCCTTCAAATATTAAGGAATCCTTTGTCTTGAAAATCCAGTTAAGTCATCCACAATCCAGGACCTTTTCTGTCTTAGAATATTGTGCTGATTGCTTAAAGAGAAGAACTGCAGCCTGAAATTCTCTATTTCTTGACCAAGTTAAGAAAACAAATTCTGTTACAGTGATGGCAGATTAGTTTACTTTTATCTATTGGTAGCACTCCGTGTGAATAGAGAGAGGAGTCTCTTTTATGAAGAATGTCTAGGCCTGCCTAACTGTTAACTGAAAAGATTACTTAACTCCTCTTCCCCAGATTTAGTGATCTCTGTGCTTCATATCCCTTCCTAGTTTCCTTATATAATTTTAAATTTACACCCAATTTTTTCTTCCTTACAGAGAAGTTCTCTGTACATTTTTGTACATTTGAAAAGGCTGCTGATGTGGAAAGTGCATGGCTGGTTCTTCTGGCTGTGGAAAGGCTTGGAACACAAGCAGGGTTTATCTAAAGTACTTACCGGCATTTCTGGTGCAGGTATAGACTTGAAAATTGCTGCCTCTACAGAAATAATTGCTTCAAGAAATCCAAATTAACAGAGCCCTTGGACTCTTGGTCAGTGTAATCTCTGCCTCTGGAGAGATGGATTTCAAGCCTTCCCTCGTCTTACCCCATGGCTTTGGGACACTGAGCAAGGTGAAGATGTCACGCTCTTGCTGTGGGTACGCTATGTCCTGTTGCACAGCACAGATGCTAGTGCTGCTTGGCGGGCGAAGGGTGATCACATGGAGCAAAGGAGACTTTAAGAGGGAAGAGAAAATCACCTGCATGAAGGGTAAAGTGCATGAAGCAGAAGAAGCTGGAAGCCTCTCAAGGAGACTAAGGGAAATGGCTAAGAGACTGCCTGTATTAAGGCAATGTACCTCTGATCTGGTACCTTTGCAAGCCAAGGAGAGAGCTCTGTCCTAAAGAGGAAATGGTAGAATCTCAAGAACAACTCAAGCAGAATTGTTATTAATTCTGCCTTTTGGGATGCCTTATGAAGTCTGTGTGATGGCAGGCAAGGTCATCTCGCCTGGTGGCAGAAGCAGTGGGGTTGTTTGGCTGCAGAACAGCCCCCAGTCTGGAGCTTCCGCCCTCACTGGCAAAGCCAGCCTGATTTCTGAAGATTGTTGTGTTTTTTTTTGTTTTTTTTTTTTTTTCTTTTTGTGCTGACCGGTTTATATGATCATTTTTTTGAGGGAATTAAAATGCTTTAAAAAGCATGTTTATAGAAAGAAGGGTTGTTGGGTTGTTAAAATAAGGAGCAGGAGTGTTGGGGTAGAAGCTTTCATCCTTGAAGTTTGAATCTGCAGCAATAATTGCAGAGTTCTGCAGCTTTTCACTGGAGTAAATTTATGGCTCCACTGCTAAATTTTCTGCTCCTCTTTTGTGCCTATGATTTTCCATGCTGCGCTATATTCATTGACAACTTAGTGGCATAATAGGCTATATCATGCTCTCAGTCTTTTTCCAGGTTAGAAGTTGTGCAAAAGCTCAGTAATATGACCCATGAGATGCATAAAAAGGGAAACTGGAAGTAAAAAAGTTTTGTGACAATTTTCCCTGCAGCTTCTGAATGTTTTGATGGGCTGTTGGCACAGATAGGTTGTCAGTGGGTATGTGGTTGCTTGTTGCATTGCTTCAGAAAATAAATAAAAGAGAAAACTAGAAAAAGGTCTGGTTGGTTTTTCTGCACTGACTTAAAAGATTCCAGGCAAAATAGTCTTAGATACTGATCTTCAGATTGAAAAAACAGAAGCAGGGGTAAAAAATAATAAAATGGCAGAAGGGACCAGAACCTTGGGAACGAGAGAAAGTTTCAGGATGTGTTTTAACAGCCTCAGCAGCAAGAACCAAATTGTGCTGATTCACCAAGGGAAAAGTCATTGTAGAGCAAGAGATGGAGAAAAATAGTACAAGCCACAGCTCAAACCAGTGAGTGTGTCGGTTTCTCGAGCTGCTTTATAATTGCTAGCCATTACTGTCCCTTCAGGAATGGGACAATAAAGTGTGGGATTTGTCTTTCCGACTTTGGATTAGGTCTCCCACAGAAGGGACCATTGGAATCTCCGAGGAAGCTGAATGCAAGAGGCTGGCTGCTATGTGGACCTAGGCAAACTGTGGAGGCCGTCTGAGCAGGGTAGAGGATCTTCTTGTTGAGGGAGTCTTCTTGGAGATTCGGGATCTTTCCCCAGTCAAAGAGGCATGATGCCCTTTCTTGTTGCTTCCAAAATGCTAAATCTTTTTGTTCTATACTGCAGTTCTTATGGAGGCACAGAGCATTGCAGAGCTCTGTGCTTCTGATCGTAGCTGGATGTGCTTCACTGCTTCTGCCCTTATATTCCTTCCTTTCCCCAAATCATCCCGTTGCTGCAAGGGCTGAAGAAAGAGGATAAAATTAATGTGTCGCAATAGGAAAAGTTGCTGCCTGTGAAGAGCCAAAAGAAATGTCCTTCAGCAACTTCCAGCAGAGGCAAGAGGCTGTGGGTTTGGAGGAGCTCATTTTTCAGCTGGCTGTGCTATCTGGAACCCAGACTCTGTGAAGTCTGACTGTAGAGCACAGTGTGTTTTTTTTTCCTGTTTTTGGAGGTGAGGAGTAACCAAGTTGTCATGGACTGCAGAGCACCCGGTCCACGGGAACAATGAATAACAATTTATGTTGCTTTTGGGGGTGACTAGGATTATTTATGAATCCTTACTGGAAAACCTTTCTTAGTGAAGCAGGTAGGGCTTTGTGAGCAGAAGTGTGAGGTAACCTTGCCATGTTTGTATTACATTAGCAAGAAGGATCAAGTCTCATGTACTAGATTTAAGTAAGAGAAGTGATCTTCCTATAGAAGAGAGGACCTGGAAAACTGAAGTACGTTTCTAGATTTAAATGTCAGTTTAAAACAAAGTGTTAGCAAACACTTTATGCAAAACTTAAAAAATTATGACCAGCACTTGGTGTCTGACAGAAAACTGCTGGAGCTTAAGTTCAAACAGAACATAAACTACGTCAAGAAGACGAAGAAAAACCTCTGGAATGATACTGTGGTTTGAATATTTTGAAGCTGATTGCTAAAGCACTTCTCCCACTCTCATATATCCCTGGGAGACTAGGAAACAACATTGTCACTTGCACTGTGCACTTTTTGCTGTCTAACATAACTGCATATGATCCACAGCTAGTGGAATGGTGTTGTGTGTGTTAGTTGTAATCATTACACAGAAAATTTATCTTTTTCACTGAATTACACCTGTCCCCGCATAGTTCCTTTGGATGAGATCGTCACCTGAGAGCGTATGTAACAACAGAATTCGTGTAGTCACGCACGTGTTGTCTTTGTGGAGCTTCATTTGAAGATTTGACCTAGAGTATGTGAACAGCGTGTATTTTCAGAGCCCTTGCCTACTGTCCAGTTTTAAATTTTTAAAGTCTTGACCTCAACATCTGTTCTAGGATAAGTTTAAAATTAATGTCCATCCGCAGTGTTTCTCCAGAAACAATAAATGATTTCAAAAACAGCGATAATTAGGTAGTAAAATCCCTCTTCAGCAACTGTTCTTTTGGGTTGTTGCTTTCATTTTAAGGAACACTGAATAAAGGGGGGCAGGGGGGTGTCTAGAGAGAGAAAAAAATAGATGCCGCTTAAGATCACAGTAGCGGAGAGCTCCTAGTGCGGTGTAGTTGACTCTGCCTTTGTCTGTAGCACACCACATGCTGTGCACTCGCTGCAGCAGGTAAGGAGTATCTGCCCACTGAGTTAGCTAAAGTGCATTTAAAGATTACCAAAACCCTACTAACCCTTTTGGTACAACATTGCTAAGAAAGCAGAAGCCTGGGTGGGATATTTTCCATTTTTTTTCCTTCCCCATAAAACCTTAAATTAAGAACAAATTCATCTTTAGTTCCTGCCTTTTTGGGATAGAGAGGTCTGGGAGGAGTGGCATACAGAGAACATGTTCATGGGGCTGGGCCAAGGGGCCAGTACTGGCAGGTCCAGGCTCCTGCTCTTCGCTTTGCTGCAGGGGACGCTGCTCTGTGATGCCCAATCCCAACTCCTGGCGCAAAAGGGTTATTTAAAAGAATGTCTCACTGGCCTAGCAGATACCAGGACTTTTTATAGTAATGTGTTCAAAATGCTGCTTGTATAGGATTTGTCACTTTTGTAAGAAAAGAAAAAATAAAAAAAAATACAACCCCACCATTTGATGCCGTTACATACAATTTTATTTAAACTACCTCTGAGTGTGAAATTCAACCATTAGGATAGTTTAAACGGTCTGCTCACTGTCATGTTATGTAAGAGTGTAGTGAATGGCAAATTGCAAAAGTTTATGACCAAAAAGCAAAAAAATAAGTCTTTTTGTGTATGTGTTTGCAAGTATGCAATGGTTTCAAGTTATTGTAGACTCCATATTGTTTAACCGCTGTAGTTTCAATCCTGCAAACTCTGTCTGCTGGACAATAAATAAATCATAACCACAAGCTTTTATAATCATGGTTTGCTGGGTAACAATATGGGTGACAAGAATTTTGCATACAACTTTGTCTTTTGGCTATAGAAAGCCTCATTCACCAAACGAACCATAATTTTGTCTTTTTTTTTTTTTTTAATCATTACTCAAGATGTGAGCGTGGTGAATGGTAGGCTGTAATGGATGCGTGCCACAAATTGCATTGTCTTTTTTTGCCTCCTTTCTGAATTTTAATGCTCAGTTTCTTATTGTAGATGTGAATATTGCGCATACAACTTATTTTCTGTATAATTGTATAAATATATGAGAGGAAAAAGTTTTAAGTTCTTACCCCATATTTAGAGGTAATGTATTATAATAGCCTTATGATGCGGTTTTACCTACAGAATACTGCACTACTTTTAAACTGGATCATACCATCTTCGTAGGGGTAGATAGATTTCTGCATGAGTGTGTGTGTGTTTTTTTTTTAAATGAAATTTGATTCTTTAAGTCCCATTTTCAGTGTTTGTGTTTACTACTCGTGATCATGTAGTTGTGCCTTATGTTGTGAGAGAGTTTAGTCTAGTGTGCACTGTAAATCCAAAACTCTGCAGTTTGGAAGGTGGCTGTGGATTTGGACAAGAAAATGACACCATGCATCAACCAGCTCTGTATAAAGAACAATGAAATGTTATTGAAATGTAATTTTTGTTTTCTAATCTGTTAAAGGAATGATGAATGACAATAAAAAAGTTAGACCTTTCTAATAGACCAGTTCAGTCATTCAAAACTATCTTGCCCCACTGTAGGCTGCAAAATTATTTTAAGATAGTGAATGCATTGATGAACTGCTGCAAAGCCACACACTTAAGAACAGGCTAAACTTTCCAATTTCTTGCTCTGGTGAGGGCTGCAACAAGAGCTTTCACTGTCATGAGGCAGCAGTGGTAGAGGCTGTTGTTCAAATTTAGTTTTCACAACCTTGATTCAGGATGCTTTTTCCATTCCAGGTAAGTGCTTATGGCTGCTGGGTATCCAGGTTCAATTACGATTTGTCTTCAGACACATGACATTTGAGGTAGTCTGACAGTTCCTATAACTGACAGACTCAGAAGTGCTTGTCTTTGTTCTTGAGACTAATAGAAGAACATCAGGAGGAAAGTCTCTTTAGGGGTGGCACCTGGTGACTTAGCTGTGCACGATCAGCCCCATGACAAAGAGCTTACTGAGTTATGGGGCATCCCTAGCCCACATGCAAAGGTGACCCGCCTTGAGAGGAGAGGAGGCACCAGCACATCCCTGCGGTTACTGCTGAGGAGCCGGTTTGTGAGCGACGCCTGAGCTTGTGACTGATTTGGTTCTCCAGCAAAGGTGAATTCTTGCTGCCTTCCCGCGGTGAGGCGCCTGGCCGGGGACACCTGCCTCTTCGGGGCAGTCCTCAGCCGTATGGCTCCTCTGTTGAGTTCACTGGGAGATAATTTCCAACACTAAAGAGATAAAGGCTAATTTTTCTTTAATGTTAGAGGAGGAGAGAGAGAATCATTTCGAGTGGCTACAGGTCTCACTTTCTCTTAGTAGTAACTTGCATGAATGTTGCAGCAGGCCGTTGCAGAGCAGGGGTCTCCGTGGGGGAAGAGAGGCTCTTGGGGAAGAGATACTCTTATCTCTTCCAGTATGTCTCAGAAAAAAATGTTTAGAAAGTGCATACTCTTGTGATGTGGACCGCAAATGTGGGAGAGCAGGGGAATACTGAATGGTTTAATGCAAAAGATGATGTTTAACTTGTTGAAGTCAAGTTGAAAAGACAAGAAAGAACAGATTGAACTCCAAAGCCTAGTGCTGGACTGAGAATACACAATCCATAATCTGACAAATCTGTTGATGATTAAGTGGTGAGAAAACGTCAAGTAAAAAAATCTCCTATATTAATTCAGCTTAGCGAAAGTGGGACACCTTTGGACTTTTGTTTATTTTCTGTGTATACACACAAACACACACACACATATGTTTTAGCATGTCTAGAGGAACTGAAAGTTTTCAAAGGAACTGGAGATACTCAAATTGTCTTCTCATTTTGGAAGTTAATAAGAACCAACACAATATTTGCCTTTACAAATTACCTCATAAAGCACCTTGTTAATGTGCAGTAATATAATGTTACAGTTTAGTAGATATATAGGGATAACTATGGCAAGCTATGGTCAGAGAGATTCCTACAGTTTGGATTTTGTGAAATTTATTAACAACACAGTTTGAAGAAGCTCTGAAAAACTCTTCTAGGTCTTTCTGGTGAATGTGTTTTCCTGGCTAACATATTTTTTCCCTGTCCTGCTTTCTAGGAAACAATGAGCTATCTTAAAACTTACCTGGGTGACTAGAGCCTTTCCCTAGCTGAAGCAAAAGAGCATCCAAGAGGGATTCATTTGTTGTGCACCTCATTTGCCCCGCTCCAATTTATTCCTAGATCCTGTGACCAAAATCCACCACTTCTGTCTAGTCAAGTCAGAAGTCCATAGCTTTCAGAAACTTAAGGAATGCCAGAAGGAATAACTGTGTTATCTCCACAGTAGTCTCTCCCTGGATATGTCAGTGTTGTTCTGACATTAAATTCCAGAGGATTCAGCTGGGAAGCAGAAAACAGTTCTTTTCTTGCTTTCATGTTGCTTAGTGCTATTGGCGATTGCAGTTTCTATCTGTGACATCCACGTTTTCTGTAACAAGAAGGAAATCTTTTGTAATGCTAGAGAACCTGAAAAGTTCTACTAATTCAGATACATAAACATCATAGCCTTGGATTCTACTCTGTGTTTCTTTAGGCCCATGCTCATAATTCCCAAAGTAAACATGAATGATCCCAGGACCTCAGTTGTCCCATTTCCTAAGGCCCCTTGTGTTAAAGTTTCTGTGTCTGGGGCCACAGTTTGCAAGTGGAGATTTCTTGGAACTTTGATGTTTGCTACAGGCTACACCTGAATTCTGTGTGACAAACATTAATTTAATAGTATCTATTCTTGCAGTTTAGGCTCCCTGCTGTGCTGATTAGGGCAGCTCAGTGCTGTCAACACCACGAGCTGTGTTTCTCCCTGACATATCTGTCACGCGCTGTCACACAAGGTGTAATTTACTCCTCCTGTTAGTTGTTTAAATTGGACGGTCTGTGGAAAAAAGCACTGAATTTCAGTTTCTGGCATCACACTGACAGCATTGGATTTGGGAGCAGGACAAGCCAGCCTTGCTGAGGGGATCGGAGAGAGCCCCGTGACAAGAGGATGCTCTAATGTGAAAACAGCCTTTAACGAGAGGGTTTCGCTGCCCGGCAGGCTGAACCGGTGAGACGTTGGAAAGCTGGAAGCGCCTGGGGCGAAGACAGCTCGGGAAGGGCCGGGAAGGGCTGCAGTAACAGCAGAGGGGGACGCTGCTCCCCGAGTAGTACCTGCCTCAGGTGCGAACCAGCGACTTGGAAACAGAAGTGAGAAACACTCATGTCTCACACTTTTTTTGCCCTGAAAAAAATTCCTCTGCTTTATTCTTAATAAAATTTGAAGTTGTGAGATGCGTACTGTGCTTAGAGGAACCTAGAGAAGCCTTCTGGGCCACGACTGTGTCCGGGGGAGGCTTTAACTTCTTTGGAGGGGCTGACTGGCCTTGTTCCTCTTATGCAAGAACTGGGAATTTTTTAGCAATCAGGAGTGAAAATGTTCTCAAGTGAGAACGTGGCGTGCTATCAGCCTTGATATAAAATTGACACAGGTTCAACAGAAAAATTTCTATAACAAATAGGAAACGTGAGCCAGCAAACTGCAGAGGTGGGGGGTTTGTTTTGCGTTGCTTGGGTCAAGTGTAACTACCTGGATACATTGATAGTACAATATTGTCCGTGCTGAAGTCTTCCATTGGGAAAGACTGGGAAAAACAGTCTTTGCATTGGGAAAAACATGTTTGCATCATTAAAAAAGAAAAAAAAAAGAGGTACTTACCTTGGCAGTCTCCGTCTGTGCTTGTAGCAAGAAGACTGCTATGCACTGCCCATACCTGTTCTCATGCTGGATTAGGAAAGCATTTTGCAGGCTGAAGACTATGGAAAAAATATAGAGAAATAATATAAATTACTTCATGTAATTGTCACTCCAGTTTTCCACCACACTGACTGTAAGTGATATATATACCTAATCATGATTTCTGATTTTAAGTAAAGCAATGCACCCTCCTGCGGGGGGGTGTCTTTTTTTCTTTTTTTTTTTTTTTCCCGGTGTGTGTGTGTGTGTGTGTAAAGCCCTATTTCATTTCAAAAAGTTAATTCTGCTTGTATTTGTTTGTTTATTTTTAATTTTTTAATAACTGTTCTATTGCAATCCTGCAGGAGAAGTTCACCACTCTCTTGGGCCAAGAGGGTGGTACAGGGACGTCCTTCTGGTGTAATCCCCGGGTTCACACAACACTGATTATTTTAAAGCAGGAGCACAAGTTGCTGTAAATACAGGGTTGCCCCGGCCCTGCTCCTTCCCCTGCCCAGCCCAGGCAAGCCAGTCTCTTTTCAAGGGTGCTATAGCTGTAAGGTCTTTGGGACAACCACTTACCTGGTTCCTGTGGTTTCTCTGATGGCCTGTGCTCATACAGACTCCCTTGCTGCTGTACAATTTTTCTTTGCTATGTTTTTGCATGGGATTTACAGTCAGATCTCAAAAATATTTCCATGAGAAAAAGTGCCATATGATCCCAGTTTTACAAAAAAAGAAAGTGAAGCGTGGGCCAGGTAAATTCGTGCAGCCAAACAGTCTGCAGAGGAAATTTGTAGCAGCAGCGGGGCTGTATTTCAGAACTCGTGCTTATGTCTGTCTGCAGTCAGTGGGAAATATAACTTACCTAATATTCCTAAAAAGGATTTTTTTCTGGGCAATGCTCAGCAAACAGCTCTCAGCAGTGTTTTTTTTTAAGAAAAAAAACCAAAAAGCTACCATAGTAAAGATTACCAGGCTTCCATACCGTGGCATATCAGTGGGTCTGGTTCCTTCCACTTTAGTGCAAAGCTTTCTTAGTGGACTGATAATAAGCAATTGCAGAGATTAAATCCAAGGCAGAATGTTAAAAGGAAAGCAGCTTCCAAATTGGAAGGTGTATTGCTGCTCACTCTCGTCAGAGATGGATTGCTGATATTACACTTGGGTATAAAGTTTTCTCTCTTGTACAAAGACCTGGTATTTGCAGATAGTTCCGCCTTTAGGGCAGGCTTCTTGGTATTACGGGCATACCACGATACTCTTATCCTTCTGCTGGTATGCAACAGGCTTTAGGCTACAATTATATGGCATAATTATCAACCTGGCCTGCTGCCAAAAGGGTCCTTCTACATTGCTGCAGTATATATATACATATATATATATATATATATATATATATATGTATTTTTTTTCCTGGATCCTGTATTGAGCTAGATTTCCTTTCAAAGCAGGATCAACCTTCAGGAAACTGATGGATGCAACCTACTTGTAAGATCAAAAATCAGGGTTTTGCTTTGGGTTAACGTGACTGATCTCTCCAAGCTGCGTGCTACCCGGTACGAGCAGCTTTCTACAAGCCAGCTAGTCTTGCACCGCCACCGTGGCCTCTCCTTGAGGCTGCAGATAAGTCAGCCTCAAGCTCACAGATTTTTTCGAGAGTATTTAATCTTTTAATTTTTTCCTCAGAGGAACATTTTCCAGTGACATGGGCAGTTTTGCTCGTTGTTTCAGGCAGAACGGTGGAAATCTGAACTGCAGGTCAGTGTAGTTGACGATCATCTTTGTCAACATCCTTTGGAGCATCGTTTGGCCACAGCCTTCGAACGTGGCAAACGCCAGGTGGGAAGAATCCAGAAGGCTCATCCTCCTGCTCATCCCTGCCGCAGCGTTCGTGCCCGACGGGCTGGGAGCGACGCAGGCAGCCCCCGTGCCCTGTTCCAGCAGCAGCCGGAGCTGCCGACGTCGCGTCTGCGCTGGGCGCTGGCAGGAGAGCGGCGGCGCCCTGAGATCAGCCTGCTCGCTTGCTTGGTTCACACGGGGCTGGCGAGGAGGCACGCTGGGCACACAGGCAACGTCTGGAGTGTGCTTAGAAAAAGATTCTTCTTCTTGTGCTACAGCCCTTACCTCATCCGCAGTCATTTGCCTTCTATGCCCTACCTTTATTTCCTGCCAGCATTGGTGCTGGATGCCAGTTAGCCCGGGTGACTACCTTTCAAGGTTGTAATGGATTTTATGGGCTTTATGGTTATTTTCCACATCTATTGATTTTCTACCAAGCACTCCAGCTCCCCGAGCTTTCCCTCCCTGCCCTTAGGATGAGGATGCAGGTCCTGGAGCCCAGCGAGCAAGGGAAAAATGACTTGTGATGGATTTCCATGTGCTCAAGGGCCAGCAAGGAGGTGAGTAAGCAGAGAGCAGCAGCAGCAGCAGGTAAATATGCAGTGCATCGACTTGCTGTTTGTAAAAGCATCCAAATACACATGGCACATACCTGTTACGTGGAGGGGATCGACGTTTCTCAGGAACAGCCTGTCCAGCGGGATGGGCTGGTCGAGGACTGTGCAAAACCCACCCTCCCTCACGAGCGACTGCAGCTCCGGACTGAGGGAAGGACAGGCAGGGATGGAGCTCGTGTCTGAGCCCCCGTGTTTCTAGGAGGAAATGCAGTTGATTAGCGGGCTGTCTGCCTTCTGCTCACAAAACCTAGGCGCTAAACAGGCCTAAAGTGCTTGATTTTTCCTATCAAAGTTACTAGGACACCTTCTACGCCGGAGCAACGGCAGAAACCCCTCTTCTGAAAGGCCCCTCTGACCCGTTGAAATCCCACCATCTATTAAAAAAACACAATGGAAACACAGGCAGGAAAAGAATGAACCTAAGACACTCAGAGGTCTTTTTTCTTCCTTTTCCTTTTTATTTTATTTTCTTCTGAAAATAGCAGGAAGAGATATTCTCCCCTCCTTGGAGGAAGGTTTCCCCCATCTCCCCTGGAGTGTGTGCAGGCCGTGGAGCTCCTGGGACGCTGGACGGGTCGCAGCCCTCGCAGCGGAGGACGCGCAGGGATCAGCCCTCTGTGCGCCCCGGGCCCCTCGAACACCCACTCCCTCCCTCTTAGCAAGCGTAGGGAGGGGGGTTGCTAGTCGGGAGCTTCTCCATATTTCACATAAGAGCAAAACAGCTGCCTTTTCGAAAAAAAACCTCTTTTGAAATCAGGCGCTAACTTCTTGAAAATCAAAGCAGGCCTGCTTTGCCTTCATTTCCATCAACTTCATAAGCTTAATTAGCTAAATATCCTTTGACACTGGCGCTTGAGGAATTCCTAGTTGTCCGGTGCTTTTTTTCATGGCTAAATGCTGAGCTTGATCTCACACAGACCTCTCTCCATAGCCTTTTTCATCGATAGATTCAAATGCATTTTCTTAAGAGTTTTTATCTCTGCTTTTAAGTAAAGGAAATCAAGGCATGGACAGTCAATGTAAAATAGGGCTGTGTCAGAGATGAGAATAATGCCAGACTTTCATCTATTTGTTTATCCTTTTTTTTTTTTTTTTCCCCCCTCCATTTTCTTCTTCTTTTCAACAGTTCTGACATGTCTGGAATGAAAATTTCTCAGATCATTGGTCTGAGTGATGAGGGGAGCATTAGGAAATTACTCAAAACTCTCCTGAGCTGTAGGAATCCAGCACATCCAAACAGCATTGGAAAAATTCTAAGGTCTAGTGAAGTAAACTGCTTATCATGGTGCTCCTGTAACGTACAGAATCTAGAAACAGGATTTTGAATCGGTGTGAGTGTTTGCTGTTATTGTAAGCAAGTGTCACCTTTCTCATTTATTAATCTTCTTGTATTCTTCTCTTTTAAAGATCAGTCTTTCAAGGTATATGCAAAATATTTACCAAGCTGCAGGACACAATTATCATCTGTAACCACAAATACCTCTATTCATTGTTACCTTTTTGTTACGTTTAATTTTGGTAATTAATAGGAAATCGTCAAATAGAAAGAGGTAGACATCAAGGAGTCTTGTACTTTCTAAGGAGAAAAACAAACAAAAACTCAATTTGATGGCATGATTATTTTAAGGAACACATCTGTGTTGAGGCACATCTCTAAATCACTTCATCTCGCAAAATCATTTTAACAAAGAAGCATGATTTCCAAGACAACACTCATTCCCTAGTCTGCACTTTCAATACAGTACATAAAAAGCATATGCCTATGGATGATCGTGGCTATTAATATTTGTAGCTTGTAGTAGCTGCCTTATTACAAAAAACTAGTTTCCTGTCACTAAAAATGACGTGGATCCCTTGGAGTACCTGTGAATACAATCGCCAGCATGCTCCAAACCTAACGAGATGAACAGGGCACCTTCTAATATCTGCAGAGATAATTCACATGAATGAAATATTAATTGACAGCATTACAAAGGACTTTCAAAAGCTACACAGAATAGTAGGTTTATCTTTTATTCCTAGCTTGCAGACTACAAAGAGATAACAACTATAATGATAGATTTCTGTGATCTTTAAAATCTGATTTTAAAATCTTAACCTTAAAACCTTTAAGGTTATGCTCCTAACGTTGTTAAAAGTTTAGGTATTGTTATCATAGAAATAATATGACCATTTATGAGAAGGAAGAATAATTTTTAAGCAATTTACTGCAAGAAATCTTCAGAGTCCCCAGGAAGCGCTGTCTTGAGGCCACTTTGCAGAGTTTGGTCTTTCAGCCTTGGTCCCTATTACAATAGGGACAACAGGCTCCTACTCTCCCTTTCCATGACCCTTTCTTTTTTATTTCCCTGTTGGGTCCCAGCCTGCTGCTCTATTTCACTCCTGGTATCACTTCCTTTTTCTGCTACTGGCTTTATCCATTATAATCTGTCCTCTGACTATTCCCTACCAATTGTATCTCCAGGCATGAAAAGTGCTCTTGCATGCATGCCTAAGCTACATAACAAATACGGAGCACTTAGAGCTGTTTCTTCCAGGCAGTTTGCAGGGAGCTAAAATAATTTCTTGGGTTCTGAAGACATTCTTGAAAATGTCTCATTAAGGTTCCTGACAAGGCACTGTCAGTAACTACTGCAAGTGTTTGTAACATCATAGGATGGCACTGGCTGGAAGCAGCCTCTGGAGGACCAAGATAGGGCAGGTTGCTCCGGGCCTGCTTCTGTCAAGTTTTCAAATGCTCAAGGATGGACACTCTGCAGTCACTCTGGCCCCCTTTTCCAATATTTGATCAAACTTTTCCAAATATCCAGTTGAAATACCCCATGTTGCAACTTGCATCTCCACTCTCATCCCTTCACTGTGTATCTCCAAGATGACTTTGGCTCCATCTTCCCTACAGCAGCCATTAGCCAGTTGAAGACAGCAGCAAGATCCCCTCTGAATCTTCTCTTCTTAAAAATGAACAAACCCCGTTTTCTCAGTCTCTCTTCAAACATAATGTGCTTATCATACTCTTTGTAGGTCTATGGCCTTTGTTAATTAATTTTTCTCTCTTATGAATAAGTTCTTGTCAGGTTCAGCAAACATCCAAAGCCCTTTAAAAATGTAGAAATTATAAGTTGTCTCCATTTCCTTGATGGATTTAACATTTTTGTTTTAAGGGTGATAAAGTGTCATTCTCAAAGATTTTTCATGATGAATTCCACATCCATGGAAATCTTATCTTCTTCGAGTGCCTTTAATTCTTGAATTTTAAAATTTTCTTTCATAAATTTTCTTTTTTTTTATATAGACCTTCCAGAGTGCTGATTCAGAGCTTTCTGACTCTTCTCTGTATCTGACTCCCACTACCACTTTACATCATTTTTTAATTGTGCTATTTTTAATTAGTAACTGATGGCAGAAGGAGGAGGCATTTGATCCCTCAAAATTCTGACAAAGTATCTTCATTTCTTCAGATGGAAGCTATTGCTGGCATTTCCTGTATTATCTCAGTTCCAGGATTACCAAAAAATCACACATAAGGGTAGTCTCACTGATTTCAGTTTCCTTCATAGAAGCAGAGTGCGCCTTAATATCAAACTTGCGTGACTGATCAGATCAGAGCTGTGGCTTTAGGATGTGCTTCCTTCTGGTGCACAGCATCCTATTTGAATTATGATTTCTTTTTTTCTGTGTGTGTGTGTGTCTTGGAAGATACCTCATCCAGACAGATGGCCCAATGCCAGGCGCTGTTATGCTGGAGACTGCAGGCAGCTGGCTGCCATGGTGAGTTATGCTCACGCCTCCTTCTCCAATTGCTTATTACATGCAGAAATGTAATGTCCCAGAAAGAAATGTAGACGGCTGGTGGACACCCTTACCTCACTGCTTCAGGGTTGTGTTAAGAGGACAATGTCTGCAGAGGGAGGTGTTAGCAGGAGAGGAAGGACCATGTCTGATGGGTTTGCTTCCTCCTTTTCCCACCTTCTCCTGAAGGTCAGCAACATTTTCTTCTGATCTCCATGTCCCTTGCATTGACTTCTCTTCTGCCACTATAATTTTGCTTTTCCTTAGTCTTGCCCCACGTAGGAAGAGAAAAAAACAAACAAACAAAAAACAGGTAGAACAGACCTTATCCCTTTGCAGCTCCCGTTGTTACAATGATGACGATGGTGAGAGACAGAGAAGTCACGTGTTGGACATTTACTGTCTTCACCTCTGCCCTTCCACCAAACGGTCAGGGAATTTTAAGGTAGAGACGGTGCCCCTTTCTGCCAAGCCACCATGCAGCCTTTCAGCCACCGTGGCTGCCAACGTCCTCTCAAACGTACGACATCTTCAAGCACAGCAAGTGATCAAATTGCCCGGGCTCTGCTTCCTGCTCAGGCAAGAACGAAATCTTCCTCTGCTCGGGCAGTGATTCTTCAGCATCTTTCCAGCAAGAAACCTCTGCCCTGTTACAGTGGGGCCTGAGGGTTAAGCCTGTGCCAGGCTGAGGGACTGCTGCTGGCACTGCGGGAGAAGCCAACATAGCACAGTGATCCCGCAGGTTAATGGCACGAGCAAGTCCTCTGCTGCGTGAGAGCCCTATCAATAACAGGGAAGCCACTCAGCGTGACAACACCTTCTTTTTCCAAGCTGTGTATCAAAATAACTCCCTTAGCAGAGCTGTTCAAATCTGAAGTACAAAAAAAGAAAAAAAAAAAAAAAACGAACTTTGGAATTTTCAGTAGTTATAAATACATTATGCAAAGGACACAGTGACAGAAAGGTGATATGTGTTTACATCTGTCAAGTGCATGTAGGGTACTTTGTCTAAAATCATCTAAACTTCCTCTGTCCTTTTACCGCAGGCTTGGCTATGGCAACAAAGCGTTGCCTTTGAAAGAAAGGAGACATTGGCCAGTCAATCTCTTCAGCAGCAGGAGAACATCTTGAACATCCAGACGCGACAATAAGTGATCATACAGATTACTCATCCTACTGGCAGTTTGGCTTTTTCTCAGCCTCACTGTGACAAGACGTGCGATTGCTTCCTCTGTCCTGCACCTGCCCAGATCCTGGGACAGAGGTTTATTCTGAACCCGCCATGCCAGAACATAATTCTGTTAGGCCAGTTGCTACTACCGGTACATTTAGGGACATTACCTGCTGGCGTTAATCTCCCTTCGTGAACAAGTCTGTTTGTTGAAGACAAAATGTTTTCACTGATGTTTTCTCTTAGGCTTTGCTTCAGGCACTTGACCCAAAAGAGAGAGAGAGAGAAAACGGGTAACCTTGCATATTTGATCATGAACTGGGAAACAGTCAGCAGTTAAACAGACTCAGGACACGGCTGCTGCTATCTCCAGCTAAGTGTGTCACACAGCCATCAGCCAGGCATGGCAATGCTATTGCTTAAAAGTGCGCTGGTTTTTGAAATGTCAGGCTGGGCTCTTCTCCGAAATGCATTTAATGATTTTAGCATCACTGTATGTTATGTGATAGATGTAAGCCTTGAGGTGAGACCCTCTGGATGGTGTTTCCATAGTGCTGCTTAATGTCGGGCTGTGTGGTTAAGGGTTCATCTCAGCAGGAAGCTCTGCACATTCCCAGGGCTGCTGTATATTGCTTTAGCAGTATTCAAATGTGAACAGGGATTTCTTTGGCTCAGCTTGAGGAATGGAAGAAGAAAAAAAAAAAATTCTATTTTGCACCCTGCTTATAAAAATGTAGTAATATTTCTAAATGTAGTAATACTTCTATCCATCTCATCTTATTTTGCACCCTAAAGCAAACACTGAAGAGCCCTCCTGGATCCTAGAAAGGGGTTCTCTTGGACACTGGCAAACAGCGACCTGTGCGGCCCTCCAGGGGACCATTCCTGAGGGATGGGGAGCACAACCTGCTGGGTTATGTGCAGAGTTTGCAGTGCTCAGACTGCAGCTCCTCCTATTAGAGCAGAGTTATCTACAGTAGCTAGAATGTAGACCGATATTAGACCATATTATAAAGACAGATAGTAAACCAAACTCTCCTAGGGGAGAAACATCGTTTTGAAAAACTGCTTACCTCTGGGACAAAGAATCTCTTGTCACGATCCCAGACTTGAGGCCAAATTATGACTTCATGCAGCTGCCTGAACTTCTGAAAGTTGTCCAGCCATTTAACTTTACCTTCCAGATCCCCTGAAATACGTAATATATCAGTTACTGCCATGGCTCGCAAAAAATATACCTATTTCTAGAAGGTGCTAAATACTAGTCATCTCCAGATGAAGCCAAAGGACTCTTGGCTTCACACATGAAACCCTAGATGAGATATTGTCCTCGATAAGGTGATTACTAAACTATTCTTAATCTCAGCTGAGCTAGGACTTCAAGCCAGGCATTCAAACAGGCACAAATTCACTGCTAAGTGTACAGGCTGCATCTATCGATTTGATTGGGGAGCAGGGGAGATCATGTAAAATTCACTTAAAAGGTTGTTTTTAAGAGGGCTTCAAAATCGTGACTTTCTAAACAATTCTGTGATAGTGAGAGAAAAATAATTTTTATTGTTTACAGCTTAATCAAAAGGCTAGTGAAATTAATGAAAATCTTTTAAGGGGAAGTGGTGCAAGAACATATTGATATATTTAGCTAGGATGGGGGCTTCTTAGAATGTGAAAAAATGGAAAAGTCTTTGTTGATTCAAGACATCTATGGGCAAAGCTCTTAACTGACCTGCAGTTCAATTTCTAAGTTTTCCCGTAGAGTGACTTCGCAAGTTTATTTTTTTTTGTTTTAAACACACATACATATGTATGCCAGGAAGAAAATGCTGGAATTGTCACTATTTCTTATGTCGCTGATTCCTTATCTGGTCTTTGTGAATAAAGAGAACTCGTTCACTTTACGCCACTAGCTCCAAAGTCTAAGTGTTCAGTTACCAAACCCCAGAGGTTTGCAAACTCTGGAAGAACCTTCTTATCACAAGACCTTCTCGGGCCACGCACAGAACTGCCTACATCCCAACAGAAGTCAGAATCCACAGACTAGCCACATAAAGTCTCTTTTTCTCTACAAAGAGGTTGAGAAGTAATTGAGCAAAGTTTTGAGTATGTTTTCCTCACATGGCAGTTAGATCAGCATTCTCACAGAACTCAGCAAGAAGAGGAAGAACCTGAGTCTGTCTTTCAGGTGAAATTAGTAAATACTGTCATTGCAGTATTTACCTAGGAACCAAGAGCCCCATCTCATCTCCCAGGAGATGTTCCAGCCTTTATCCTCTAGGATGGAGAGAAGGGTAGTGGCGTTCAGTCCTCACTAAGCAGCTGCTCCATCCATGAGCAGCCTTTGCTTGTTTGTTGGATGGCAAGGAGGAAGACCAAAGCTCAACTTGCTCCAATGACTGTCTCATTATTTAATATTCCGTGCGTACTGGAGCAACACCTGGAGCAGACACCTACCCCTGGGGTAGTCACACTAACTGTAGAATGTGCTCTTTTTGGCATAATGCAGTGCATATTTAGTTATTCCATTCAAAGTGAAGGTTTTTTAGCAGTAGAGAGAGCATCTTGTCATACCTGTGCTTGGCGTTTAGGATTGAGAGCGTGCACTAAGGAGGCCGTTGGGAAGAGTCGCAGCGACAAAAGGACTGCACCTAGGTGTCAGGAACTGGGAGGGAGACCCTAAGCATGAGAGACATTGCTGTGCTTTGTGAGGAAGGACACGCCACAGCCTGCCTCTCCGGGAGAGGCTATGACTGTGATCACAGGATGCTCCGTGAGTCTTCTCTTGTCTTCTGATGAGCTACATAGGACATCAGCAGCTGCGGCTCTAACTTCCTGAAAATGACTGAATTAATAAATTATTTCCCTAAAATAAAATCCAGGAAAAAAAAAAAAAAAATCTGTGTCTTCACTAGCCCCTTCTTTTTTCCAGAATAGCTATAAAGTTTTCCGTAGCTGAGGAAGCTCTTTGCTTTTTATGTGGCAGGCCCCTGTCATTTAGTGAAAGGTCACTGGCAAAAAAAAGCCCCTTGTGAGGGGAATTTTATCCTATTAAAGGTTAGCCCCAACAAATCTCCCTAGACATAAAGCCAGCTCAACGTCTTCTTTGCCTGAGATTTTTCTTGATTTATGCCAGTTTATGATCTGCTCCTAATTGCTTGCAAGTCACTGCAGAGGATTCTGTGTAAAAACAAGTGATTGATTGATTTGGGAGTCCTGTGACCATGCTCAGAGAGGTTTTGACAGCACAGGGCTGTCAAAACTAGTCAGTTCCCACAAAATGAGGAAGGACCCAGAAGAACTGTGGAAAGGCCAGTGCATCCTCAGTGCATTTCTGGAGGGGAACAAATCCATTTACACTCAAAATACATGGACAAAAAGCCCCATTCCTTGCTAGCTGTTAATTCCATACTTGACTTATAACCTTAGCTACTTACATATGGATTTTTCCACCTTTTCTTTAACCGACCAGATAAAGCCTTTTTCTCTTTCATCTGTGCACCTCTTCCAGATGTTGTTAAGGAGGAGGGGATAGCGAGTCAGTCGATGCAGAGGAGCGACCAGCAGCTCAGGCAGATGGAGTCTTTTGCACAGCTTGTTCTGCTCGCACCACTACTGAAAACAAAGAAAATCTATTTTAGGCCTCAGTTTGCTCCCTGGCAGGGCCTAGTAAATGACTTTCTGCATCATGAGCTGACTGCAGTGACACAGGGACTAATTTAGGATGAATTTAGGTAGTGAGAGTGAGAGTGGTGTCTGCAGCTGGAGGAACTGCATTGCTCCTTCAGATACACGTCCTGCAGTGCTACTTTCAGATGCTGTGGCCACACCAGCGGATCAAGTAGTGCTTTTATTTGTCCATCATTTTAATTTCACCAAGAAAACCTTGTCATGTTTGGGAATGACCTAATGTTTCAAGGTTTTCACTGGTAGCAGACGTGTCTGACATACTTGTCAGAGAGGAACTGTGTGAAAAACCCCAGGCTCTGAAGGCTGCAATGTTTGTGTCTGTTACAAAGAGGTGTCCTCACTGGGGCACATAAGAAAAGCTCATTTCTTCAGGTTTCTCTTTCTAAGCCTGTAATGTTGAAGATCAGTCTTAAGCACATACATGACCCTTGGGTCTGCTCAAGATAAGCAGAGCAGAGCCTTCTCCCTGGGAATCTAACAGCTACATTGGCCAGAGTTACTGCTTTAAGACACGTGAAGTTTAGGCAAAGGCAGAATTTGGCTTTTTTTTTTTTTTTTTTACTTTAGGAAGACATCACTGATAACTGTTGCTTCCCCTCTGATGGTTCCCAGGCTACTGAATATCTGAGAGCGAGGGAAGTAGCCAAAGGTTCTCTCTAGGGCTTGATGAAAACCCAACCTGTTCTCTCAGCAGAGCTCCCCAGGTCATGCGAAAGCACCTTATATATGCCCTTATGTTTCATCTTCCTTTAGCTTAATCACACACCCTCTTGCTTTGGCAGAGGGAATCCCAGCAGAGAAGGAAGTCATAACACGCTTTTATAGATTTGATGTTGTGTATATCATAGCCGATGTGAGCAAGAAGAGGCCATCAATGTATAACAATTTCAGAGTTTCCCAGTTGCTGGGATAAATGTGAGTTTTGAATGCTTGATGTTGGCATAGACAAAAATGTAAGCAGTTGTTCCCATGTAGCTTTCAATTTTTTCCTGTTTTAAATTACAAGTGTGGACTTCCACATGTGCAGGAGAGCAAAATCCACTATCTATGGTATCCTCTGCAGTTCAAAAATCTGTGTAAAATGCTCTTTGTACAATTTTGCTACCACTGAGTTTCCCAAGTCTGCTTTTAAAATCTTGTCAGAAGGCAGAAAGGCTGAAGACAGCAGCAACAACATGAGCAAAACCATCACTTTACTTTCAGGTAGATTCCAAAATCTTCTCTCTGTCTCAGATTCTCCAAGTAGAAGACAGCAGAGGAGTAATTAAGGCAATAAATCTGATGTGTCTGACAGAGGTCACCCTGGAAATACTAGGAAAAGAAAAAAAAGGTTTGGAAGCTTAACAAGGAAGAAAATATATCATGACAAAGGGGGAATAAACACTTCTGGTTCTGCAGTATGCATTTTATGTGAGTTTTTGTGACACCTAGGAAAATGGAGGAGCAGGGGGAGGAGAAGAAGAATGGGACAAAATAAAAAGCAGTGAAGTCACTAAAAAAAAAAAAGGGCTCCTATGGTCCACAGGACAATTTTTGTTTACATTAAAAATAAAGAATGTGGAATTGATGTAAAATTTTTAGATAAAAAACACAGATCTATCCAACAGCTTTACACAGCCTTATGTAGTTTCACTTCACATCCAGGTCAGTCATAAAACTCTTAAGAGCTGTTAATTGAAATCAAAGATAAAACTCTGTTTTGTCCAGGATTCTCTCTGTCTCAGGCGAGCACTAGTTAAACGAAAGCCTGAAGTCCGAGCTAATCTGAGCGGGAAGCCAAGATCCCATTTAACAATCCTAACCCCATTTTCCATTTTATTTATTTATTTATTTTTCCTCCAGAAGTTTCCTAATGTTGTCTACTGCTAGGAGAATTTCAGGCGTAGCTATCCCAGTGACAAACCTGTTAATTTCCCATCTGTATTAATTCTTCCAACCCGTGAGTCATTGGAAAGCTGTGCAGGAGTTACCACGCACATGGAAGAGTCCTGCTACATTGCTATCACTCTCTTCTTATAAGGGAAACAAGGAAAAAGCAGGAAAGCTGGTATGGAGGTCTGATACGAATAAGACATGGTGGAGGGACAAAATGCAGCCATGAAGGAGCATCTGCCTGGTAGAGTGGAAGGGGGCAAGGGGACATCATAAATATATAAATAATTTTGATTATTTTACCTTTCTGAGTATGAAGGTGAAATCCATAGATGATTCTGAGTTGTTGACATGCTCCTTCACAATTTCAAAAAAACTGCTTACAAAACCGAGACTCATCTGGGTAAGGGGGGAGAAAAAGAAGTTAGCATGACTAATTTTCTAAAGCTGAGCTTAAAACAAGATCATTTCCCACCCCCAGTCTCTCCAAAAGCTACAGACCTAATGGGGCTCCAGTGCTTCTCTCTCCGACTTTGGCAGAATTAGCTTAAGAATTACAGCCAAAGTGCTTTAATTAGTCAGAGACTAAAGTAGGTCTATGAAAATACCAGTTACGTCAGGGAAATGCCATATGACAGAAGCTTTGAAACAAGATTACGGTTATTCAATTTAAACTTATTTTAAGATAGCAGCTGTATTTAACACAAATCAGCACAGAAAATTATAATGAATGAGTGGTATACACTGGGAAAGGCTGATTGTATGTGACAGAGCAGTGACAATCGCAGAAGTCTTCATAGACATTGGAAAAGAGGCCATCTTTCATAGTGTGACTTTGCTTCATGCTATGGGAGGGAAGGGAGATTTCCCTTAAGTGTTGTAAGCTGGCAAAACTGCCTTTATAAGCCACATATTGCCCTTAAGAAGTGAGTATAGAAATGTTTGCAGCTGATTCCAAGGGTGCCCACACTGAGCGTATGGGAGTCCAGCCTATCTGTGGGCTATCAGGTATGTTTGAACTGTCCTCCAAGTCCTCATAAAAATGCCTTCAGTAGCTGAAGCCTGTCTGAAGCCTGTCTTGACCTTATTCAGGCACAGTTCTTACAAAAAGAATTTTCCTATTTTATTATGTCACATTATCCAGAATCTCTTAGTATGAAGATTTTTCTTTCAGTTTGACAAGGGTGCATGTTCTGCCTTTTACAGCATGCCTTGATGCTTTTGTTTGGGCCAAAAAGTAGGATGGTTAAAAACTGTTAAGGCAAGGGTGTAAGATTAAGAGGGAAAGTATCCAAAGTCAACAATTTGCTTCCCTGTTTTGGAGGAAGTGTTTGTTGTGTTCACCTTTGCAACCCTATAAAACACTGATACTGTAAATGGCCTTTTTTTTTTTTTGTTTGTTTCACTGCATAATCCAAGAGATAAGAAAATCTTCTGCTTTTCTTCTAAAGCTATATAAGGCCAATTTTGGATGTATGGGCTGTTTTAACTTTTAGTAGCTGAAAATGCTTTCCTGGTAACTGACCCCAAGCAGCAAAGAGCCACAGCTTGTCACAGCCAAACCTCATCTTCTCTCTCCTCATAGGAGTTGGAGGAGAAGTAGCGTATGAATACACAGCCTTGGGTCTGTATCTGAGACAGTCCTCCACACCTCCTCCTGGCTGGAGCAGGTGCTAATTTCCTTTTTTTCCCACTGGTGTAACAGGTAGCAGTCTTGCTGCCACAAGTTTGAGAATTTGGGTAGAAACTTAACTGACAGAGTCTTGTTTCTTGTCTCTTTGTGTTGTGCTGTTGGCTTTTTGATCTCAGTAAGACTTACATTATTTTCTCACCTTGTTTAACTCCTCTAAGTTTGCGAAAAGTCTCCACAAATCCACATCCAAGAGAAATTCATTACTCTGCAGGTATTTTAGTGTGTTCATAAATATCTTTAAAATAAAACAAATCCACGTTATTACAATTACTTCTGATTTAATATATCCGGTAATTTTCCTAAGAAGTACCTGTTTCCCTCATAATTCTCCTGCAATGGACACTTGATTTGTGGTATGAAGAAGGTGATTCTTTGATAAATATTCTCTGGATTGCCTGAAGGCTAAATATTGGGAAGATATGAGTGAAGGTCCTGGGATCTCCATGCAACCACCAGGAAGGCAGCGCTGTCTCTGCCTGAACAGGGGCCACTGAGGTCCCCAGATCTAGCAACACAGTGGCAGGACCTATGGGTTTCTAAGTCTTTTGTAAATGCTTTCCTCACTAACCCATGCATCTACTGCCATATATTTATTCCTTGGACTTAGTGTGGCAGAGAGAAAACTTGCTGGAGCTGCAAATCATTAATGGTAGTGCAGGGTTTATGTACGTTTTTCTTTGGCTTGCCCCATTAAACTGTATTGAGTGTGCACTTCATGTGTTTTTATGGAATACTTAAGATATTATACTATGTAAGCCCTGACTGTGGTCTTGGGGATGTGCTAAATTTGACTGAAATCTGAAAAAGCCTTGAAAAATTTAGATTACAGACTAGATTTTTTTTTCTTTTTTTTGGTGGAAAGGCATTGTTTGGAAAAAAAGCCCTATCATCCAGGTGCTAAGGCTGGAGAGCTGGTGAGAGTGTGTGCTGAGCTTTGCAAAATTCCTCAGCCGCCGAGAACGGTTGACCCAAGAGCTTAAGGGGGATTTGCAGAGGTCTTAAAGTTTGCTATGGAGATTCGTTAAAATCAGTGGAATATTTCTATAATGTGAAGCACTTAGAGTAGCAGGCATGTGTAAAAGCGAATGCCTGAGCTTGCTGGGGTTTTTCTTCAGCAGGATGATTTGTGAAGCTGAAAGGATAGTGCATTGCTCGTGGGTCACGCAGGGCTGGCTAAGGTAGGTTCCCATGTTGAACTTGCCAAGGGGACTCACACGTCTGTTGTTATCCTCCTGTGTCCTAGGGCTTCACCTGTCTTTTATCGACTCAGATCACTGAGTAAAGAGTCTAGAAGGAAGGATATTTCCATCCCAACTGGAGCTTCTTGCTCTTCCCTCTCTTGCCCCTTCAGGTTTTGCCCTACCAAGAAGGAATTAATCCCAGCTCTTCCTTTCCCTTCACTTTGAAGTACTTTCTGTTCTGCCTAACTACTTTCTGCTGCCTTCAGCAACATTGAAAGCATTTCAATAATTTTATCTACTTTTCCTCTGTGTAATAAGGAAGCTGAAACCTCTATGCAGGATAAGGAAAAACAATAGGAACTCCTCCTGCATCTTTTTAAACAGGTACACTAACTTTTGATGTGTGGCAACGTAAATGGTGCAACTGTGCAATAATCTTATCTATCTTTCAAAACTCTTAAAATTTACATAGATACAGACAGTTTAGGGGGAGGAAAGTTGTTTTCTTGCTTGTTTGTTTGTTTTCTTGTAATATTAAAGTTACAGGTCTGCTCAACTCTGGGGTTTTCAATGCTCTAGTGAGGATAATCTAACCATGCCACTTTCATCCTATCAATAACAAATTAGGCCAAGAGTAAGTTATAGGCTAGAAGTAGAGAAATATCCAGTATAGAGAAACATCCAGCTGGAGAATATCCAGCTGGAGTTGAGAGTCATTGAACTGGTAGTGGAATATCAGATGAAATTATTGGTTGGTTCTGCAATGAGATGTGTTCGCAAAGCACTGAAAATGATACCCAGAGGAAGAGATGACAAAAAGAAGATTTAAAATAAAAAGCATGCAAAGGGATTTGTGGAAATAGGATGATCAGGTGGGAGAAGCAGCAAGTCATTCACATGTAGATGGTAAATGAAGGGTTGCAGACAGCTCTGTCTGCCTTGCTGACAGACAGACAAATAACATTTCATCTTGTTTTGAGAAAGGAAATCTGAAGTTACCATCTTGAGAACCAGCAAATGATCCAGAAAGTAAGTGCATTCGCTTGTGAACAATTCCCACACGGCTTCCTCTTTCTTCATTTCTAATCGTCTATTGGCATCTTTCTGCTCAGTCTCTTGAGCCTTTATGAACTCAGGCCAAGATTTACTCTAGGGAAGAAAAGAAGAATAACTGACTAATATACTAAATTTGAAGTAGCTGATGCAAAAAAACCTTACAATCTATTTGCCCCTGACAAGAACAGGCCTAAAAATATTAGTGCTTCTTCTGGAAAATATAATAATTCCTTTAGAAAGGTAAAATGCCAGCCTTTTTACTGCTAAATACTCATTATATGAAAATACTGCATTTGTCAGTGGCACAGAATAATAGTCTATGCTTGTAAGATGTTGTATAAAAAAAAAACCAAAAGCCCAGAGTTTAATCTGTCATGATGTTGCTGCTGGAGAGCAAGGATGGATGATGGGTTCCTGGTTTCCAAAGGTCAAATCAAGGTTTCAAAGGACCAGGTCTTCAAGGGTACCTGGCTGTGCTTTGTTCCATCCTGCAGGGGTGGGGACTACAATGTCCAGCAGATCTAGTTTAGGTGCTGATCTGCCTGTTTGAGAAGAGAATGGTTCCTGGGTGTTTGACAGCCTATTGATTAGGGCTGGCCACAGGATACAAGTTACCCAGGTCTGCATCCCTAATCCAAGATGGATGGAATGTGAATCAAAGGCTCTTTATTATTATTATTATTATTAATCCACTAGATGAGTGCATAGACTCTGAGTAAGATGCCTGATGGGTGCATTAATGCATTAATGAGTTGGGTTTTCTCTGAGCTTGCTGCTGGGGTCACATATACTCAAATACTTGTCCTCCTCTCTTAATTGACAAGATCTTTTTTTGTTATAGTTGCAGGAGTAGTGCCTGAGCTGAGGCTCTGAGCCCTTGCGTAGCAGGGCGCTATCTTTGTGCACCTCCTTTGCTAGAAAAATGAGTAATTAGTTGCCCGTGGGATCAGGCTGCGGCTGACAGATGGCTTGGAGAATAAAAGTGGCACCTGAATGATGGATCTTGTCCCTTCTAGCTATTAGAGTACCCTGGGGGCTCTAATCCTAGAGAAATTGTCTAATAGGTCCCAGGGCATCTGGTAGGGATCAAACGGGTATGCTTGCAGGTAAGGCAAGCTGGGCTCCGTAAGCCTGGCAAAGCCTCTGGAACTGCAAGAACTCTGGCTAAGTTTGCAGCCACGCTTGTGCCACCCTCAATTGCAAACACCAAATTTTGTATCCTAGGCTTATGCATTAATTTTGCAGATAGATTTCATATTCAGATTAATGTGCTGAAAAATGGTAATTTAAAAAGCACACAAAGTTTTATCCCCATATTTAAGAGTTTAAGAGATAGTTTCTTTGGTACTGAGCATTTTGATACCTTAAAAAGGCAAAATTCGTATGTGCTGCAATCTATGATCTTAACAGTTGAAAGACAGTTTTCCAAATCAGATACTTGCTTCTGCTTGTCCTTGCCCTGTTTAATGACACAAAAGACAAGAGAAAAGAAAAAAAATTATACATCATTTTAACGACAAGTTTTATTTGGTTCCTTATCCATGGGCTGAACCCCTGACACCCTGATGTCCTCATATTTGGAGATCATCCCATTTGTTTGATGACAATTGATGCTGATGATGGACGGTACATGGATGTCAAGCTTATTTGTGGCTATGGATGAGGTGAGCAGGTGGCTTAGATATGCGGGTGTGGAAGGGAGGTCCTGTTGTTACAACACAGCAGTCTTCAGCAGGGCTAATCACTGACATAGCAACAGACAGTGGACTACCCTGAGAATACAAAACAAGTAAGGTGGTTTGTTTCAGAACTTATAATCTGTATCTTTCCAGCCATGTCATCTTGGGTATGCAGATCTTGGATTTTTTTTTTATTATTATTATTTTTTTATTTAAGCAAAATATTTGAATATTCAGAAAACTGCCCTGGTCTGCTGTAGAATAGTCTCTGCAAAACGGGCTTGGATAAAGTTTGAAGAGCAGGCAGACTCTGTGCATGTGAGGGATCCTGAAACAAAACCAAATTGTTTTGTTTTTGTTTTTTTTTTTCCAGACCAGCAATGCCCAGAGCAAAGTTTAACGAATATTTGCAACCCCAAATTTAGTGCTGTGGTCTTAGACTTGTAAGGTTTTTGACTGTGTTTTGTGTGCTTTTTGGATTCATGTTGTTGCACTTCATGAATTCATTCTGACTGAATAGCAAGCAATGAACTCAAGCCAGCTCTGGAGTAGGTATTTGAATATAATATTTGATACTCTCTGCTTAAGCTGAATTTGCAGTTCTGTGAAATGGCTTGAAATGGAGCAGAAACAATATTGGAAATGTATGTGTGTGTGTGTATGCACATACACGTAGGTTTAACCAATGCACCAGCAAATGCATTTTCATAAGCCAAATTTTATGCTGGAGTGATCAAAGCAAGGACATGACTGCGCAGCCGGTGCCCTGGTTCCTGGCGCTGGTCATGCACATCACATGAGAGGTGGCCCTGTTCGACCCATCCAACTTTCATTACAAATTAACAACCTGGTGGGCGCTCAGCATCAGCTTGGGTGGAGGCCACTAGGTTGGGGTCACCTGTTGTTCCCCAAGGGCAGGAAAATGAGGAAACTCTACTTACTCATTTAGTTTGAAAAGTCAGGGCAAGGGAAAAAAGAAAAAAAAATGGCGTAATACTCACAACTCCTCTTCTGGCAAACGGCCACCTTGGCTTTTTGGACTCTAATGGGTAAAACAAATGTGTTGTCAGTAAAGAAACAGATAGTAGAAAATAGACTTTTTTTTTTCTTTTTTTTTCCCCCTGAAGTGAAGCTTGACACGCTATCACCAATTTAGCTCGGACTCAACAGTTCTATTTAGACTGTTTGTGCCCTAGACCTAAAAACCATTAAGGCTATTGGACAGGGATTTTCCCAGCAAATGTGATGTCTATCTGTGATGGGGATCTTGGCTGATACTAAACTCTCCCACTTGCTGCAGATGATCTCCATGTGATTGCCAGTTCTTAGCAGGGGAAAAAGGACCATACCTCAGGCCACAGTTTTAAAAGATATTCAGCATTCTGGAGGAAGAATTAGGCCATATGTATTTCTTAGTGATGTCTTGGATCCATACAGGCACTTACAGCAATTTTTATGAATTTAATAATATAGTGGTATTGCTATAGTAGTGCAAGCATCATTGCCTATGCAGTGTAGTCTCTTCAGGAGTAAAAATATCCTAGTAAAAAGTAACATTCATGGGATCGCAGCTGTAAAGCTCTTTGAATGAGCAGTCATAGATAACCTAAGCCTCATGTCTGTCATAGTGTCCAGCATCATGGTGCAGGGTGTAATTCAATATCCCTAGCGATGTTTGGGGATAGCTGGGAATCTGGATGCAGGAGTTCATGGGGCAGAAGGAGATATGTTCTCTCAGTGAGAAATTTGTAAAAAAATGCCTTTTTTTTTTTTTTCCTTCAATTTATGCTTCCTACCATCAGATCTGTGTGAGACTGCGTGTTACTGTACACATTTTCCTTTCTGGGATTTTGGGGCTCGGGCCATCCTTTTGGGAAGGGCTAGCTCGTTTGCTTTGCTGAAAGCGCTTGCTGTGCCCTTGGTTTTTCTTTTCTTTTTTTTTTTTTTTTTTTTTTTTTTTTTTTGCAGGAGGCAGCAGGAGGAAAACTTGTACCTCCTGTCTCCAGCATTACCTGGTCAGTGGCAGTCACACTGCACACTACACTATACTGCACCATGGGTAGTTGTGGGAACTGCTTGCCGGTCCCTATTTGAACCTTGGGAGGTCTCGTTGGCAACCTGTAGCCGTGGATTGGGTCTGCGAGCTTCATGACCAGAGCACTAGTTGGAAGGCTGCCATGGGACACACTCTTCTTGCAGCTCCTGCGTGGAGATCTTGGCTGGTTGCTCCAGCCCCGTGGAGGAGCGAGGTGCTCTGCGGCCCCCCGTGTTGCCGCTGTGCTGGCCTTCCCTCCCCGAGCCCCGGCTACGCGCACCTCGCTGGCGGCAGAGCCCAGCCTGCGTCTGACCTGCGTCCGGCAGCCGGGCCGCGGCGGGAGGGCAGCCCGTGGCGCCGTGCGAGACGAGGAGGTCTCCGGGGAGCACGGCGAGCCCGGGCAGGCTCACCACGACCGAGCTGCGCCTGCGCTGGCCTGCCCTGCGGGACGCAACCACGGCACGCTGAGCCACTGCATCGGGTAGAAAACCTCCACGATAACAGCACGTACCTAACTGTCTTCTACTGCTTGTTGAGATAGGGGGACTTACGGGTCTGTCTTGTCTCAGGAGATAGGAACTCAGAGAATTTAAATGCAGGAAATTCCTGACTGCTTCGAAGATTAGGCAAAAAATGAGTGAAAGTTTCTAAATCTGTATTTTGGCACTGGCATCTAAAGGAACAATCAAATACCAAGATCATAGCTGATATGCAATTTCAAGAAAAATGATTTCAAGAAAAGACAGTGTATTAGCAAAACATTTCGAGCACTTTCTTTATAACTGCCTTTTGACTATTTTTCTTTTCTTTCTAGAAATTTCCTTTCCATCTACTTTCAGGAGTAGTGCCTGATAATCCAAGTAATTTTGTATTTTCAATATAATAGCGCTTAGCAGCCCTGCTGATTGGAGACAAATGGCTCTTTCTAACTATTACTGGTATGAATTGTGAGTATTATCCAGGACGTCAATCCGTCAAGTTAAGTGACCCAGGCATTCAGTATCCACAGGTGTGCTGGAGGCACAGATGCGTAAGGCTGCTTGCACTCAAATGCAGAAATCGGTAGTGCATATCAAAACCTTTGTGGCTCTTGCTAATAATTCACACCAATACCTAATTAATGGTGTTAACCTGCTGTTGCAAGGTAACAGGCATTACTGATGAATAACGATGGTGTCAAATTTTAAAGTGTCAGTAATTAAATACCCGTTGTTAGTAGGAGGGAGTAAGCTGGGAGTCAAGGTATCAGGAATGCACATATCCATGTACATAAATACGTATATGTAGATATTTTGGGTTCCTTCTATTTTGTGTGTTACTCTTGGTCAGTGAAGTATAATTCTTATTGCTTTCTTTCTAGGCAGAAACCTTGCTGTGATTATTTAGTTGCTTGCCAATGCTTGATGTGAAACTTTGAAAGTTATTTTTTTCCCTTAAGCGTGCAAACAGTTGGTCACCTGGCAGCTTGTTGGCTGGCAGATGGATTCTCACAAGGCTGAGAGATAGATTTTGAAATGCGGAATGGGAAATGGAGACCATGCTTTCTGATATGATCTGACCATGATGCTGCTTGCAATTACTTTAGGTAACCCAGTCTATCTGGTGTAAAGGAAATTTGTTCCTAACCCCAGAGAGATCTGTAGGCTGTTAAGAGGGGCAGGCTGGGGACTTTACGACCAAACACAGGCAATCTGGGGCTTTTTATATATATAAATATATATTTATATATATGTACACACACACACACATATATACATATATATATAAAAATAATATCACAGTGTGCAATGTGCAATTTACCTAAGAGCCATTCCTTTTCTGAAAGTCCCACTGAATGGAGAAGTAAGTTATTTAATTTTAGAGATTTATATGAAGCTCTGAGATTTCTCCTGAAGTTAAAACTAATACATGGACTGCAGGCTTCTTGGGATGAGATCTATTTCTTGGTTGTCTGCAAGTCCTCAGTAGTGCAACAGAGACAGATTTCTGACAAACACTTTCTGACAAACACTTTTCTACATGCTACCCACTGCAAATGTTATGAGTTGTTAATAACTGTTTAGATGATTCTGAAACCACTTGTGATTCCTCTATGTAGTATCTTGGATAGCTGGAGTGTTAAACAAATCAGATGCTGCAGCATAAAATATAGATAATTTTAAAAGTTGTAACTGCTATGCTGTGAAATTCAGGAGATTTCTTTCAGCTTCAATTCACAATATTTTTTTTTTCAATGTCTTACTCATCATTTATGTATCTAGCCTGCCTCAGTTTTGAAATATGTTTTGAAACTGGAGGTTAGTCACTTAAGAAAATAAATAATGCATAGTACGGTTTCATTGTAAATGAGTTGAATTGTGTTATTTCCCTAAACCAGAAAGGCCTGGAACTATGTCAAAAAGAGTTCTTCACATAGGTGTGCAAGGCTGGGATGTATGGGAGCATGCTAAGGTCACTTGGATGCGTATCTACAATAAACTCTTGCAGTTTGACATGCCTGGGTTGATTGTGGCTCATGTGCCTGAACGATGGATTCATCCTTAGTAGGTAAAAGTACAGATACAGGTATCTATGATCATCTGGTCTGATGCTTGTAGATAAGCTTTGATTAGATGTTTTTATTGTTTTTTTTACTGGAGAAACAAAACTATTGGAGTTCTGTGCAATACAATTTGTTAGTGTTTGAGTCTATATACAACAAAATTATCTCATTTTTTCATGTCTGCAGACCCTTGCATTACCATTTTGTTTAGTTTGTTTGCTTTTTTACCAGGAGCAGGATGCTGAAGTACTTGAGTGAACGAAGTGTTTTGTACTTTAGGAATCAACTTAATCTCAGAAGGAGATAACATCTGTGCAATGATTCCTCCTTTAAATCTGCTTGTTTTGCCAAACAATTAATGTCAGAGGTTTGTACTACAAAGTTACTGAAAGTTATTAAAGATGTTGAAACAATTCAGGGTCTGGAGAAATAAGTTGCGGGAATACAGCTGGGCAGGAAACCTATCAGCTGGTTGCTTTTTAAAGATCTGTTTCCTGATAGATTCATATTCTTATTCTTACTACACATTTAGATGTCACAGGGAACAGATGTCTAAATCAATCATAGAATCATAGAATGCTTAAGGTTGGTAGGGACCTCTAGAGATCATCTAGTCCAACCCCCCTGCACACGCAGGGTCACCTACAGCATGTGGCTCAGGACTGCATCACCTTAATTAATAGTTATGTCTTTTTAAAATCATTATTTTGTATATAAGAGCAAAAAACAACTGGAGAAGTCACAAGGCTCAACATGATAGGGTAGTCACAGTACTAAACTGAGGTGGCTGCTAGCTGATAACGCTGTTACCCAAAGGGAGGATGCGTGGCATCCCTGCTTCCAAGAGTGAGCACAGCATTTTCTGCTATGTGAAACATTAAAATGGGAAGAAGAGCACTTCAGAAGAGATGGCTCCAGCTCTCTCCACTCACTGAAAATGAACTGCGTTAGTAGTTGCTGGGAAGCCTAGGAGAGTGTCTGTAGGAAGAAGTGTGATCCAGTTTTGCACCCAGTCTCTGGCACACTGCATGGGAAAAGGAGAACATGAGTTTGTAATAAGCTGAGGGTGTTGTTTCATCATCATTTCCCTTCAGTGTCAGTGCTGGCTTCAGCAGCTCATCTGTGCCTACCACATATCCCTCTCTCTGTGCTGCCCTACTGGTGCTTTTTGTTTGTTTATTTTGGCTCATTATTTTTAATCAGCATCAACTCAGCACATTGTCACACTAGCAGAGATGCCCTGGCATAGAGGACTGAGAGCCATGTAGAGGAGGCCTGCTTAAAATGGGAATTCTTGCTTAAGGAAAGGCTTTTGAAAGTACAGCCCGAGAGAAGGAAGAAGAGTTTCTTTTTAAAACTGAAAGACTGAGGTATGTCTTCATCCTGTAAGGTCTTTTGGGTGATCTATGAGGCAGTATTGGAGGAGGGTTGCCAACTGTGCCAACTGTGCCATACTTCTAATTGGAAAGAGTAATCTGACATTTCAGCAGTTTTCTCTGGCTGTGATAAGAAGGGATTAGCTGTGAAGGAGTTAGATTAATGACTTATATAAATGAGGAGCTGGATACACTCCTTGCCCAGATCTTGGACCAAATTAAGCTATTCAACATGACAAAAAAGTTTAAAACAGAAATCAGTGATTTTTGTCTTAATGTTTCTGCACATTTTAATATTGGTCAGGACAAGAAATGGAAATTGTAATATGCCATCCCAGCCTCCTTTTCTCAGTCCTGGTAGTGATGAAGGAACAAAGCTTGCGATGTTCCTTGCATGTTTCTTGATTTTAAAATGTATCTGGCTAGCAGTCCAAAGCCAATGTCCTACCTGGCATATACTGTGTGTCCTTTAAAGCTGCCAGACAAGTTACACCAAGAGAAGGCGTATGCATTAAATAACTCAACAAGAGAACATTAAACATTTGCACTCAGTCTTCTTCACTTTCTCACCTGAAGTGAGCTACCGATTGCACAATTACTGACCCTGTCAATGACCTCTGCTTATGCATTTCTGCTTTGAGCTGGATCAGAGCAGGCTACTCCTGCGCTAGGTGTGGACGGTTTTCGCAATGAAACACAGAGATCTCCTTTGCTTCCTCCCTCTTTCAACTGTAAGTTGAAAAGGCTGAAGGGTGAGTTGGAAACTGTAGCAATTCAGAAAACTGGGAAAGCTTTTGTGCAGTGAGCACATTATGTTAGACACATGTCTGTTAAGACTTATGTAAGGAAATGTGTTGCATGGCGACTCACATGCTGTATCATACTACTCCCACCTGCCCAAGGCCCAAACCTACTTGAAATACAGACCTGTTGGCAACCTGCTAGTTATAATAAATCTTTTATCTGACAAAAGAGTAAATGTTGGGAAGAACAGGGGATACAGCTCAGCTAATGAGATCTACTGCCTTAGGCAGTAAAATATTATATGACATGGTCATACAAGCATTGTATTACTGTTGGGTATGAAGCTATTTCTGTCTTAGGTTCCCTAAGCCTTGCTCACCAGTTCCAGTGTTTTAACATACCTGACTCACCTGTGTGCCCCACCTCGCATCTTGAAGTGGACTTAGGTAATACATTGCATTACCAGTGAGAGAGATGTTGTTATTACGGGAGGTACTAGCCGCTACTTCCTTGTTGTTTGGGGAGCAAACAAATATCATTTTGCTTCCTTTCTATAAATATTTGAACATCCTAAGGAAACAAATATGGCTGAGTCAAACTCATTTTTGATGGGAATTTTGCTTTCTGAAAAATGCTTGAAAGAGCTTAATACAACTCAGTGCACATTTCTGTGGTATGTATCACCTTACCACAATAGAAAGTGCATGCACTAACATCTTAAAAAAATCATATATTCTTCTTAGCTTACGGGATTAACAATCCCTTTGTCCAGCAGCAATCCTGGATCTGCTTTTCTAATGTATGAGAATAATGTCGAGCTGTTCTTCTAGCTTCTTTGCTCCCTTTTTCCTCCCACAAAGTTCTGAAGAATTTCACTCAAGATTATGAGATATTTCACATTCTTCAGTTGCTGAAATTTGACACTGTTAATCCCAAGAGCAAGACCTTTTGGCAATTATTTCCCTTTGCAGAGCTCTCAAGGTCCTACTGAAATATTGTGTGAAATATAGCTAAACATGCTTTTGAAGGAAAATCTCAATAAAAAGTTCATTATAGCAAGCTGTTGACAGGCACTTCTCAAAGCAAATCTATAAATTAAAGATGAGTTAAGAATACATGTTTCACTGTTCACTTTGTCTTAGACCAGAGCAAATTCATGTAAAGAATATCACTTTAGAATAAGATAAAGCAAATATTTACATACCTTTTTATAGTCAGACTGCTCTTCTGAAAGAAAGTGAGATATACTCGTTACTTGTTCAGAAAACAATCTAATGTTGTGAAAGAAGTACTGATTTGTTAAAAGGAATATAATATCATACATAGATTTAGGCATTGGCTAATTATTTTTCTGCTGTGGAAAAAGGAGCAGACTCATTTGTTATCCAGAATGTTTTCTATATTTGACTGGGGAAAAAATAACTTCTGGACTGTGACACAAAATTAACCAGTTAGTTATTAGTTAATAGGTCTCAACCTATTTGAGACCACCCATTTTCTAAAAAATGTGCTTAAGTGCTCTGCATGAGGATAGGAGTCAAGCTCTGTGTCTGAATCTAACTTCTTGTGCAAGTGATGCAAGGCCAAGAGAGCAGGTCTATGGCCATTTCTGTGAGCAGCAAAGCTGGCTTATGCAGTTCCTTTAGCTGTGTCCTTGAACTGAAGTTTTGTGGGATGACTGAGTAGCAGTTTGCCACCGCAGAAAAGTGGGAAAGCATGGCCAAGCATAGGACTAAGCTGACTTGGTCGTCAAGAGGCATGGCTGGAGCCATGGTTTCTTGTTGGCAATGACAGTGAGGAAGATTTAGTGCACCGTGGTGGGCTCTTACAAATATGGTGGAGCGAGCTGGCGTATTCCTTTTGATTCCCCAGCTGAGCTGTGTCAGAGCTCATGAGACCTCTGTCCTGAAGTGACAGTGCTTGTGAGGCAGATGCCATCCTCAGGCGCCTTAAGGTGGGGGAGGTGGAAATTCTGGCCAGAGCATGCCGGTCAAACTGGAAAGGTTCATGGTAGTTCCCAGTGTGCTCCTTTTTGGGAAGCTTCAGCAAAAGCGAAGATTCAGTGTAACTTCTTCTGTGGATGGAGTCACCTGGGGACATGGTGACATCCATGCAAACCGGTATTTCCTGCGTTTCACAGGGACTGAAGACATCATCTTCTGGGCTGTTCCTTCCGGACAAACCTCCATGTAGCTCAGGTTCCCTATTTACAAGTGCCTCATTGATGTGTGTTTCTTTGCCCAGGTCCAGAGAATAATCAGAACGTGGTTGTTGCATTTTTTACTTGCAGCATAAAGATTTACAGCTGTGTGTACATAAAAACCCTATCAGAAAAGGGTCATAGAAACTTTTACACATTTTTGGTTAATATGCGAGCATATCAAAAGGAAAAAAAATCTAAACGAAATAATGTAGTTATGTGCACTAGTACAGAAACAGCATGTAATTTGAATCCTTCTCAAAATCAAAGTTGCAACCTCGTGACCCAATTTCAGCAAGCTGTTTAAGCAGTTGCTTGCTCTGAGTGTGCAACCATGTCAATGTCATTCAGCAGAACTACTTACATGTTAAAGACTAATTGTGTAACTAAGAATTTTGCTAATCTGGTGTTGTGTTGCTGTCACCTAACTTCTTGCTGCCACTCCCCCATCAATAAATGATTGTCACAGTCCTGCACAAGTGAAACCAGTAGCTCTTGGGAGTCCTACTGGTTGTTAAATGGTTTACATACACACACTAATTACTTGCTGATAGCTTAAGGAAGTTATTTAAGGTGAGTCCAACCACTGTATATTTTTGTTTTCAGCAGGAATGTATTTTGTAATAAGCATTATATCAAACTACTAATGAAGATAGTATATAAAAGTAACTTACCTATTGATTGATTATATCTTACGTTCTATGATTCACAAAGCTGTCTTTCTAAGAGACAAGTCTAAAACTGGACAGAGTGCAAGATTTAATTAATTATTATTAATTCAAAAATAAGCCTCTTCTTTTGCTAAAAGGAAACTTAAAGTTGTTCATTATTCCTGGCTTTTATGGGCACTTTTATTTACTAGAGTGGATTTATTCAAACATGTACTGACTTTTTTTCTTGAGTTACTGAATATGGCCTCTGCAACTTGAATTTTGAGTAATTCCAAAATCCCATTACATTGATTTATCATGTGATTAGAAATAAATGTTTTATTCAAGTTTGCAAGTTTATAATATTGCTTTTTTTACAGACCTTTACAGCCAGTAGAATGCAATCATTCATATGTTTGCAGGAAGAAAATGCAGAGATAGCTTTGTGATAGGATTAGCATCTTTCAGAACTAGTGAATAGCCACAGATATGTTAGCATCTATTAATTCTTCTTTAATAGATAAAATGCAATAAAGCATGTGATCATTCACTAAAATCCACATTCTTGATACAATATGAATAATGATAATAAGAAATTATTACTGTTTCCCACTTCTGAGCACAGATGTAATTGTATATTCTTGCTGTGAGATTTCCTAGTATTGGCTTGTTGCCATTTAAAGATTCCTATTCTGTGAAATGTAATTGCATCTAAACTACATAATGAAATAAAAAGACTGCTCATTGTTTGCCGAAGCATTTTCTTGACTTTTCTTATATAACTGCTTCTTCCCCGTGGAGAATTCTATAACTCGTTATGGAGCTTCCCAATATTCATATGAATACAATTTTAATGTAAAAATAAAGGATTAAAGACAAGTCTTTCCAGGAGGAAAAAGAAAAGTTTTCTTTTTGCTTGTTTAAGTGGCTTAAGGAATTGTTCTCAAAACTCTCAACTGCAAAATATTTGTAAAAAAATTACAGTGCAAGAGAAGTATGGAAATAAGCTACATATAAGCACACAAAATACTGTTGGTGATTAAACTTACCGTGTTAGCCAAGTGAAGATTTATCATCTGCCAGTGTGTCACATCCTTTGCACATACAATTAGGCCAAATTTTCAATTACTTGCCTAACTATTAGGCTAAGCAGCAGAGAGTGCTTTCTCTTTTATAGCGTCCTTTCTGAATGCTGATATAGGGAACTAGTTTTTCTTCTTGTAGGTTTGTTTCTAGGAGATTTGTTGATCAGCTCAGACGGAAGTGGCTTCAGGACCGATGCCCATTTACAAAAGGTGACACAATCCATGCGTTTTATTAACATTCATTCCTATCATAATTCTTTTTCTGCTTTTCACACTGATCAGGTTTGGCACTTGAAATCTCAGCCAATTAAATAATAAGCTGCAAGAGCAAGTGAAATGCCTCCACCCCTCAAATGGTTGTTTGTTGTTTGTCTTGATTCATCCAGCTGGATCTAACTGTACATTGTTCATCCTTCATAGAAGAGGAGCAGTGATTTATCCCTGGGTTATGTTATTTACAACCAGATTTTCATTTTAGCAAGTGTGCTAGCCATCTGAGTAATTCTGAACACAGGCAGACTTTAGGGTATGGAGCTTTTCAAAACACCTCCACTGTGTTGTTTTGTTGCAGAACTGATTAGAAACCATCTGATCTGGCTTAGTCATTCTTTGTTTGGGTAGCTTTAAAGTGAAACTTGAGAAGATAGGGTCTACTTTGTAGATAACTTTTGATGAAGCACTAACCTTCAGAAATGTTCGAATCTATTGTGTAATTAATACACATTTTCAATAGGCTGAGTGAACACCAGCAAATGCGGACAACCTTTGCAATGTATTTAAAGACAGTTTAGTTTCCTGTAAAGATTTATTCAAAACCTGAGCACAAGCCAAAATCTTGTTTCCCCAAAGTGGTAAGTGTCTTTCACTGATTTCAATTAGCATTTCATCAGACTTTGTGGACTGAAGGAGGATTGGATATGTCCCAAAAGGAAGAAAGAAGAAAGCAAACTTAAATACTTTATTGTAAGGCTGGGACAATATTTATTTTGATACTCATCTAGTTCTGCTTGAAAGAATAAGGAGAGAGGCTAAAAAGAATGTGTTAACTGAGGATAGTAAATAGTTAAGTAGTAAACTATCTTAACTATAAGATAGTTTGAATATGTTTACTTTAAGTTGAGATTTATTAACACAAATCTCTGTATTTTTTCTCCTTATGCTGCTTCTCAAGGCAACATTCTGATCAGATGAATGGAACAGACTTTGCTACCTTGCTGCCAATAGAAATATGCAAATATCTGGAGATTTTAGGATGTCCTGTGCCATAGAAAAAAAATAGATGGATAGGTGTTGGTGAGCCTGGGGTGGTGAAGCTCTCCAAGAAGTGCAGCCTTGGGGGAAGGGGAACAAGAGTCAGTCAAAGGGGGCCATAGCAAAGGGTGCAAAGGTTGTCTCTGCGATGGGGTGAGCTCAGACTTACATTACCTGCTCTCAACACTCTCTACCCTTACGGACATTGCCTAAGCAGGCTCTTTTGCTACCTAACTCAAATATCCTGAAGTGTACTTTTAACCTGTTACTATGATACTTCCTGTATGCATTCTTCCTCCATTCAGATATGAAGGTATCTAGGTGGCTTCCTGCAAGCATCAGTCCTCAAACTAGTACTGTTTCTGCTGGACCAAGTCTTACTGCTGCTTGTCAGCTCGTGGAAGCCTGATCCTTAGCACTAAACCTAAGCCTGAGTCCTGAATGACTAATTATTGAGATATTGTTTTTCTATTTCTTTTTTTCTATTTTTCTGTTTGCCTATGTCATTTGGAAAATGACAGGGATGGCTGGGCTAGAAAGATAACTATTCATAGGTTTGGAATCACTGTTTTGTAACCGGGAAATGTATAAACTGACATTATTTTGGAAATAAATAATTCCAGTTGGGGACATATTAAGAGAAAGAAGTTAGTGGTCTAGCCTGAGATCAGGGCGGGTATGAGTTCATGAGTTCCTCTCTAACATTTCGTACCGCAGCTGGCTCAGTTGACTGTGGGTTTGGCCAGCAGAAACTTTCAGGACATTTTTGGACAAACTAATTTTTATTGAGACTCGAAGGTTTTTCTATTTCAGCTAGGACTTATCCTTGACATGATCAGTATACTCACATTAACCTAGTAGCAATTATGTGGTGACATATTCTACTTTCTTCTCATTTGCTGGTAATAACATTGTCTATAAATGGAAACCTATCTCTAGCCTCCTTTACTCAGAACTAAATGCTCTCTTAAAGATTTAAGCAGTTCTCTGGTTTAACTGGGAAAGGGGACAGATTGACTGCAGATGAATTCCTAATCACCCTACATTTGCCCAAACTTTGCTTGCTCAGCCTATGTCGCCTCTAGCCCTAATTGTAATAATCCACTTATCCAATCCAGCTAGGACTATGTGTGTGTCTCTAATGGGCTCCTATCCACACCTCTTCTCAAGCCATACAAGCTCCCTTCCAAACCCAGTATTTATCCCATCTTCAGTTATACACTCAGTCCCAGTCCAGACCTTGCCATAGCATTAATTTTCAATGATGTTCCTTTGATGTCCTGATAATAGCTCTGCAGCTTTGCAGTGTAAAAGTCGGACTATGTAACCCTCTCATCTTCTGCCCTGTTGAAGAGGCAGGCTGAGCATGACTGGGCATGGTGTGAGGCCATGGGCATCCAGCTACAATGAAGATCAGCGTGGGGAACTGCTGGAGAAGCAGGCAGAGTTGGTCCTGAGGTCAGATAGTCTACACTGTGTATTTGGGCATCTTAATGAGGACTTAAAACCTCAGAATGCACTTAAAAGTGTTATCCCTTGACCTTTCAGTGCAATTTGTCTAAGAGCATTTCTGTGGTCATCAAACAGACAGTCAGCAAACGTGGTCTCAGCATGGATGCCTTTACAAGACTGGGTAGAGGCAGCCACACCAATTAAAAGGAACTGGGGGAACGTACTCATTTTTGCTGGCCAGCTTGAGATATCTGAGATCTTGTTTTCCATATACTTAGCCCTGCATACTTGTAAGGGTCTCAGAGTACAGATGTTATTGACATCAGCTGCAACTGTAAGGGCTCAGCTCCCATGGTCATCAGAATTCAGGTCTCCAGAAAATAAGGAACATGCACTTGAGGACCCCTTGTGAAAAGTTCTATTTAAATGGCTTAGCCAGAATCACAAAGAAACTGTGTAGTAGATGGAGGAATAAAATCCACTCCTTTAAGGAAATGTGAGAATTGCTTTTTCTCTTCCTATGACTGCCTCAGCCTCAGTTACCTCGTGCTCCTTGGCTTTCACAGCAAATGAACATCAGTCATCCTAGGATATCCGTCTTTCAGTCTTTCACGCTCCTCAGTGCTGATTCATTCCCCGAGCTAGGACAGCCTGTACTCTGAGGAGGGCTGCATGTTTGATCAAGACCTTTTGTCACGCCAGACCTGGATGAAAAGGGGGTGGAGGGAGTGCAGATTTGCAGCCATATCTCCGTCATCTGACCTGGATCCTGTTCTCTCTCCTTCCCCAAAGACACCAAGTAAGGAGCCAAAGAGCATTTATGTCCTAGTACTTCCTCAGTTCTGACTACTTAGCTTTGCAAAAAAAAAAAAAAAAAAAAAAAAAAAAAAAGCCTACAGCCTCCCTTTCTTATCCCTCGTCAAAGAAAAACTAGGGAGACTTTGAATTAGAGAGGAGGCCTCATATGTCTGCTCAGGGCCAAAGGTAGTGTGGGCATAATTACCAGGCAATACTGTTTGCCGTTTTTCAAAGGCTTTACTTTAGCCAAATTTAGGCAGATTTTTATGGGATTAGCATCAGTTATCCAAAAAGTATTTTTCTCTTTGGCAGAAAAATTTTGCCAGTGACTGATCCAAAGTGAGAATTTCTTCTTATAAAAGAATAAACCACTCCTATTTTATTATTATGGCACACATAGTGCATTTTTTCTCTAGACTTGCCCTCAGAAAGACAGAACATTTTGCCTGAGAAATTTCAAAAACTTCAGCTAATGGCAGACATCCACTGTGTGAAATGTCTGCCAAATGGTTAAAATCTGGCAAAACAAATGGGGACTTAATCATAACAAGAACAAGTGTTGGACAAACTTAACACTAGGCAGCACTGGCAGTTTTTCTGTTAATAATCTGAGATTTTAAAAAATCAATAAACTAATACTTTACAGAAGTTAGCAAAAAATGCAATGCATACACTCACTCATACACAACAGTTTCTGTAAAGAGCATTTGTTCTTGAACTTCCTCTGGAGCAAATGCAAACATGACTCACAGGATAAAAACAAAAGAAAGCCAAAAATCAAAAAGCACTGCTCAGAGAAACACTTTCTGAAATGTCATGGATAGCAGAGGTCTTTTCTGTTCTTCAGAAGCTACTTCTATGGAACATAAGTGGCCCTTTCCCTGCATATCCAAAACTGAATGGTGAAACAGCTTATGTTTAAAAATTAACAACATCCATGGTGTCACTGGTAGCCAAATAGGATAAAAGGTAAGGTGACGGAAAAAATTTATCAGGAAATACCATATGAAACTGTCTATTTGGCCTGCAATCACATTTAGTTATTCGTGGTATGATAATAATACAGGAAGAAAAAATGAAAGAGTTACTTTGGCTTAGCTTAATGGAAAATAGTCTTGCCTGTTGGCAAACCTTCTCCCTATCTAACTTTACTGCTGGTCTAATGAAGAATTAATTTGGTTAGGTATTGCTTTCTATTTAAAAACTAAGTAGTTTCTTCTAACACACTTATTTAGAAGAAAGCATTTGTTGAGCATTATTTAATAGGTTTAGTTACTACCAAACTATGTAATTTTAAAAAATATACTCTCTTCAGTCAGACTTACATCAGCTTTATTTATACTCACTTTTTACTTTCTCTTCTCCCTTAAAAATTCTTGTTGAATGCCTTGGGTCAACTTAAACTTCAGTATCTCAGTCACAATATTGATAGGTCTTAGATACCTGGGCAATTGCCTTTCCTTGCAGATATTATGTCTGTTTTGCATCCCTCAGCACCTAGTTGGAAAACACATTGTGTCATCCAAATCAGAGTGTGGAAGCAGCAGTAAGAGGCAAAGGACCAGGTTTGACTCTCACCTGACAGATCAGAGAGGTGCTAGTGTGCTTTCTGCAATTTCAATTTGATTCATCAATCAGGAACACAGAGCTGAAATCCACGGCTTTTGGTCTTGATAACTCACACGATCCTTTTACTTTAATGTGGTTTCCAGGACAGTTTGCATTAAGTTCAAAATTGCAAATCTTTTCTCCTAGTGATCTTCATAATGGTCTTTTTCGTAGCCTAATGTTTATTGTGTAGTCAGCTGACTACTACTGAATCAGAAGATCTGACTCTTTTTATAATGAAAAGCACTGAATAAGGTCATTATGGGGTCAGATTTTTTTTTATTTTTTATGGCATAAGTCACAAGATACATTTGTAGGTGAAAATCACAGTTTTCCACGAACTAGCTTTTATTTTAGCCTTATTTTTTTTTATTTTCCTTTTTTTCCTGGCCAGTTCTCTATGGCAAGCCATAACAAAACACGCACCATTAGGAAAAAGTTTTGGAAAAAAAAAAAAAAAACCCACAACAAATTGTTGTACTGTGGCATAGGCTTATTCAGATAGCTGTGCTTCGTGTTCCTGCCAAAACAATATATGCTACAGAGAATGACATCTGTTTCTGTTTGCTTTTCAGTGGCTTCCCAAACGATAATCATGGTAAAGAGACGACAGGACTCCTATCAAATATCTCCAGACATTCTCTATTCAGTGAATGTTTATTAGAAAAGTCTAACGTGCTGTACAGAGGAAATTAGTTTAGAACAAAAAATATATTGCATAAAGTTATAAATTAATATCTACTGTCATGAAGTTCATCCAAATTTCAGAATCTGAGTTCCATAAGATCAGAAATCTTATAGCAATTATTTGAATTTAATAAACTAAACATATTTTACACCTTGAGAACATATTAAAACAACAGAAGGGCAGGTTAGAGGGAACTTTCTTTTGCTGCAGCTGCTTAGCTGTTTTCCAGATGTTGCTGCTAGTATTAGGTGAATAAGAAACGTTAATGCATCCTCTTCACAAATTCTGATTTCCTAGTACTTATCAATCCACCATTTGTCTATACAGACAATGGGCCTATTTTTTTTAAAGGTGATGCCTGAAATGTTAAGGGACAATATTCAGATCTTAGCACATAAATGTATATAAAATATGGTCTTACTGTGCAAGTGTAAGATATGGTAGCCACACAAAACCAGTGCTGATCCTTGTGCTTATGTAAGAGAAGGTGTTCAGATGAAGTAGCCAGTTGAGTTCACTGAAATCCCTGGAACTAATCTGAGGCATTCTGGCTGAAAATTTGTCCTATATTATTTATTTGACCAAACCATATGTACCATATGTAAGACCATATGTAAGTACAATACAGCTGATCATCTGCAAAATTGGGAACCATCACTTTGAATTTTAAATGAAATTAATGTTGTTGGCAACACTTGTTTTCTAGTGTAGAGAGCAAAATACATTGTTTCTGATCGCTCTCATGAGGATGAGAGAAAAATCATCTCTGCTGTGAATTACCAGGTTTATACCCAGTTGGATGGCCTGTTTCCTTTGGTGTTAGCTTAAGAAGAAAAGATAATAGAGGAAAATAGGGGTGATATTTATCATAATGAAATTAGAGGTAAAGATAGAATAGTTAGTTAACTATGTCTATTTACCATGACTGTTTTCTTACCATCCTCTTTGTAGCCACCTCAAAACACCTGTGGAGTTAATGCAAGTGACTTTTGATGACATTTTTTGTACCAAACTATTAGATTCCTAGTGATGTATTTTGCCACATAATACAAAGAGAGTGAAAAGAAGACAGCTTTTGTTGGGTGTTAGGATTTATCCTTTAAACATAAAGCAGGGCATCCTCTGACTATATCATTAGAAGAACCTAATTCATTTACAGCAGTACTTACTGTTTTATAACAGTAGATGAACTCTATGTTGTGAAGACCTGTAAAAATCCATGGTCTGCTCCCGTCTCACCTAGAGAGTAAACCCAGAAGTGCTACTGAGTATCTGAGAGCAGCCCAAAGCAAGTGGCAATTTCCTTTGGTCTGGACCTTACTTTCCTGTTTTACTCGGTTTTGTGCTTTAGACATAAAGAAACAGTTAATGATCACCACTACAGTGGAAAAATCCAGAGCTGCCTCATCTCAACAAAACAGTCATGCACATTTCACTATTTGAGATCTTATCTTAGCATACTAGGGTAATGTACAGATGCAGCTATAAACTGCTATGAATAGCAGTTTCTATGGATTTGATGTCAGCTGTTCTGGCAACCAACACATCTAAGTGATTTATATATCATTCTTAGTAATAAGGTGTGAAATTTTAGCTGTGTTGATTAAACCAGAGCTTCACCCGCCCCCTCACACACATGACAATCTAAAAGAAGAATGAATATGGTCAAAAATTGAAAAATAATATAGCGACAGTTTTATTCTCTTTATTCTCTTCACTTACAGGAAGAATGAAAGAATTTAGAGGCCAGAATATCATTTCCTAAATGAGAATACAGCAGCATGATTGTACTGAGTATTTTTGCTTTTACTCTGTTTTTTTTTCATCCAAAAGTTATTGACAGTTGCAAAAATTATTCCACAATAATTCTCATATTCCAAGGAGAGATTTTGGGGATTTTCTGCTTTATCTAAGATGTGGCATCACACAAGGTCTGGATTTGTGGGGTCTGAAAATGCCTAGACCTTGTGTTTCATTGCAGTGGGAGAGTGACCCCAGCTATGCAGAGCTACCAGGCTGGATGCTCCCCAGCCTCTCTCTCTGCTGGTGTATCAATCACTGGAATGTGTTATGGCAGTGTCTTCAGATTCTTCAGCCTTTGGCTTTCAACTATATCGTATTTATGTCATACTCTGCTCTTTCAGCCTGTTAGCTCTTAACACATAAAGTGGACAAAAAAAAAAAAAAAAAAAAAAGGCAAAGGAAATGATTTGTCTGTTTTTAGGACTGAAATTTGGAATTCTGAGAAATGTCTTCTAGAGCTCTGAGTTTCAGGGCATCTGTTAGTCATTAAAAAATCATGGGATGTGTGAGTACTATTTTCACAGGATATTTATACTTTGCTTAACACACTATCTTGTTGAAACATTGTTCCTGTGTTCATCTATATTTCTGTATTGAGGATCCATTCAGTTTAGAAAACTGATGGAAAATCTCATGAAAACCAATCATTTTTGAAGATATCTCTCTCTTTAAAAGTTAAAATATCCTAAGAAATTCTTGTGAAATTTCCCCTCCAAGGAAACACCTTTTCTGCAGAAACTAAAAAGTACTTCAGTTGGAGAGGGTTCAGTTAGAGTTGGAGTTCAAGAAAACAGCCTTTAGTAACTTAACCAATACTATTTTGAAATCACCTTTTTGCTTTCTGTATATATTGTCTAAATGGGACTTGAAATTATATTCTTACAATAGACTCATTAATTATCTAACAGTGACTGAAACACACTTCAGTTCTAGCTCGTCTCATGAAAATTTTTTCCAGTTGGCAGATGATGCCCTCTGCAGCATGCCAACATCATTTCCATTGCTGTAAAAGAAAAAAAAAAAGTATATTGAAGATGCCAGAAATAATCAGATAACCTCATAACAGAAAGAATAATATAGGATATAGCTTATTATTAAAATGCACTACCTAATGGTAAAAGTGCATATTACAGTATCCAATTTAAATAATCCACTGTGTTAAATGTGTTTCATTTGTTTAAAATGGGTGAAATGACATTGTGCTTGAAATACACCGAATTCAGAGGAAAGCTGCTTTTAATGGAGGCAGAATTTTGCTCTCAAGTTCTATTTATTTAGGATTAAACCCAGAGGAACAGAATCAACCAGTCTTCCAGACCTGACTTACATCAAGCCAGAAGACACCGCATACCACAAACAGCAGAGAGAGGCTCAAATTGAGGAAGAGTCACAGATGAACGTAGCTCACAGACGGGAGGAAACTCCATACCTCAAAGGTTCCCACTGCTCCATAGTGGTATCTGTAGTATGAAAGCAGCTTGGGATGAGCTGGCAGAGCGGGTCTCACAAACTCTTACGGTTTGCTTCCACTCATGCTGGCTATGTAGTTTGTGATGGTTGTTGGACACAGCGTTGATGTGGAAACAAAGCAGGAATGTCTCACAAGCCATTGCTTTTCCTCCTGGTTCAGGTCTCTCCCAGAGCAACTGTAGGACCTGTAAGACACAGCGTAGTTAAGGATTTGGATTGCAATCTACTTGGCTAGAGTTTGCTTGGGTCTGCTCTGGACTTTCTTCTTGCAATCTCTTTCTTTAAGAGATGAGTCTTTCTTCATTCTGCACTGTTCTTTTCCATTAAAAAAAAAAATCTTACTGACCCACCTTTGAGGAGTTTGCAAGAAGCTATCATTACTGTGGAAGCTTTTTGCATAAAGAATTTCTTGTATAGCAAGACACTATGGTGTGTGAAATGGTGGAAAAAATTGTCCAGATAGATTTTAAATTTGAGAATCATAGAATAATTTAGGCTGAGAGAGACATTTGGAAGTCGTCTGGTCCATTCCCCTGCTAAATGCTTAAATGAACCAGCATTGTCTTAAATTAAGGAGTATTGTATATCCCGTGATCATTCTGCCTAGAGACACAGACAATCCAACTGTTCCTAATATACCCTCTATTTTTATGAACCCCTCAAAGTGTCTATGTGTAGATACAATGTGTGCAGTGGTGAATAGAGGAGGGATATATAAGATGCTGAAAAAAAATTCATAGAATAACCACACAATGGAATAAAAGCAAGAAAGACAGACACAAAGGAAGAGCAATTGCTCCTCATTTGATGGAGAAAGCAGAAAGAGATAGCCACTCCTTGTTTTGCAAAACAGATTTAAAATATGCTGATCAATATAATCATATTTTTAAATAAAAGCTGTTATGGAGTAATATGTAGATAATTTGTTTGAAACTTTCATTTAAAAGAGGCCACAATGGTAACTGGTATCTTTAACTATCGTAGGCCAGGATTTTACCTTTCCAATTAAAAATCTTTTCCTTTTTGTTCTCCCCTATATTTTGGACTTCAAGCCTTTTCTCTTTTTTCATTTCATTTGGCTGTGTAGGTAGTTAGAGCATTGGGCTTATAAAGCAGGGACATGATTAACCCAATAGTGAAATGATCACAACAGGCTCCAGGCTGCAGGATGTAGATGTCTCATTATGCATGGAAGTGTAGATTTGTAAGTACTCTAAAAATGTAGTTTAGTGAATTCCATGCACTGCAGCATAAGAGTTTTCTTTGTGCATATTGATAGATACATACTATAATGGCTAGGGAATGGCCAGAAAAAGGTTGTTACCATTGCAATAAGAGAGTCATTTTCAGTAATTAAACCGCATTCGGTGGTACTAATTAGTTTTGTCACTGAGTATTTTTTTTCCAAGTTTTGGGTCACTGTTTCCATTGACTATAATGATTAGGTTTATATTGGTTAGGTTTATATTACTTAACAGCAATGTCTTATAAAACAGAGTATTATGGATTACAAATAGTGAAGGAGCTGTTTGTGGCTCTATGGTTGAAGAAGAGTTTTAATTTTTGTTTAAAAGTACGATTTTTTCCCCAATTCATTACCCATACTAACTCTATGTGCCATAATGATTTTTGAGAATGCCTTGGAATGCCCCTCTCTCTCCACTGACTACAGAGGGACTGAGGGTGCATGGGCAGTCATGTCTAACCCCATAATCATGCCTAGGCCCCATAGTTGAACAGAAACATCTGAGTCATGTAGTTAGACTGTGGACAATGCTTATTTAACAAAATACTTACCATTCATTTACTTCTTACTCCTTTGTGACACCTTTAGTGATACTCCTTGTGATACCTTTTTGATGCATTTCTCTTGATGCATTTCTCTTGAATGGACAATACTGTGCTTTAAGATGACTTCTTGATCACCAGTTAACTCAGTTTGTATTGTCAAGGAAAAGAAAGCTGTCATGTTTTAGCTTAAACTGAGCCTTCGTAGCATGACCACAGCTAATTTTCATTCCCAGCCTGAATGGAGAGGAACATGTATTCCTACCCGAGAAAACTGATGGCTAGAAGTCATCCAATGACCAGAAATGGAGTCCAAGGTGTATTTAGTCCCCAGTCTATCAAAGGACAAAAGGAAAAGCCTCTTCTCAACTCTATCATAGCCCATAGCCTAGTGGCTGGGCACTTCCATAGCAAGAAGATTCATTCCAGAATAATGTTTGGTTTGTATGTGCCCTCCACTCTGTTGCTGTCCATTCTCTCAGCCTCTCAAAATGTTCTGCTTTGAATGAATTTTATACAACATCCCATGCAGACACTTTGGTTTTCATGGGTCAGTCTGTTCAGGTGTGAAATGGTTTCACTTGAAAAATCTCCTGATAAGGCAGGGGTTAGTCCCTGTTCTCCTCATTTTTCTGTCAAATGCTGTCAGTAACATTTCACTACAGCACTGAAGGCTCCTGAGCTATAGGCAATACAAACTATTGGTTCTTGCAATAGTCTCATTAGTTTGTACCTGCAATGAAGAAGCTATATAGATATGTGTATATATATATATGAAAAAGCTATATGCATAGTAATTTGCCAATAGAAGGGTTGGGTAGTATTAATTGCTATATCAGTTTCAGAACCTCTTCAAATCCACCCAACGCTCTGAGATGGGTTTTTGCTTTGTAGTTGTGAGTATCGTAGGAGAAATGGACTCAGAGAGTCACTCAGGGTGGGAGGAACCCCAGGAGGTCCCTAGTGCAACCCCTCACTCAAAGCAAGGCAGCTGTGAGATCAGGCGAGGCTGTTCATTGCTTCATCCAGTCAGGTCTTGAAACCTTCAAGGATGGAGACTGCACTGCCTCTTTGGGTTTCCTGAATGAATATACCATGACTAACTTTAAAATTATGCAGAAAAGAGTAACATCCCTGACACATTTCAGTATCCTTTTTGAAAATGTCTTTTTGGGGTGGTAAAATCAGTGCAGTCTTTCACCCCTGCACCTTCCCTCGTGTATTTGCCATGTCCTTGGGTGATGGTCCCTACTCCCATTTATACTTATTTAGTTACTGGGCGTTTTATACATCAGGAAACCCACAATAGGAAAGGAGGATAATTTGCCTTGGACCATAAATTCTGCGATATCAGAGAGAAGCAGTGCTCAGTAGGTTGTAAAACATCCCCATATAAATAAAGTGTCTTGCTTTTACCTCGGATCACTGGTGCCTTTATCCCTGAGGCATTTAGTGATGTGCAAGATAAAACCCAGGATTAATCTATGAATCAACACAACAAAAGTAGAACAAACCAGCAGAAGTATTGTATTTTTATAATTCATTGGTTTTTCTGTTGTTGTTTTTTAATCAAGGCCACTCTCACTCCTTGCTTTTAAGGATCCTAACACATAACTTAACGTTTTAGTATCAATCCCCCGCTCCAGTTTTCTGTGAAAAGGCAACTTCCTTTGAAAAGATTTAGAAATGTTAGCTCAGCTAGTGATATTGGGTAAAGTATAAAAGTACACCTTTTACAAGGAAAAGGGCATATTATTTTTTAAGCATAACAAAACCTAAAAATTAAATCATGGGGTTGGTATAGAAATAGCTCTCTGAAGACAGCAAAGCGCTATTTTTGCAAAGGAAGTGAAATATGAGCATTTGGAAAGAATGGGCCTAGTAAAGAAGAAAGAAAAAAAGAAGAAAAAAAAAGAAATCCCATTCTGAAAGAGGCACTCTGTGCATGCATTGTGGAACTCAAGCTCCCTGAACCCTGTAACAACTACAGTGTACATAGGATATAATTTTTTAAATATTTACAGGAATCCAAGTTGTAACAAAAGGTAGTATTTAAAATTCATTTGTATATTACTTTAAAGGCAGCTTATTTCTAGGGAAGTGGGTTAAAATGACAGCATTGGACTAGTGTCTAGTCAAACACCAATGACTTTTGCATGGTCTCTCTGTAATTATTTTCTAAATAGCATAGCTTTGAAGTAGTGAGGATCAGGCTTTTGAAATGCTATCCTCAAGAGGAAAAGACAAACAAAAGCAAGTCCATGGGAATCAAATGCAAAAGCTGACATTAACTCTACAGTACATTTTCAGAGTTAACCACCAGAAGTCAGTAAATGCCAGAGTTCAGCTTAGCTGTGTAACTGTGTTGCTGCTGCTGCTTTGTGTGCACTATTTTGCCCTCTGACTACCTGGTTGTGTGAAATCCCTCAGAGCGAGGCTATGCGATATAATGGTCACACACAAGTATAAACCTGAGTATGTATGCAGTATTCATCATGCCTGTGTCAGCAATAGGTGGCAAATTTGTGGCTGTGAGGTGGATATAGGACTTTAGATATATACTCATCATTTAAACCATTACTAAGAGGAATCAAAAACCTGTAAAATAAAAGCAAAGTTCTGTCACCTCAAGTGCTCTGAAGACCTCTGGAAGGGATTTAGGAAATCTTGAATATAGCTTTAATACTATGAAAGAGTATTAAAAGAGTCTCTGGAGACTGCAAGCTAATGCTTTGTGTAAAAAATCAAGGTCAGAAATGAGTATGACGTGCAACCATGAGATTCGGCCTCCAACAGAGACCAGTAGTTGAGGTTTTGGAGATGACCTCCAGCTGAGACCACATGGGAGATTTGCAGACAATGTTAAGCCGTGGCGCTGGAGTCTGTGTCTGCAGTCTTGCAGCAGTCACGGCCACGTCATGCTGTGCCAGTTTACTGGTGTCACATTTGATTTCGGCAGGCTGCGAAAGGTCTGTGCAGCAGAATGTGTCACCTTTCCCTTTTCTCTAACGAGATCTCCCAAAATTTCAGCTGCAAGGCTCAGATGACAAACCGTAGCAGCAACATTATGTGTGTTTGGAAGGAGTCCAAAAGGAGAGACAGTATCTCCTGGAAGAACAGGGAAAATCATCTCAGCAATATGGAAAGGGGAGAGGGAAAATGAAAAAGGTGACCGGTCCAAGTCAAAAGGGACAAATCTCCTCTCTGAACGATTGTTCATCACTTTACAGGCAAAGTGCCCAGTGTGTCCTCATTTCTAAATGTAGATCTAAATGTGTGAAGAAAAAACATCACCTTTCTCTTCCTCTGAGGTGATAGTTCTGTGCAAACAACAAAAAAATCCTGCAGTGCTTAATCCTGTACCCTATCCCTGCTCACCAGACACCTTGTCAAATTCAGTATGTTGTTTATCATTTTTCATTCACGTAATTGGTATCAGTTGAAGCTAATGTGAATGAACTGCTGCATAAATCTTCCCAAATCATTGTAGAAATACTTTACTGAAATTTAGATAGAGTATTTTCCTGCTGCAACTGTCCCTGCCATCCATGGGATGATTGTGACAAGGTCACTAGATTATCTAATCAGTTTGCATGCATGTGATGATTTCCAGGTGCTCAGAGCATAAGGTTGGATGTGCAAAAAAAGCAATTGGCTCATGTGAAGGAAAATAGGTATCTGGTTCAACCGAAAAATTATGAAGCATGTTTGGATTATTTTCAGGAATTACAGGAGTGTTGGATCAGTTGCTTCCAGTTTACTTCCTTTCATCCTTTAACATCAACACATAGGCCTATCTTATAATCCAAGCAGGTTTGGTTTGATCACAGTTTTGGCAAGGGCTCACTGTATTCCCACCCTCTTGTTAGACAGACAGATCTTACATGAAGTCCTCATCTCTCTATTTCAGAGAGCGCTGACAATCCTGCTGCAGTAAGACAAATGCAAAGCTTGGGCTGATGCAAGCAGCATGAAACAGTGCTTAAGGGTTGGAGGTGCTCACAGACCAGCTGCTCGGGATGGACCAGCTGAAGGCAGGCAGTGCTTGGGGAAGGACCATATGGAAGACATGGTCCTTCACTGCTTCAAAGCCTTATCGTAGTATCTGATGGCAAGAAGCATCCTATTCAGTAACTTTACTCTTTCTCTTGGGCAGAGAGGCAAATGGTCTTTACTCCTCATAAAGCAAAGATTTGAAGCACAATGAGCTTTTTTGTACTTCACCAGATGTTTTTACCAGCAAGTCAGGAGCTTGGAGACCCAGGGGCAGAAAAATTGCCTGGTGGGGGTAGTGAAATAAACCATACTGCTAACACCACTGAGCAGGGGACATGCTAGGGCCAAGGGAACTGCTTATATCTTGTTTTGTCTCAGTAAGCTGAGTGGAAATGCTCTTTCAAACATGTTAAAATTCGTTAGAGTTTTAGAGAAGAAAACAAGGCCTGGATAACCAGATGTTTGGATGGGGGAAATTCTGGCAGTTGTTAATTAACCGTTATGGAAGCTGAACAGGAACAGGCATTCTGGTTACAATAGCAATAATAATATGCTGCTCCTTTCCCTCTTTCCCTGTCCCGCTCCCTTGTGGCTGCTGGCATGTTCCTCAGAGATATCAAACCATTGGCCACAGCAGTTAGAAATGTGGTTTAAACAGCTGCCACCCTGCATCCTGCTGGCGGCTTCGCTCCCCTTTATCCTCTGCCTCCGATGCGAGGCTCTCTTTCTAGCTGTGGCTTTACTTGCATGGTTCCTCTCCTTGAAAGGGACTGTCCTTCCTGCGCAAGTTCTTGATTGGCATTATGGAAGAAAGAAAACAAACCCCATCCCCCCAAATGAAATATCCTTATTGTCCTGTATTCTTATTTGTTGATGTTTGCTTATTGTCAAAGCTGGCAGCTGAGCAGCCATTGTGCATAACAGTGTGGGTAAGTCCGCCCAGCACAATGGGCGGCTCGGTAGGCACACATTTGCTCTTGTGTTTTCTTTAGCACTGGCAACATAAAATAAAATCGAGCCATTTCACTCACAACCCCTGAGGAAGGAATTAAAAATTTAACAAAGAAATCCTTCAGGCTCCTGTAAGAAAAAGCAGCTGAACTTACAATAAAATGAAAATCTTCTAAGCTTCTGGTTATTGCTTGCAGAAGTAGGAGACGTCTTAGCCTGCTAACTGCCACAAAAGGCTGCCATCAAGCAAGTCTGAGTCAAAGGCAATCAAAGGCATAGATAAAGCAATGGCTGATCCAACCACACTCTTTTAGGATCAGCAGAAGAGGTAGATAACTGAACACCTTCAAGGTTGCTATCCCAGGTCATATCGTAACACCAGGATTTTGAGGTATTACAAATGGGTGTTTTTCTGTGGGCATGTGAATTTTTTCCCTGGACTGTGGGAGAAAGGTGCATCTTCCCTCTTAAGCTAGTAATTTGTCCCCCCTGAAAATATAAACCTCTGTCCTGTCAGAGGAATAGCTGATGTCCAGATGTACACTAACAACAGGCAATGCTGCAGCAGAAGATAATTTTACAGATATCAAAGCCTCCATGGTAATTCATACCTATTTGTAAGTATATATGCATTCATTTAGTTATTATTATTTTACTTTATTTTCTTCATTGCTGTAGAAGCATTTTAATCAATCTTCCAACTGATGCCTTGAGGATAGACTTTGCAGTAACTCAAATCAGTGAACCCTTGAATGGCAGCACTGTGTGTTCACCAGCTACATTAAACAAGACCATTTTTATGACTTGGGATAAGCAAAGGTCGTGAATATCTAAAAAGGGTCTTAGTCATCTGCAGAAAATTAGCAGCTAGTTCCTCCATTTATCATAATGCACGAAGCCGTGGATCTTCTGTTCCTATGTACCAGGTCTGCGCGTCACAAGCCAGAAGCCTTGCTCTCCAGAAGATGGCACTTGGTTAGTTTCAGTCCATTGCCATTTTGTATTGCTCCTATGAACTTTTTGATCATGGTGGAATTAGTCGAACCACTTCTCACTGATCAAGATTGCATTCCCAAGCTGCTTTCTGATTTCTGTATGCCTGTCTAACGATCATGTTATCTACTGTACTGAAGACCGCCACAGCCCCAGGGGGACAGCCGTCTTGAAAGGACTGATCTATAACCACCTGGCATCGTGTTAAGTGCTAAAGCTGGTGGTATCTTTGTGTTTTCAGCAAGTTCAAAGATGCAGCACCTTAAAGGAAATGCTGTAATTTTGAGTGGTCCCTGAACTGCGACTTTCAGTCCGGTGCTTTACAGCCTCTTTCAGTTTGGGCCTTTGTATTTTTTTGCCAATGGAGATGCAGAGCCCTTTGAGACCATCACATAAATAGCTAGTTACATAGGATGTACAAATAGGCTCATATTTAAAAACCCTGTTGTGCAGTCACCTCGGAAATAATCCAAGGACCTTGGTTGCCTGCAAGCTGCAAATTGAAAACAGCTGATTTAAAGCATAAATGAGAGTGTTCACTGAGCCATCACAGCAAGGACTACGTTATCTGCTAATGATAGATGGAGAGCAAGACCACCGTAAGGGCAGCATCTTTAACACGTACTTGATTAACTATGCTCTTTGATCATCATTTCGCAAGGTCAAATGTCTGCCGTGAAAGAGCTTGCCATCTCTTGGCTTTGCGTGCATCTGTCCGTGTTGCTGTGCAGTGATCGCTTCGCCAGGAGAGCTGCGTCTCTGCGGACATGCAGAGAGAGGTTTCCTTAAAGAGACGACTTGGTGAGCTGTTAAAGTGCAAGGACCAATCCGATGATCACGTAAGATTTATGTGGGTGGGTGAGCTTTTTCCAGCATACGGATTCATTCCATACTGCAGGAAGCTACAACGCTGGAGAGAATTTTCATTACTTGGGTATAGCAATGTGTGAAACTGTTGTTTGCAATTTGAAAAATAGCCCAAGAGTAGGATAAAATCTCTCTTTCTTCATGATGTAACTGTAAATGCAATCAGCACCGAGAACCAAATCATAAATGTTGTTTAATTTTCCCCAGGAAAAAAATATACTTGCCTCTTTTTTTTCAGCTTTAGCAGTCAAACAGCTGTTAACCATTTGTAGACATTTACCAGCTGTGAAGAAGAATTTAATATGAAAATTAAGCATTTCCCTCTTTTTGTGAACTCATAAAACATCTTTTCAATGTTATATATGTATTCACAGAGACCTTTCTGAATGTTTTCCCCTTGTTTGTTTACTGAGCAGCTTTTTTTTTTTTTCTTGTTTGTTTAAAACCCTGTGAAATATTGAGCTATTCATAGTTTTTACTCAACACAAGGTGGCAGTAAGACACTGGCCAGTGACATGCAGCCAATTGATGGTTTTCCTCCTGTTTTCTTGTCCTTCAGAAAACAAAAGCCTTCCTGATGAAGAAGCATTGAAAGCAAAAGAGTTTTTAATAAGAACAGTTTATGCACAGATAAACAAACAAAAAAATCTGATTATGATCCCAAACAATTTGTTACACTACAGCAATCTTTGATATAACACTGTGGATAGCATCATGAAACGTATTCTATCTTTTTTTTTCCTGCTGTTATATTTTTATTTAGATTTTCACATTTAATCAGACTGCTCAGGGCAATTATCATGTGGAAATTTAATAGGTTTAAAAATTCTATTTTAATACAGCAAAATTCCCAATATTCCTTGAGATTCTGCGTTTTGGAAGGGACAGAGCTTTCTACCTTAGTTTTCTGTTCTTAGTTCTTAGTTCTCTGGAAAACACCTCCATGTCACCACACTGAATAGTTACTGCAGTGATAAACTCCCTTTGAAATGCAAGAGGAGGGAGGAAAGAAGAGAGATTTCCCTCCCAGAATTTCACTGGCAATTTTCAGAGGCTTTTTTCTTGTTCTGTCATCTCTTGGTGAAGATACAGATCACACTGTAATAATCCTGAGTGTGTATCACCAATGTGGAAATATATATGCTGCTATTGTTATTATTGTTGTTGTTATTATTATTATTACAGCAGTTTCAAAGAAAAATCAAAGCATTTCTGGTCTACTAAACATGGAAATAGGATTAAAATTCCTCCCTGTTAGACAGTTTGGTCAGTACTCAATCATCAAATTAGGTCCATGGTACTTTAGAGTAGTAATACCATCACCCAAGAATACCAAGAAGCATTTATGCATCATGTTTTTCGCCTGCCGTTCACCTGAAACATAGTTTCATCAGAATGACCCTAAGCTCTACATACAGTCACATACTTGTTGAGTGCCAGACAAAAATAACAGATGCTTCAGACAAGCTGATTTAACAGAAACTTTGCCTCTTGATTCAGAGGTTACACACATGTGGTTTATTTTCCAAGAACTGGTTGGCAGAGATCATGTTATTTTTTTTTCCATCAGAATGATTTACTCGTAACTGCCACAGCGCTATACCACTACTGATAGTGTGAACTCCTATGCATGTGAATCATATCCAGAACTTGGAATAAGCATCCCTTTAGTATCTTTGAAATTATAGCCGTTTTCTGTAGTTGAAAAGATATAGCAGTTCTCTGTTGCTAAAAGTGTAGCAGACAACTAGGAAGATCTAGTAGACAACAATGAAGATGTATTTCTTCCCATTCTGCCCTTTCTTATAGGTTTGTCCTGCATACTTGCTGCTTGGAGAAGAATTATGGGTTTTGGCACTATAAATGGCACAATTTTCATAACAGTAAATTCCTAGCTCTATGATCTCAGTTTCTTACTATAGGATTTTGTCATGAAGAACAGACTTTGAGAGCATCTTTCAACTGGGACTGGCAGTATTCTCAGAATGTAATTCATAGGGGTAGAGTTTGGAGTAAGAAAATAACATACTGTAAAACTCATCAGCTTGACTGACTATGCATGATACCCTAGGGCAATAATACAATTATGGATTGGAAAAACTCTTCTGGGAATACTGCTAGGATTTAGGTATTGTCCAAAAACTCTTTACAAATGTTTTATGTCAGTTTCATGATTTTGAGCATATCGTAAAGGGTCTAAGTATCATTTTTAGAACATGAGGTGCCAAGCTGACAAATTAGATGACATCTTTTTCTAGAAATAAAGTTAATAAATGCTATGCTTCTTTGCCAATATGTAGTATTTATTAAGAGAGAACCACGGTTTCCACTTGCTGTATTCTTGCAGTTCTATTGGATGGAAATCTTCAACAAAATTGAGACCACAATTGTAAAATAGAAGCTCTTATATAAAGGAATCTTTCTGAAAAGCTCCAGCAAATTGTGAGGTTTCCCTTTTTAGAGGGGTTTTAACATCTAGCAATCCTGTGGAGTTTTACATTATCTTTACTTTAACCACGTGCTACAGGCCATGCAATCAATTAAAGCTAGTAAACCTGAAACAACATTAAGATTCTGTCACCCTCATACTTGTCTTGGAATGGCTGAAATGCTAGTGAAGAGATTTGTTCCACTGGCTACCCGAGAGAAAGACATGGGAAAAAAATAGCTACATGCTCCAAGAAAGAAATCTGAGGTCAAACTGTTCTCATGGGAGACAAATGACATGTTTGGGATTATCCTGGCCAACTGTGGGTTACAAAATCTCTCTTGAGAGTTTATCATGGCCAACTGCTCTAATAGCTTTCTCCTTTTACATCTGTTTGTGGGTGTGGATAGTACTTAGAAGTGTTCCCTTTTCTACGTTATTTATTTATTTATTTATTACAGGAAAACACAGATGAAATGGCAGGCTAAGTTCTATCTGTATGGGCATGCCACGCTGCTTGCAGGTGTGATTACTTCTTTCACCTACACATTGTGTAGTTTATTGTTCTTCAAACCTCTCCACACAGTGGATAATTCTCCAGCATGAATGGCTTTCTAATGTCGATGAGGCAACAGCATAATCTCCACTAAGAAGTAGGAGAACCTCAGGGTTAAAGACACTGAGGAATTTTAGAGCAAGTTAAGCTGTCTACACAAAAAGGCCAGTCTATCAGTTCTGAGGCATTTCTTGCATTCTGCTTCCTAATACATCCCCCCTTCCCCTTTTTTTTGCAAACTCATGATTTTCTAGCTCTTTTTTTTTTTTTTCCATCCATACTAAAGCAGGTATATTAACCATTTTTTACAGCTTTTTTCAGATTACAGGATTTGTTATTCAGAGTTGCTGTGCAGTTTAAGGCAAAACAGTCTGGAAGGGTTTCCATTTAAAGTCCTAGCCATTTTGGGGTGAATACAAAAAGTATATCTCTTTGATTTTGAGCTTTTTGTTCCATAACTTATATTATAAGTCCGTTTTTCCCAGATGCCATGGAAATTTCTGGTTTTTTTTTTGGTCCAGACTGCAGACATGCTTCTGCCTTCAGTGTATCTGTTTTGAAAAATATGTGAGGAAGAGAGTGTTGCTGGGCTCTGAGGCAAGAGTTTTGGTATGTCTGTTTGCCTGGAGCCAAGAAACTGAAACTACTTCTCACTCAATCTAATGATCAAGACTGTAGGGTGTGCTTGACACTCAAGGCAGAAGAAGTTATGGATTTGATTTGGGATGAAGGCTAAAGAGATTGTGTTTTTTTCAGCTTTTCCTTTCATTGATTCTTTTACAGAGAATCATGGATATGGGAAGGAAAGGTTCTTTGTTCATTTACTTGACACATTGAATTTTCCAGATGCATGTAGATATTACATACATCTTAGAGAGTCAAACAGATATGTTTGACTCCCATGGCAGCGGTGCCCCAGAACGCGAGCTTTAATTTTGGCTCTTTATCAATGATAAAAAAAAAATATATTAAAAGGCTAGCCAAAGCAGACACTTTAAGCTTGCTAAAACTTCAAAGATTTTAATTCTATTGAGACTTCAGTAGTGGCAACACACAGAATTTTGCAGTTGTTATTGGCGCTAGAGAGACCACAGAAACACCATGTGAATCCTTGTGATTAATCTAGATGGGTCACTGCAACAAACCTCATCTGTAGTAGGCTTCACTGAGCTCTATGAATGTGCAGTTTTGTTGTCAGTGCTCTGAGTAGCTTGAAGTTCTGGTTCAAAAGTTCATTTTTTTTTCTTGGCTGGGAGGAATGTTAAAAGCTTTCCCTGGGGAAATGATATTACTAGGCCATGAGCTAAAAATACAGATTTATCGTGTTTGATAGGTTAAAAACAAACAGAGAAAATACATCTGTGCCAGATTTAAAGTGCAAGCCTCAAAATTTTAAGGGATGTGAATTCAGAGAGGCACAGGGCTCACTATTTCCCTTTGCTGCACAGAAAGTAGGACCGCTGGATCACAGATCTGTGATGTTGCCATATGTCACAGGGGAGACCTGAACAGTGAATGGTGGTTCCAGGTGTGGTAGCACCTAATGTTTACTTCTGTATGAACAGAATATGCAAAGGGATTTTAGTTTGGCTCCCTGAATATCAGACAACCCAGCCAGCCTTCTTCTGCTGTGAATGGTCACCTTGCTCCTTTTTATCCTGAACAGCTTCCAGAGAGGAAGAGAGGCTGTGTCAAGCCCATGTCCAGGATCCTGGGCAAGCCCATATTACTACCCTGCATCAGGCATCATCCATCTCTCATTGCTGGATGTAAAAATTGGAAGTTGTAGGATACCTTACCAGCATAAAAGCATATTATTAATATATTTTTTCCCCCTTTGTAGGGAAACTCAAGTATTCTTGAAAAGAGCAGAAACTTCCATTTCCTGCTGATAAGCCAGCCTCATCCATGCAGGCTCACAGGAGGACATACTGTGGGACAGAGGTGTAAACGGATGACAGCCGTGACGTAGCTGCCTTCCTCACTCCAAAATATGACTACCTGAAGCAGGAAAGGTTGATCCCCTGTGCAGTGAGAACTTCAAGCCTCTGCTGAGTGAGAACATCTTTTCTTTCCTGCGACAGCAGTGCCAAGGGTCTTTGCATATGAAGTGCTGCTGAGAACCACATGAAAGAGGTTTTTTTGAGATCCTGTCTCTTATATGAGGCACTTCACAATATCAGCTCAAGTGTGTCTCGTTTCCTGTTAAGATTAGTGAGCAATACACAATACGGAAGAAAGAGTGGAAGGAGCACCTTCTTGATTCAGGCTTTCATGTGAAAATGGAAGTAAAATTAAAATGTCTATCTCCTTGCTGCATAAATGCATTAAACCACAATGATAATACTGTAGAGCTAACTAGGAAAGCACTTCATAGTGATTTTATTAATGGAATATGGTAGAGGTAGATCAGCTAGATTCATGAATAGTTTTATGAAAACACATCAATTTTCTTATCCTCCTTGGAAAATGGTGTGAGAATTTTAACAGTATTTAGAAAATATTTTATGCAATGTATTCAAGTTAAGTATTGACAGGGTGATCAGTAGAAAAGCTGGGTGTTGTGGTGTATTGTAGTGAATTAGGATTCATGGCCCTAAGGTAAAAGATGTCTTTTGAATGAAGACTTTTTATGATGAGTGGCTGTCACATAGTGGTAAGGGAATGATGCCTGAGCAGGGCCTGGTAAATGAGCATTTTTTATGGGAGCACAGTGAAAATACAAGAAGAAAATTATGAGAAAGGTGATAAGACATGACTTCCAGCAAAATACAGACCAGAGAATTTAATGCAGAAGTTCCTGATATTTTGCATTGCTTTTGGTTAAGAGAAGATTTCTTATTGGGAAGACATCAAACTTAAATCAAGATCTGTCAGGATGTAGAATATTCCTCAGTAATTTCTTTGGTAGTCAAAGACCTTCATCTCTTTAGAACTTGAAACATATGCAATCTGAATGGCTGGCTGGGATTTGTCAGATCATGTGAATGTTTATGTTTGAGTTAGGCATTTAGAGTGTTGAGAAAAAGACATTTCTGGGCATCCATCTCATCTTATCCTAAAATGCGCATCTGAAATAAGGAGATGGATCATGTTCTAAAGTTGCCTTTTTCTCTCTGGTGGCTACAAGGGGAAGGGTTTGCTCACGCTAAGATATCTTGTAGACAACTGTGTACATCATTAGCACTCACTGGTAAAACTGCATGATCTTGTTGATATGGGACAAGCAATCTTTATTTCAGGAAGAGAAAGGCAATGTTTATATCCCATGCCAAGAGTCGAGAGCAACTAACAACCAACAGTTAACAACTAGCAACTAACAGCTCCAAGGCTGAGCTCAGGATCCCGTGCTTGTACACAAGTAGCAAGCCAGTGTCCTCTAGAGGCTGGCCAAGCCAGACCCTTGTAGGTCTGCAGCACAGCAATTCGGTGTCAGTACATCTAGTGTTGTCATTGGTGTTGTGAAGATTGGACATCATCTGGCTGCTATCCCAAACACCCAGGACGCTATCACAATGTTGAGGGGGCACTTGGCTCTGCCAGGGCAGCAGACCGGACACATTCCCATCTTGTGTCCTCAAGAGCTACCACAAGGTACTCCAGGACCTAGGCAAGTCCTACACATGCTCATGAGCACCTGACTTCCAGGCTTGGTTTCAGAAAGTGTTTCAGCCATGCAGTTCAGAAGGTAGATGGGACAAACCTGGGCCCTGTTGTGTCACTGGCTTTTATGGTGTGCTAGTAGGTACTTTTTGATGTCCCTCCTCTGCAGCTGTGTTTATCTGTGGCTTCCGTTAGCAATCACAACTTCAGCATGCATCGTGGAGGAGAGGTTATCCTGAGGTTGGAGTCTCCAAGCCAACAGCACACGTGCATACGAGAGTGCTCTGGCAAATGTTATAGCTTTAGCACCTGCACCTCTGCCTCAACTTGATATTCTCTCATCTTCTCTCACCCCTCCCTTTTCTAATTTTCCCCTCTCTTTCAGTTTCCTTCTCTCCTCCTCAAATCTTCTTCTTCCTCTCTTGAAATAGAATCTCTTCCTCTCCATGCCATTACAGTCATTAGCAGGGCCTGAGCTGATGACAGAGTTCCCTGGCTTACTGCATTATAAAGAGCTCTTTACATGAAAACAAGCAAACAAACTCCTTTTATCCTGGCTTCCTCTCAGCAGTGGAGGAAAGAACTGTGTTTTACTGCTGTGATTCCTTTCTCACCTCCTGTAAACCACTGTCAACCTATTATGCAGATATGCACAGATACCTCTTTCCCAGGCATGGATCGGGGAAGGTACAACTATAGGGAATGTAAAGGAAAGACAAGGGAAGGGGCAAGAATGACAGTTATGAGAACAACAGATTAGGGTCACAAGAAAAAATGTGTATTGTGAAAGAAGTGGAGAAGTATGTCATTCTTGCCAAGTATGACTTGAAAAATGTGTGAGAACATCTGTGCCTTGGTTCCTCAGGAGTATGTGGTGGCGCACGTGGTGTCCAAGAAACACCCAGTCTTTAGGAGGTCCTTGGTAGTCCTGTAAGAATCAAATTCTTCTGAGCTTCCTGTGTCCTCTCCTCAGCAACCATTCAGTGCGGTGGGTATAGGGCAATGGGGACACCTGCAAACACACCCCACAGACTGATCCCACCCCAAATCTTGCTCTACCATTGCAGGAATAAACATCTGCCCGTAAGAAATCTCTTCCTTGTGCAGTTAGCTAGGCATCATGTTGAAATAGACTCTGACCTTTTCTTTTAGAAAGCTTAATCCATTTTTCTTATCGGTCTTCCCGTTAAGACAGATTTTTTTAGAGATCAAGTTACTTTGCATTCCTCGTCTGAATTCAGCATGCGAACAGTATCTAAAGAACAGTGCAGTTAGGAATACATTTGGTTCAGATTTTCTGTTTGTGATTTGGGTGGGTGAATCCTTGCAACACTAGAAGTTGTTGTAACCTAATTAATATCAGCTGCAATATTCCTCTATTTGTTCATTCTTCCATAACAGATTTTACACATATTTGCAAAAGCCGGTTAACACTCAAAGCATGAGATTAAACTAAATGTTTCTGAGGTCACAATCTGAAGAGAATCTTATAATAACAACAAGTGAGGGATGTATTCATGTATAATGTAACAACAGGATTTTTCTGTTAAACAGCTTTGTTCTCAATTATGGTATGATTGAAGGGGTTAACTAAAAACTCAGATTTTGTGATAACATTTTCTTTATGCAGCCTAAGTCACAGCAAGGGCAGTATCAAACAGACAGATTAATTCAGACGCTCTGAATCTTCAGAATTAATAATAATAATAAAAAAAGATACATTAAATTGCTTCTCTAAAAGCTTTTTGTCCATGTCAGGCCAGCAACCATCTACTCTCCTCACCTCTCCTGTTTGGATGGGAATTCTGTTTGAGTCCCATCTGCAAGAGCTGCAGATCTGCTGATGGCCATGCTGACGGTGAAGCTTCAGGAGGGGGCTCAGGCAACCTCAGTGGTCTGTGCAGGAAACTTGCAGAGGAAAAGGAGTGAAGAAAAGAAAACAAACAAACAAAAACCCAAAGAATTCCCTGCAAAACTGAAATACCAGGAAGATTAGTTTTCTTATGGATTACTGAGTTGAACAGGCTCCTTGAGACAGTGCCAGGTGCCAGAGCAGGTGGAGAGGAGGAAGTAGTAGTACCAGAAGCAGAGATTTGGGAAGCAGAATCACCCCCTGGACAGTAGCAAGCTGTTAGATTGGCCCATCTTCTCTTCCATTTCTTCCTGTCTATTGATCTGCTACCAGGGTGCTTTCATCCATTTTGCACCAGACTCTCTGATGCCTCCTCAATTTGCCTTCCAGTGCCTTGCTCCACTTCCAGTCATGTTCCTTTTCCTTCCTCTCCTTTCCTTCCTTTGATCCACACATGCTGACCCTAAATCCTGCTGCCTTCAGCTGTGGGCAGTCTAGGTACTGCTATTCTCTTAGTTACTTCAGGCTTCTGCCTGCTCATGTCTGAATATCAGCATTCACAATGGCAGGAGACTCCGGGTCTAGAGTCCTGGTGTTGTGACATGCCGTTGTCCCTGCCACAGGATGTCTGTGTCGCTGATGTGCCCTCCCCAGCACAGCCCTACAGTTGTGATCAAGGATGTCACTTCTGTGATTTCAACTGAACACTGCTGGTTCAGCTGTCTCAATGCAAAGGTTGCTGTGACCTGTCAGTCAAGTCATGGTGGCCAAAATGCCAAGAGGGAAGGCCTCCTAAGCTATTGGTGTGAGTTCAAAACAAATAAGCAATAATGACTTCAGTTATGGTATCCCACATTAATTTTGCAAAAAGGGTCAGCCAATGCATCAGCAAACAAATAGAAACTAAATTTGAAATGACACTGTCCTCTTAAATGTATGTATTCCTCTATCTTTTGCTTGTCTATATCTCATCTACATGTGTGATTTCATTTTGCGTGCGCAGAAAAGCTAGAAAAGTGTCATGCTGCCAGGTCCTTTTCTTTGCAGAATGCCTGCTGAAATGCAGTGAGCTCCTGGGAAGATCAAAAGCAGCTCAGTGGCCATAAAAACGCACCATAGGAAGTACAGCATAGGTCCCCAGTTGTCAGTAGTCCTGACTTGCCCACTTGCTGCTCCCTGCCCTTCCATAAGCTGCCTAACCTCTCTTCATCACAGATTCTCATAATAAACTGAGATAATAGCCTTTAGCCTCAGGCTAAGTAGTTCCATGATTCAAAGATGAAAAATATATAAAATGAGGTCATATTGCTTTTACTAGCGAGGATTACAAAACATTTTGCACATTACAGAGCAGTCAGCACCAAAAGCTTCAAATTTATAATGGCTCCATTTAAAAGCTTAAAGACATAATACTTGCAGAATGCATGACCTATCACTGCAATCACTGACATTTGGGGAAGTTCTTCCTTCCTTTAATATATGGTTTGGAACTTCGCTTTCTCCAGCTGGAAAATCTCCTAATTAGAGAGTTTGTTTTCCCTTTAGCAGTCCCCACAGCATTACACAATCAGGGACCAAATATTCAGACTACGTTCAAGATGCAAGAACATGCCAGAAGCAGAGGAGGTTATGGCACAGTGCCACCAGTAAGAGAACAGTACATCAGTTACAAAGCAGGCAAAACAAGCAAAAAACATGCCAACTTAGGAGAATTTCCTTGCTGAGTCTTTGATTGTGTGGCCATACGTTAGAAAGTGTCTTGACAACCGCTCCTAAGCTTGGCATGTACCTCTTCAAGGATTCTTCAAAAGGTCTCTCCTACCTAATAATTAGAAAAAAATATTTTTCATAGTAAAAAGATGACATGTATAGCCAGCACTCCTTTCCTACCTGGTAAAAGGAAAGATGCCTGTTCTTGTTGGATCAGTGCCCTTAGTCCAGCACTAAGAAAAACATTGCACAATTTCTCTCAGTTCATGAAACACATCTGTTCAAAAGCTGGTTCCAGTTGTTTGAGACTGTCCCTTCCTACTTTTTTTCCAAATGTGTGAGTTAGGAAAACACATTGGGTACAAAAGGTTACCTTTCTGTGACCTATATATTTTTCTCAGCATCCATATGTCTGCTTTAATCTGATAAAGACTGCAAAGTTTTAGTAACAACTTCCTAACAAAAGAACTGTTTACATGGGAGTGTACCAAAGAGATTTTTGTTTTATTTGCCATTGAGACCATGCTGTTCTCTACAAAAAATCTAAACAAGGGCAGAAACACTACCACACAAGGAGGTGAAAAAATACTCGTTGAAAATAGAGCACCTTAAATAAATAGTTTGTTTTCAGCTCATAGATTGTCTGGTTGTCCTGCGGCAAGTACTTGCAAATAGTAAATTATTAGGACTTCACAGGAGTCGTACTACACACAAAACTCTATATATTTTCCAAGTTTTATTTTCTAATACTATCATTAATGAGATCACTAACTCAATGTTCTGTTAGCAGCAGCAGAACGAAACCTCTCAGAATAAGGCTGATGAGTAGATGATACATGCAGCTTTCTAGTCTAGCGAGGAACAGTTTACATGCACTTTTCCAGACCTTAATCTCTTTATGAATCTGACCTCTTTCTAAACTTGCTGTAGACCTCCTTATGGCTTGGTGAAAGAGCCCTGTTAGTCGTGCTGTTCTGTGGAGTTCTGCAAATCAGGCTGTGGCGTTGCCTGACAGTGTCCCATGTGCCCGGATACTCTTCCCAGGGAGCTGCTGGCATTTGTGAGCACTTTGACTTGTGTGGCCACCTGTGCTTTTCAACCTACTCCCTTCTGCCAGGCGGTATGCTCCATTCCTGCTTGTATCTGCGTCCTTTTCCTTCATTCTCTCTTCACTCCAGATCAGCATTTCTCTAGCTGTGGTCACAACTGGTGGGGAGTCAGAAAAAGATTCAGAGGAGACCGCAAAATATTGGAAGATGCAGGATTAGCTGGCAGGAGCTTGATACTTCCTTGGGTGAGGAAATGAATGTTTACATTAGCATGCAGTAATGACAGCCTGTTCTTCCTTTCCCAACCTGGAAGAGAGGAGCTTCTGCCAACTCAAGGAGAGCAAAGGGACAAAAGGAGGTGCATGGGAAGGCATCGGAGCCAGCAGATGATGAACCAAAAAGTGGGGGGTAAAGTCATAGTTTCAGAAAATTTGAGAAAAATTACTTGAAGTCAAAATGTTTTCTGTATCTGGAGCTACTGATCCCCTTCTCTGCTCATCCCTTTCAAAATGGGGAAAACTCACAAATAGGAAACAACCCTGTTACTAAGAAATTTTTTTCCATCTAGCCCCTGATTTCCTTGGCGTAACTTGGTGTCTCTCTGCTTGATAAATTATAAACTCTGAATGGCAAGGTCGAGAGGGTCTAATCAAATAGCACTCATAAATCCCATAAATAGCACTAATAAAACAGATCTGAAAAATAGATCAATAAAGTAGAAGTCATCTCAGTGCTCTTGAACTATAGGTTTATGACCTTCTGATTTTAAAGCAGAGCAGACTTGCTGTATTCACGAGGGTTCACCTCTTTCACTGTTCTGTACTCTTGGACTTTCTTCTTAATAGTAGTGTAAGTCATTAGGGTATCTTACAGAAACACAGACCAGAACAAGAATGTTAAACCACAATAGTGCCAAATCAAATCATATACTATTTTCATTTGATGTATATCCATCTGACTTAAATTTATACTTCTCATCTACCCTACCCTTTCTTTTGATTAGTTGACTGTAGTAAGATCATACTACATCTTTCTTGCTCTCCTACCTCCGAGAATGCCTAGGCAGCTTGGAGGCAGAGTGAGCCAGTTGGTGGGATATATTACCCCATCTTCCCTGACCTGTGACAAATACATATGTACTCTATTGTCATGAATAGATGACTTTGAACATGGGCTCTTTATAGATTAAGAATTGTTCTACCTGGTGGAAAGACAAGATAAAAAAGGAGCAAAGATAAACATACATTGTACTGATAGAGTGATGCACAGAAAGAGTGATTTCTGATACACCACAATCCTGTGACACGAAAATTCCTGGTTAGGTTATGGGCTGTATAACATAAGATTAGATATTAAAAAAAGAGAAAAACCTTATGAACCATGAATTGAATATGAGACTAATATTCAAGGAATCAATAACTCCTCTAAACCAGAAACTATGGTTTACCTAAGTGTGGAGGAAATGCCAGACTTCATGTAAATATTGGGAGTTTATACCTCCTAATAGACATATCCTCAGTTCAGCACTGAAACAGATTCTTATTGTCCAAATTCAGGTCCAAATAAAATGAACTAAGCCAGACAAAAAATCAAGAAATTCTTACAGTACTAGCTCAATATGCGTTTATGATTCAAATCATTGAATTCATGCTTTTACTGGGAGCGATGCCCTGGCCTTGGCCAAGCAAAAGAAAAGCTTGCATGTCACTTGTTTCAGACCCAAGCAGAGAATAAGTCATAGCCTCATTCCTTCATGTCCTTTTCAGCTCATTGTACCATCCAGTCTGGTTCTGAGTTTGGGCTGAGTGTCTGTTTGCACCGTTGGTACCAAACTTACCCATTCATAAAAATTACATATCTCATTGCAAATAGCAGCAGATGCCTTCCTGGGCTTCTGTGTGTTTGATAAGGAAATGTTTCTTCCTTACCAAAAGCAGCACTTGAAATGAACGAAGCCTTTCCCCACAGTCTCATGCTTACTTGGTTCGTTTTTGTGCATGGAGTCTGTTTCATCCAAAAGGAGCGCTTCGAGCTGAAAATTAAATTAAGATTTTTATTTGTGCCATTAGTTCTCTTGTGGCAGCACTTGCAAAAAATAGGTATGAGTGTGTGTAAGTTCTATCAAGCATTGAACAGATACAAATAGCAAAATTTAACTACATTTATGCATAGTCACAGAGGGTATTTTATTTAATTAATAATTTAAACAGACTTTAAACAGTTTAAAACAACAGACAAATTAGGATGCTTTCTTTCCCTGAGAGTACCTTTCAGTTACTTTATTTTTCAAAGCTAATGCTTTTTATTTCCAAAGCAGGAATAATTTTCGTTGATTTTAAAGAAGTTTGTAGAGTAGTTTAAAAAGGAACAGCACACATTTAAAAAGAAGCAGGCTCCTATCCCTATCATGAATGGAGAGATTTTGTTCCTGGCTTAGTCCATCAAGGTCCAGTGAAATCAATTCCTCCATTTGTAAATCATGCCCTGATTGATGTCACCAAAGTAGTAATTCCCTGTGCTGGCATTCATCTTACATGGGTCAAAATTTCTTTGCAGTATTGGCATCTTGATTCCCGTGTGACATATGGTATACAAGGAAGGAAAAAAAAATATTTAAATGTTACAGAACAAAATGGAAAAACTCCAGATGAGGAAAGGTTTGGACCACTAAAAGAATATGAATGGTCAAGCTCTAGTGCCAGACAAACTTCTTTGTTTGACAGTGGATACAATCCAAAAGCTGCCTGAGGCAGGAAGGCAATCCACTTACCAAGCAGTGGGAGGGAAAGCATTTCTAGGACACGTAATTTTTCCCCCATGGAGCCAGGGGAAAGGTTTCAATTAGAGATGGGTGAACCTGGTGGTGTGAGGTTTTACAGACCTTCCCAGAAGATTTATTTTTTGCCTCACAAACATAGCCTGGGTTTCAAACTCTTCTATTACGTAATTTAAGCTTGTGGCTAATTGCACCTAGAAAAACAGGTTATTTTTCTCTCTCTCCCTTTTAAAAAAAGTGGAACATATGTCATTATATGCTGTAACAGCGACCAGTGAATATGAGGGCCTGCTAGATGTCACATATATATTGAATTTATATTTCAGTTGTGTCTGTCTGTCTTCTCCAGCCTTTTGGGATGAAGTTCCCTACAGCTCTTTAAAAAATGTAGCACTGAATAGGGAGCATGGGGGAAAAAATTGTCTGTGGCAGGCACATATTGGGTTTTAAAGCATCAGAATGCCCTTTCAGCCTCAGCAACTGTGGGCACCTTGGGAGCATATCTAGGTAGAACAACCTTTTGCAATGGCTCTGGATATCAGGGCTGCTGGATAATCTCTACTGTCTGCTTTTGGGGCTCAACCCAAACTCATGGAGCATCTCCAGAGGATGCAAGTTCCCAGGCACCACTGGCCCTCCTAGGCCAGCATTGCTCTGGCAAAGGAGGGAGAAGAGAGAATACTTTAACTTCCTTTCCTGCCTTTTTCGCCTTGCTGGTGAGAGAAGTGAGTCCTGTATGTGAGAGGCAGTGAGGATCTCGGAAGCCAGCCCGCCTGCCCGCCCGCAGCTTCAACACTATAAAAGCAAGCGGGAAGTCACTTGGTTTTCTCACTTGTGCTAGAAAACCATTAGCTAAGATCTACTGGGCTCTCTGGAAGGTTTTATTGATTCAGGAAACTCCCACAGTCTTGAAAGATCTTTTTTTTTTTTCCACGTTAGTCAGTGAGTTAGATGTTCTCTCATAACAGCATTGCCCGATGTTAAGAAACAAATCTTTCCTTACTTGGAGCAGATGGATAGACAATATCTCAGTGTTTGCAGGATCTATTTTATAAATAAGCTTGGATAATCCTGTTTACTGATTTTTTTCCAGGGGGTTGGGGAGATGGGAGAACTGGAAAAGGAAAGACAAGTAATAAACCAAACTATTAGCTGTTGCAGTTCTATCTGCCAAAGTTATAATGGCATACTTGTAAAGCAGTAATCAGCTGTATCAGTGCTAAAATTTGTTAAGCACAGAGATGCATGGTAAAATAATCTAGAAAGAATTAGAATGCTGACTTTGCCTGTTTTCAAAAAAAAAATATGTTCTGGTTGTCATGAGATAATTCAAAACTCATTTAAAATTTCTTTCCCAAAGGAAATATTAGGTAGCTCAGTGCAAGTATGTCTTTATGACTAAAATACTTGACATTTAGGTCAATGATGAAATCTGATCCCCAGGGCTGAACAGTCTTCTCAGAGTTTGGTTCCTAGATGTTGGTGACTCTCCACCTTTCACTTAGTCCTGTTTGGCTTTGGTCTTGTTTGGGAGCGTGCATATAGGTGTTTTTAATTCATAGCCTCCCCATAACATTCTGAATTAAAACTTCCCCCTGGCCACAAGCCCCAGATGGTCGGCAGCACCAGCGCAGTTGTTCTCAGTAGTGGGTAAACTACACCTCAGCCCAGCTCGACCCTTCGCAGCAGTAACTGGCCTGTTCCCAGCAGCACCGCAACCTGCCCTGCGTAGTATTGGCACTGGTAATCTGCACTTCCAGGAATCATTGCTCTTCATTCTAAAGAGACAGATGAAACCTTGATAACTAATGAAAGACCTAACCTGTATTCAGGCTTTTCCATCCTGCTTCCCTAAGCCCTAACTCTTCTCTGCAGGAATGTCTAGTTCAGGGCTCCTTAGAAATGTCCTTTTGACGATGTAGCTAAGCAAATCCCTTTTAATGATACATAAGCACTGATGAAGCAACTGACGCAAAAAATACTTCATTTGACTGTTTTTACTCTTCAAAACCACATGCACATAGCACTCTCTCTACAGAAAGTATTTTTTACGTTAATGTCTCCAGCAGGCAGGAAATTAAAACGTTTTGTGGGAGTACTGAACCACTAGCCCTATTCCATGTTAGCTGCAGCCTGCTGTGATGAATTTTGAAGTGGAGCAGACTCAGTGAAGGTGCAACACCATGATTGAAAAGTCCTGGGGCTGCTTCTGTTTCTGACACAAATTAAATATGATTCAGTGCATTCATTGCTACTTTTCTTTCTCCAGACTACTTCTGTTCTTGAAATATGGCATTAGTGTAAGACAGGCCATAGTGTAACACTGCTGGATGTGGCCAAATGATAGCAGCATTTTTTACGAGTCTTATTTCTTATGATTGGAGCATTTCTTTTTCTCCCTCTATTCCTCATGAAGTGAGTAGTAAGCCAAGATTTTGTTGCCTAAAGCTAGGTAAAATTTATTATTATTATTATCATGTCAAAAATATGTATGTATTGCGAGTGTGCTTACAATTTTTTGTATATTTACATTCACATATGTATATATAAACATAGGAATAAGTATACATATGTGTGTGTATGTAGTATGTATTTTATATACACACGCTTATTCATACACATGTGTGTTCAAGTAGTCTGTAACTCTAGAATTTACAGAGGCTTTATAATGTTAAAGTTAAGAGTTTCTAGCTGAAATCAAAGACCTTGTACTACTTCTTAGCTGGCTCCAGTTTATAGAAATTCCCTGCTCCATTTTATAGACTACATGAAGAAAGAATGGGAAATTAAACAGAAGCTAAGATGGGTAAAACGAGCCTTGGTCAACACTGCAAGGCTCTGGCGTTTGAACAAGCGAACAGTCAGCCAATGCAGATGACTGTATGCTGAGAAAGGGGTCTCTGCTTGCGAAACCTTCCTGGATGATGTGCACAGAGCTCGGGCAGGCTCTCTCCCGTTGCTGTAGTTGTGCTGTGCCCGGGTTTCCCTGGCATGGAGCATCCACGGCTGGGGCTGAACTTGCTGCGCTCTGAGCAGACTATCTGGGCTGACAAATGCAGCATGGCTGAGCACCTGCCCAAGTCAGGGTGGCTCTTCAGGTGTGCTTTTGCCTAAAGAAATGCCAGCTCTACAATTTGAAAATTACTATCTAAAATTAAAACCCTGTAAGGGTGCCTGTTTGTGGTGAAGGCTGTGAAGAGCTAGCCAGCTTGGCAGCTGGAGCAGTCGGCCAGAGGAGCACTTTCCTGGCAGTGCTGCCCTGTTTTGTGACATGTTCCAGGCGGTGGAGTGGTCTCTGGTAACAGGAGAGGAGAGCTGTGCTGGGGGCAGGGTGAAGTGCCTCACTTCTATCAGAGAATAGGAGCAACTGGCCCATTTGCTCAGTTCCTCTTCTAAAGAGACCCTCCAAGGCCAGGAGACAGAAGTGTTGGACCTGCTACAGACATGGCTTCCAGCCGTGTGCTTGTGGGCATGCCGGCGACTTCGTACCACATGTCGTGCAGAGAGCTGGACCCTGCACGTGTGCACAGCATCTTCCTTTTACAAACACACGTGGTGGCCTCAGACTCTCTAAATCTTCCTATAAATGTGGCTTAATCAGGTATATTATCTTATGCAGATCCCAGGCTCTGTCTGGGAAAATCATGAAAGAACCTCCTTCATCTTCCTCTGGGTGTTTGCTGCCAGACAGGCATGGCAATGGCATATCTCTGCAGAAAGATGTGCGCTCACTCTTAGTAGCACCACTGAGATCAAGGAGGGGATATAGTTTCTGGGGATCAAAAAAGGATGTTTGCTTCTGCATTTTTTACTTGGCCCCAAGGAAATGAAAATTAACACAATCCTTTGTATGTATATTCTGGTCCTTAAAGTAAGGACCACTTTATATGTGCATGGTTACTTACTACACAGAGGTATTTTAACATGTGTTCTGCTTAGGATGTCAACCTTTCCCCAGGAAAATACCACCCTGCAGGGAGAGGAGATGTCCTCACCAGAACAGAATGATTTATCTTGGCAGTTTCATGAAGCCTCATATAATTTGGGTTTGAGGGAACACAGTTTCCCCCAAATACTGTCATGGCTGAAAACAGTATTTTCATCGCTAGTCTCCTTTTGCAACACAATAGAAATGCCTCTTCATAGGCAACCCCCTTTCTTCTATCTACACCTGCTTAGTAACAGAGAGCCCCAATGGTTTGGGGCTGTAGCAGGAGGCAGTATAGAGTATTTCTTCTAGCAGCATTTCAAAGGTATCTTGCCACTGCACTGAAGAATGGAAAACCGCCAGTGTAAGTCATTTTATTGGCAGGTAGATTGAAACAAAAGGCTTCATTTACAGAGGAAGATGCCAATAGCTGCATTTTTTAATTAACAAGAAAATGGCATAACCCCACAGAGACCTCTGAGCTGTATAGCACTACACAGACTTCTGGCTTTTTGCAGTCTTTAGTTCCTGTTTACAGTCATGAAGTTCCTGAGAAATCCTGAGGCTCTTATTAGTAATGCTGGTTAGTTTCTTCCTTAAAAACTAATATCCAGCTGGCAGCACAGTTACTTGAAATTCCTCAGCCAACTCATGAAACTTTCAGAAGTTACTGAGCTTGTGGTCAAAAAAAGTTTGGTTACCATGCAGTTAGAAGGAAGCAGTAGCCTAACAAAGGGCCAGGTAGGTCCTGCAAGGTAGTTGTCTACGTGTAAATTTGTATCCCACTATATCCAGTAGCAAATCCATTTTATTCCTGTTAATGTGTTTATTCTGTTATATTGCTCAAGAAGTTCACAAGGAGGTAGACACTGGGAAAATACAGTGATGATACTGGGGGAGTGGAGAGAAAAGAGGAAAAGTTAGTAGGACAGGGCAAGCTTAGATATGGGTATGACTAGACAGATGTTCAGAAGTCTAAATCTGAAATACACTATTATTTGAAAAATTACTACGGCTTGGACTCTAAAGCATTCTCAGTCTCTCACCCCTAGTATTTGAGTTTGCAGCTGCTCTTGCCTATGTTCAAAGACAAATGTTGGTTTTTAGGCTCTTAATCAGACAGCAGCTCAAAAATAGTAAAAAATATTTTTCAAATATCCCAGAAATATACATATAAAATTCATGTCCTGTAATAAACTTCACTCATGGCCTTTCCAGGGTGGACTAGGGCAACAACTAAAATTAAGAACTGAGGGCTTCTTTTAGCATATGGCAGTTTACGTCCTCCCTTAGAGGACATGTTTCCTCAAATTCTATCAGAAGTCTAGTAAAATTTGGTGGTATTGCTAATGAGAACCTTTACAAAGTTAATATTCCAATGCTGGTAATCCAGAAGACATTGACTCTGATAAGTTTTCATGCTAAGAATTTCCTCAGGCATCTAGGAGACCAAACTTTTCTTCTTATGGTGGCTTGCCATTATGCTTACATAACCTAAAAAGAAAACTCCTGCTATAATACATATGTATGTATATATATGTATACACATCATACATCAGATATATTGTTTTTTTCCTCTTTTGCTATTACACATGTATAATGGCATGAGCTATTACACAAAGTATATACAAGTAAACAGCATACTGTTTTTTTCCTCTTTTCCTTTTACCTTGTTTGTAAGTTCCATTCTTTTTACTTGCTGTAACAGAAATAACAGTGCCTGTATACGTAAAACATGTTCTCTAAGATTTATCACGAATAACAAACATGAAACCTTGAATGAATTCAGTGACATTTATTTTTTCCATTCTGTTCATATCTGATAAGTGGAAAGATTTTCTGTATAGTGTTGGTGACATCTCTCAGTTGCTTCTGAGCAATGCCCTTGTGCCATCATGATATTTCCAAATGATCTTTACTTTGGAGGGGAAATTCAGAAAATTCATATAAAACAAAACAAAAAAAATCTATAGCTTCAATTCAATAATTTTTCATTTTCTACGATGGTCAACAGTTTTCAAAACTTAGCATCCTTAGCTTTGAATTTTTTTCTGGAATTATGTCATCCTTAAAAATGGTATTTGGTATTTGACTCAGTTGTGCTCCCAGATAGAAATAGGCTTTGTTTAAATGAACAAGGTTGTTTTAGCTGTTCATACAGAGCAGCTCTTGGTTAATGAAAAAGCATGCAGTATCTACCTTTCCTATCCTTGAATAAAATATTCTATTCGTGTTCAGGAGGTGAATGTGAAGGTAAATCTATAAAAGAAAGCTGGTACCCATTAGATAGGAGTGCCTATGACCTTTATAACTCCTCAATTAAAAAAGAATCCTGCTGGACTAGCTGTCCCCTCACACTGATTTCTCATGTGTAATAATCTACATCCCCCTGAAGTAGATAATTACATCTCCTGTGGAACTGGATTATTGCCTTGTGAAATGAAAACAAAAACAAAAACAAAAACATATTTGTCTCCGAAATGCCAGGCTAATATTAAGAATAATACAAATGGTATTAAAACCTTAAAGTGAAAAGCTCTAAAAATATGCATTCCATTATCATTTGGTCAAAATATTTTTTTCTATCGATCTCAATACTGGAGTAAGTACTGAAATAATTATTGAAGCCAATGACTTATACATTACATTCACTGAGCCTGTCAACTTAATTTGTTAAAAATGATTATGCCAAGTAATAAAAAAGAAAAATGTGGCCTGTGTCAGAAAGTTAGTTAATGCATAGTTCTTGGGCCTTGTAGATTTCTGGGGAGTTTAATTTTTACCATGTGGTAGAGATGTTGTTTGATGACATGCTGAAATTGTGTTGGCATGCTTCTCTCTTGTGGTCTCGTAGACCTGTGATTCCACGCCCATTAATTCCTAAAAGCATTGGATTTCTTTCTGTTTTCCTGACTAAGATGTTTCAAAAACTTGGTTGATGTGCTCCTTGGTAGTAAAAATATGGGAAAGTGTTTACTGCAGATCCTGACTTTTCCATGCTTCTGCATATCTTAAAAATACTCTTGAAGAAAAAGTATGGTCTAGTTCCAAGTTGATCGGATGATGTACACTGAGATAGTCCTCTCTACAGCCTACATCTAGTCAAGGCTCTGCGTTCGTGTTTACTCAAAAAGGCCTCTGTAGGACTTTTGATGGTCAGAGGAACATTTCAGGAAGTCCAGTTCAATTTGGAAACCAAACTGGTAGACTGGTTGGTCCTGAGATACCTCCTAGTGAATTTTAGGTGTTCAAATGTATGGAGATCAACTCCACACTTACTCTTATAGTTATCAGGCATTTATGCATATTACTGATATCTGTTAATAGTTCATATTTTTTTCTTGGAATGCAGTTAAGCATCAATCAAGACTGCATTCTTCCAATTATGGTTTAAAACTGCTGTGTTTCTCTCTTTTGACCCCCAGAAGGGGAAAAGAAAGTGATTTTTTCCCCTCTGTAAATCTCTGAGTGCATTTCAGTTGTTCTAGATGTCTATGTACCTTCTGCCTGGTGTGCTTGAGTAAGCAGCAGGTATAATTGCTCCTCTTACTTACGTGTTCTTCACAGTTCCAGAATCTTGGCCACAATTATTGGGTCATGGTCCTGAGAACACTTTGCATCCACAGACTCCTTTTCTGCTATAATTTAATGAGACAGCAGATGTCATTTAGACTCCCTACTTCAGACATTACCTTAGGAACTATACAAATGACAAAGAGTTTTTAACTCCAGCCAGTTGATTCAAGGTACATATGAAATGCCACACTATGTCTCTAGTCAGTGAGGAGAGATGGGTTTATCTGAGGGCCTCTGAGGAACGATTCAGAGGGATTTGAAGTAACTTCCTACAGTCCCTGAATTTCAGGTGGAGCCTAGTTTCCATCTGTTACCTTAGTCTGAGGTTCTTTTGAAGATATTTGGGAATTTAAGCATTGGTAGCTATGTGTATTTCTGCTCCTGTTTTCCTTGTGTAGGTACATCTTGAGTTGTATAAAAGAAGATGGAGCAACCGAGTCTCCAAAATGCCTGAATCAGAATTAAGTAGACTGTGGCTGACTTGCATAAGTCCTCGCACCAAGTTGCGAAGACTACCACAGCTGTGACCTTCCTCCCATGAGTGAGGGAAGCCTGGCTGCAGCAGATAGCCGTGTTTGCATTGTTTTTAACTTTGTGTACTCTGGGGTTTGTTAGAAGCAGACTGTTTTCAGGACCATAGTTCATGATCACCTCTGGCCTTTTAATCTAACTATGGATGCACTTAGAAATCCATTTTTTTTCTTCCTATATTCTTTCTTCTTATTATTATTGTTATTATTTAATAAAATCCCTTGAACTAGGAGGTTTTCTGGAGTTAGTCTACCTAATCTAGCTCTGTCACTCTTTGAGTTTTTTGTTACTCTCTATCTGTTGTATTTGCTGATTTACAACCATTATTTGCATTTCCATGACAAATCCCTTATTTTTGCCCCCTTATTTGTCACCCCATAAGACACTTGGGAGATACCTGGTGGGAAATAATGACTGTCCTGCCATCTGTCTGCCAGCAAGGCATTGCTGGAAATATATTTATATCCATTAGTCTACCTGAAATGTACAGCATTACTCTATTTATTATTTAAAAAAAAAAGCCCTATAAGAGGACTACAGGCTCGCCTTCCCCATCAAGAATTCTAGTAAAAGTATCTGTGGGGGTAAAGCAAAGGGAGAGGAAGTATTTTCCTTTAAGCCCAGAGACAGTATTGAAATATTTAAGTTAATCCTATGAAGAGATATCACAGTGTTCAAAAAAACATGAAATGCCATACAGGAGAAGTTTTAATATTGCAGTAGCTTTGCTGTGGCAGATTTGCTGCAATACAGACAAGACATAATATTGTTCAGGCATTTCATAGCTCACAGTCATTCCCTAAACAATAGGGTTATTTTAAATCCTTAAAAAAACAAGGGAAATTCTGTCTGCCTTCTGCCCAGGTTGGAATAAATGAGCTATTTCTGTTAAAGATGCCTTGTACTATATCTGGTACAAGCTATCTTAGTGCTCATATTTCAGAAGAATCAGACCTCAAATTTGCCTCTAAACATGTATTTTCCCAAGCACCCAAGCAGTCCTCATCAGTAGCAGCTCAGGTGCCAGAAAGAATTAGTTGCTGGCAGGATTTTTTTTTTAAAGAAAATTCTTTAGAGAAAGCAAATAGACCCATATGTTCAAGGTTACTGTGCAAAAATCCCACAGGAGTGCTAAGCCCAATGACAACGTATGAATCTTTTCTACTTGAGAACTTAATGTGGTTGTGGGATTTTTTTATTGTTTTCCTGGTGGAGAACTGGGGGAGGGTCAGTTCAAACCTCAGCCTTTTCCTTTGTCTTGCAAATGAAATGAGTGTTTCTTAAACGAGCAAATATGTCCCAGCTGGATTTAACAGTCTAAATAAAACCTGCATAAATTTATCTTGATGAATGTAAACAGTCAAGCGATAACTTTTTCCATTAACCCAGTGTGGAAATATGTAAAGCAATTTGCGTTATAATTCTGTATTTTCCATTATAAGGTTCTTTTGCTTGCTTGTGCATTAAAGAAAAAAAAAAATTAAACTGGGGCTTGGTGTCTCATGTTACTGTTAACACAAGGAGACTCAGAAATCACCTGGAAAGAATTTACCAGGTCAGGTTGATCTACTATCAGTTCTGATAATGTTCGCTCTCATGGAAACTTCCAGGTCTACATGTATTACAGGGCAAAACTGTTACTTAAAAGCAACATCTTGGCTTTTTTTTTTTTTTTTTTTTCTGTCGCTGCCCACTCGGAGTGTTAATGTCTAGAAAAAGTGACAATCCACCGGTAGCCTGACAGAGGAAAAGTCTCAGGGAAATAAGTTCTCAGCACATTCTGCCTGTCTGCAGTGCAATAAATAAATAAATAAATAAAAAGGGATGGAGAGGGCCGTGTGGATGCTGCTGAGGTCTGGTAGCAGAGATAGTTGTTAACAGAACAGCTAGTCCTGTCTCTGCAGCTAAAAACTGGTTCAGGAGAGCTCTGCTGCTTTTGGGCGCTGCCGCCTCATGGGAGTTGCTTAAGCTCTTGGCAACCGGCTCCTCTGCTCCTTTTCCCCGTCAGCCTCAGATTTTGGTGTCTCTGTTCCTGGTCCCAGTCCCGATTATGGTTGCTTGTGGCTTGCAAGCGGGCTTTGGTGGTGGGTGCCGCCCCTCATAATTCACCTTCTGGATAAAAGCACTTGAGGAGCAATGCTCAGCTGCTCAAAACGGGAGTGGAGTTGTGACCATCAGCGGCTTTGATGCTGGCCCATGTGTCTGAGCTGAGTCTGGCCTGAGTCCTTAGTGCACACCTGGGTGTGAAGCAAACAGCATCGTCCCTGGAGAGCCGGCTGTGCACGCGCCCCGTGAGAGAGTGCCTGTTGTGTACCCGTGACAGACAGCGTGTCCCGCTGACAAAGCCCATGTTCCTGGATGTGCTCAGGAGCTTGGCCAGCTCATGAGATGCCATGCCAGCCCTCCCTGGGTGGCGTCCTTGGACACAGCATGGTTTGTGCCCAGCGCCCTGTCTGAGGAGAGCAGTTCTGCTGGGACTGGCAACAGCTCATTCAGGTGCTCCTCTTCCTCACTCTTGCCTGGCCGAGGCTGAGTGTCACGGGCCCTGCACATTTTGCAGACATAAATCCACGGATCCTCTTCACCTCCTCCTTTGGGTCAAGGGTTTAAAGCCCCTTCCCAGCCTACGGGATGGCTGGTGTTCAGCTCATGATTACACGCTTCCCTCTTATGAAAAGTGCAGGGAAGATTGGCAATTTAACAAGACTGTATTACACTCAAGCAAACTTTAAATATTGCAATACATTTTCAGAAACCTCATTAAATAGTCATATTCTCTTTATTTTCCTTCCTATCATTACTAAACAATGAACCATGCATTTGTACACAAGTTGGAGCGCTATCCTTTCTATAATTAGAGTAATTATAAATGCCTGCAATTCTAGTTAGCCTTGGGCAGCCGCCTTTGAGCCTTCGCATATACAAACCTCAGCACCACGATGCTCACAGGCATTTTTACCCCCTTTACCAAAGTTTACTCACCTTTACCTTGCCGTTTGCGGAGTTTGCAGGAGACATCTGTTGGGCACAGACTGTGGGTGAGGTGATCTTTGGTGAAGCTTCCCACATGGCACCCGCCTTTCCATTTCATGGTGAAAAAAAGTGACTGGAAAGCGGGGAGGACAGGAACACAATGGGTTCTGCTTTTGCCTCCACAACAGATTTATAGAGTGATTTTGGAAACATCACATCATCTCTGTGGCACTGTCCTGAAAATAAGGGTAAGGACTTTAAATGTTTTTATGACATGCTTTGAGCATTTGGCTGAAACATTTATACCACTGTTAATACGTATCAGATGTGGATCAAGGAGGGGAAAAGGGCAGATCAAATGCAAGAATTTCTATTTATACGTATTTGTAAACCCCAAGAAGAAAAACAAAATATTAAGCAAATGCCTGACAGTCTTTTTATTTCATGAAGCCTCGTTTACTATTTCCTTAAGTGTGACTGGAATATTTTTTAGCATTAAGTAAAATCTCTCATTTGCCTCAAGATGTTGCAGAGATATCTCTGCGTTTTCCTGCTCATTGTTTCTGTTGTTTGTGTGAAGTAATCTTAGAAAATGAAAGAAATGTGTCACACTTTAGGAGAAAGCAGAGACTTTCTAATAATGACTGTAAGGAAAAATTCCTATTAGAAGTATTTACTAACCCTCTCAAGCAAAGTGAGTACATCAGTGAAAAAAAATGCTCTTAAGAAAAAAAAAAAGCGTTAGAGAGAAAAGAATTAAAGTGACTATTGTAAAGAGACATTCAAAGATCAATTCGTAGCCTGTGGTTTTCCCAATATGTAGGTGTCTCCCACCTACTGTAGGATCATCTTACGGAGTCTTTGATACAGGAAGATTTGGGCTGGTGTGCTCACTTGAAAGATTTGTGCCTCAGTTCATTGCATTATCCAATTTGAAATTTTTATTACAAGTTAAAAGTCCACTCTCTTTACTCAAGTATTTGCTCTGAAATCTGTTTTTATTAATTTCTGTTAGTGAAGAGAAATGTAAAGATGCAACCTGTGACACCCTGGGAAGGAGTGCATGGGGTTACTATATCAAAAGGCACCCTGAAACAAATTAAAAATGTTCAAAGGTGGGAGAAGTGATTCTTGTGTGTCTAATGCTCACTCTAACGCTTAGAAATTAAATCTAAGGTATAAGGATGGGATATTGTGAACACGACAATGGTTCTTCTATCCCTCCTGACAATGCCAGCTAAGATCTCCCATCAATCACTAGAGATCCTTTTGTATTTTTAAAGTCTGTAGATGATGCTTTCTTTGGATGCTGAGAGCTCCCTGGTGATGAGAGCTGCACTTCGACCCTCTTGGGAACAGACTGTCTCATTCACTTGTCAGCTGCCCCCTCCTGCAAGGTCTGTGATGAAGATGTTCGGAAAAGCTGAAGAAAGTATAACCCTTTACTTGACCCTATTGCATTTAACACAGTAGACATAGCCTCGACTAGTGAGCATTCGTATTGCACTGCCTGTGAGCCAGGTTCTGTGGCATGCCCTGGGCTTTTGGACCATCAACAGAAAAATGTATTGATAATACATTGGTAACTGGAGTCACGGGATGGAGGCTTGGTTGGACTGTTTGGCAACTGTGTGGAGGGTCCTTTTGTCGATTTGCTCTTTAGACTAATTTTACAAGTTCCCAAAACTTGGCACACGGAGGGGAAAGTAAATTCTGATCTGATAGCTTGCGTGGCAGATCTGGGGTGGTGCCTAGTTGCAGTGCGCCAATTTCTAGGTGCAGACTCATGGAGCACAGGCAAGTAGTTGAGAGTTGAGGTGCAGCTCCACCAGATGCAGACTTTGTCTTTCAGCTGCAGATTTTTTACCATAGCTATAGGTCATGTGGAAAGGCAAGACAGTCTTAAGTCTGCTCTTTGCAAGCTGCTTGCTCCAGTATAAGTTTGTGTATGTATATGACCTCCTATCCGCATAACTTCCCAGCATCTTCCACACTAACCCCACCAGAGATGACAAAGATACTGATAAAGGCTTGGCGTTCAGGAGGACATGCCAAGGTTAAGATCCTGATTTGGAGAAATGAAGAAAGTAGTGTGGAAGGGGCTCTGGCTTTTAGATCTCTCGAAATTCTGGTAAGTGTCCCAGAGGGTTAGGAAACTCCTCCAGTTTGTTCCAGGACACAAGATATAGGGTGCCCCTGTCTACATGTCACAGACATTTCCAATGTAAAAAAAAAAAATATGTGTGTGGCATCTTCTTTTTAGCCCTATTGTCTCAGTTTCATCATATTTAGAAGAAATGCTGTGTAGCATTTTTCTTTTATTGAAAGTTATTATTTAAAAGCTCATCATTAAAAGTTTTTCTCTTTTTCTTTTTAATTTTTATGGTGTGTTAGAAAAAACACTTTATTTCTCTCCAGCAATGACTTCATAGGTCTACGATACAAGAAAGAAATTTTAAAGGCATAAATATATATATATGTATTCTTTTTATGTGTATAAGTGAGAGATGGTTAACTGGAAGCCAGTGGGAAAGTGAACATATTGCAAACATTAGCTGGTCTTCAGTTTAGCAGAAATAAGTTGCTGTTACTTCCCTGAAGAGACAATTAAAAATTCCCTCTTAAACCAGATAAAAATACCCACGGCATGTAAATAGGAACTAGAAAAATACCCATCATATCACAGGTAAAATCTTGAATTAAAGGAAGAAGTAGGCTAAACTTGTCATGGTAGAGAGAAATGTCTTCAGAATGACCAGGATTTCTTTCTGGAGAAGGGTTTACTTTGTTTTTCATAAACGGCAAGTGTGGATGGAGCTAGTTGAGCAATGTGATCTATAGTCACTTACTTCTAACCTTGGAACACGGCAGAAGTGCACATTTCCACATCAAAGGAGGTAAGGGAGGAGATATGTGCCTTGCAGTAATTAGTCTTGATAAAAGGGATACATTCCCAAAACTGAAGACAGGAAAACAGAACTGACATGCAACAGCATTCTCCAATACAATCAAGACAAGCAAATTAACTGCTAAAATAACCTTAACACTCTAATAATTTTTATTTTCAAATTTCTGACAGTACAGAAGAACGATTTAACCTTGCAGCACGCCCTGAAATCAACCATTTTGAATCAGATTAGCAAGCAAACTGCTGACTCCCAACAAAAAGCAAACTCTCCTTCTTCTGCTTATATGAATCCAGCTTTTCTCTGCCTTTATAATCTCTGTTAATTGATGTGGTGGAGAAGAGGCCCTTCCATTGAATCCTAGTTATGAATTTGTATGAGCGGTTCAACTCCTTGCAAGGTGAGGACACAAAATCCTGGTTTGCTCTTGCTCAGTTACTGTGAGATGTTTGGCTCAGCAAGCAGGCAGCTGCACACTAGTGGTACAGTCCAGCTTGGGTGACTCTCACATGTACCGTGTCTAAACTGGAGAGTCAGAATCAGAGTAGGTCACAAATTCCACATCAGATATTTGGTATTTGAGAGTACTGATCCATCAGTGCTGATACAGTCTATGAAGATGGTTTTATTTCAGCACAGGTCCTGTGGAAAACAAATAAGCTCTCAACCGTCGAACTACTCACTTGCTCAGCAGCCAACTTCAGCTGTAACGAGTTATTGTTCTTGGACAATTTACAGCTCCTGATTTCCTCCTTGGAAAACAGAACTCTGAGGAAGCTACAATTCATTGTGATCATTAAAACAGTATGTGCCCTAGGAACTCTTCTTAAACAACAACAACAACAATTTTATAAAGTCAAAGGCCATTGCAATGACTTTTAATCCGCTGCCATTAAAATGACTTTCTTAGACTCTTTTTGTGGGGAATCCAAACAGAAGAAAGAAAAATTATGAACATCTTGGTCTCAGATAACTCAGGGCAAAAGCATCCAACTTTTTCACAAAATTGTTCACATTTTGCTCTTAGTTGGAAACTTGCACATAACTCATGCAATTAAGCACTTTAGAGTGGACTTGTTTTCCTCAATACAGCTGCAGAAATCAGGCTGTGCCATAAGTACTAAAAGGGAGATTAAAACGGATGGAGAAACTGATGTTAGACCCCAGCTTTTCTATAGAACAATATTCTTAATTTAAGAGGATTGACCACTAGCCACATTACAAATGCTACACACTGAACTTGGCCAAAAGCCGTGCTTTTCTACCCCTGCAATTGGCATGAATGTGAAAAACGTTAGAAGTATGTGTCCTGTGTTTTGTAACAAAGATTGCCTGTAACTTCCAAAATTTCCTGGAATCTTCTTGGCCTTTCCCAAATGTCAGCGATAAGCCACTGCTGAGGCACAAATTTGCACATGGCTAGTTTTGCCATTTAACTGTCTGCTCTCCAATATTGGTGCATACTAAAAGAGAACAAATTAAAGCCCCCGACTTGCTTCCTTTGACACTGGGCCCTCTTTATCTCTTTGTGACCAAATGGAAAGCGACAAGTGCTTCTTCACTGCGCTCTTGCTGTATGAACAAGTGTTGATAACATGGGCTGAAAGACACAGCCTGGTGCCACCATGCCCAGCTGCTTCTTCACTAGTTACTATTGTGCTGTCCCTCTTTCTTTTCAGGTTGGCAAGTGTGTTTCCAACCAGCCTCCCATTTTGTCTCTGGGGTACTCTATCTTTGGTGCTGCTTGCCAAGGACAATAGACGAGCCTCTTTACCAATGCTGAATGTGATGCCTTTGTGTAGACTTAATCTTTGGTGAAACAGGTTTGTCCCTGCTGCTTACAAAATTTTCCGCGCTCCGTGCCAAGAAATGCATCTGCTGTTGGCCCTGTCACTTTGCTCCACTGAAACAACACTCGTTTTGTGTTTCTGGGCTCTGCTGTGGTGATTTGCTAAGCAATGAGAAGAATAATTTATTTTTATACTATGTGATGATGATACTTATTTTACTTGGTGAGTTTTCACTAAGCAAAGAAGCAGTTTGATTCCCTAATACAGAACTGGTCCTACCACAAGGTGCAGAGCCCAACATTGAGGGTATGAAATCTGCTATGGTACTGCAGCCCTGCAAAATGTGATACATTCTCAGCAAATAAACAACCTGTTGAAAACAAAACCACCTCTGAAATGTATCTTGTTTTCATGCAGTGGGGTTGCCAGAGCATGAAAACTCTAAATTCTGTTTAAGCTCTGCATTTTGATGTGGCCCTCTCTGGACATAACTGTGGTACCTGGGGCTGCTGTCCTTCAGGTGGCAGCTCCAAGAAGTGGCCTGTAGTCCGATGTGTTGCTGAGACCCAGTCCAAAACATCTATTTTCTCACAGATTCAGACTACATATTTATCCTGTCATGGGGCATCCATGGTCCATATTGGCTACATAGGCTTGGACAGGGGATGCCATTGCAATACATCTAGACAACGAGGCCAGACAGCTTGCTGAAGTCCAAACCAGGTTACTTTGCAGGAATGAGATTTCTGGAGGTTTCTCCTAGCGAATGCCTTATCCCAAGTGCCTTTTTATTGAAACAGCTGGCAAATCTGACTTCAAGCATAAACCTGAAGCAACTCATAAAAGATACTAAGATACTCTACGTGAAGGGTGAATGCTTTCCTGGGGAAGGCATGAATTGCTTGCTTCGTTAAAACACATTCTGTCCATATATATATATATATATATATTCTGTCCTTTTAGACTGTTTTTTTTTTTTTTTTTTTAAACGTCAGTTTGCATTAGACATCATAGTAACCAAATGAACAGATTACATGCATACTTGTATTTTATTCACTCTCCCTTTGTAATCCACGACATTCCTGTCAAATATTGGTTCACAGTACCTTTTGACTGGTAAAGAATAGCCATTAGTAGACAGCTTTAGAAGATCTTATCAAAGCAAGAACTCCAAATAATTATTTCTAAGTCACAGATTAATCCTTTTTCTGAAGGAAAACACCTGAGATGCCTCTAACAGTGTGAACAGACTGTCAGCTCAGTGCTCACAGGCAGTCAGGAAGGCTGATGCCAAAGGCTGTTAACTCAGAGGATAACATCCAAGGAAAGGATATTTTTTGCAGTGAGCTCCCCTTAATCTAGGCTGAGTTTTCATTGCTACCCTGTGTTTATGTTATAAGCAAGGATATCCATGTGTTGGCTATACTTCAGTCTCTGCCAAGGACAGCGGTCTGAAAGTAGCAGATTACTGGCCGAAAATAAAAGAAATCAAAGAGGGAAAAGGTTGCTTGTCAAGTCCAAGCACAGCGGAGTTGTCTCCTGCTCCACGCTATCTGGTGCTTTGTGCAGACTGCTTTTTAAAGCCTCTTGCTGCCTGGCTCTTGTTATGTCTCCTGAGAGACAAGTCTTCTCTTTAAAAAATCTCAGCTGACAGCCGTTCTAAACTTTAACTCCTTGCTTAACTGCCACAGTACTTAATGGAAAAAAGAAAAAAAGTAAATGTTTTAGATGGATAGCAGACCATACTAACATTCCGAAAATGAAACTGGAGTGTATTGCTCCTTACCGTATAATGGACACTGGTGTCCCAAGTTGAATGAGGACATGTTATTTTATGGTATTTCATGTATCCCCATACAAAGCACAGCTGAAGTAAATGGTTCCTTGGCTGGTCCTGTGACCCTAGTATCCCTGAGCAACAGGAAGGCATGACGCAAAACCACAGGTCCCCTGAGGTATGTTTCTAAAATAGCCTTAATGGATCTGCCCACTTGTTCTGTTTCCAAGAGGGCCAAAATTTTGTTTTAATTTACTATGTGTTGCTTCTATAATCAAAAGCCGGAATTAGCTCCTGCTTTAAGCCCTTTCTTGTGAAAGTTGACTCTGAGAGAACAGTCAAAAAAAGGATTATGTAAGCTGCTACACACAGTTTTCAGATATCCTACCCAGCACTGCTCTGGAAGAGCTGAGTCCTTTTTAACACTGTCCAGGAGACTGAAATTAAAGACCATGTTCTGCCCCTCTGATAGATATCTACAGTTTTTCTATTGGTATGTATAGAATAGTGCTATATTTAAACTAATTGAAATAGGATCAGAATAACCTTTTCTAATTTTCTTGCTTTTTTTTTTCTTTTACCTGAAGTGGAGATTGAAATATTTGTTTCTTGGGTGATACAGAATTACTGGTGTAAAACTGGCAGGATTATTGCCATGGGCTTAATATCTCTCCTTTTTACTTTATTTTTGAATAGCCCCTATCAGCTATGCCCGTGAGTAACATAAAGGTAAGCAGATTCTGTTTTTTCTTCCATTCATTTTTCTAGTGCCTTTTCTCCTTATGTCAGACCTATGCTATGCCACTTTATACTGTAAGACTACCAATATTAGGGCCTTACAGATAGGCTTAATCTTTCCCGTGGTGAGCCACCTTAAATTTAGGCTTTTAGTCTGAGCTTGTTACCTAGCTTCCCTCCTTAGTAAATAAACAGATGGGTGTCATGAAAGGATGAGTCAAGCGACCTATCTCATACACCTCAGTGAAGGTAAGCAGACTCACTCCTCTTGAGATGCCCTTTTCCCCATATTGTGTAGAATACCTCCAAATGCTCACCATGACCTGATATCAGGGTTTAATTTTATTGTCATGTTCGTCTCTGGGATCTACCAGGTACAAGTAGCTCTGGAGAAGTGGTAGGTCTTAACCCGCAATCAGATGAGCGTAGGAATTTAGGATCTGGACTGTATTTGGTAACAGGCAGCGGTGAAACAGCGAAGAGCCTGACACCACGGCTAGCTGGCACATCTGCAGGGATAATTTGGAGGGCAGTCTGTGGCAGTGAGGAGCTATATATTATATTGCAGGGTGCCGCCAGCTGTGGTGTGATGTGTGGCAACAAACTGGGTGCTCCCCGTCCCATTCCAGTGATAGTATTCACCTTCCTAAACTCAGAGATAGTTGAAATGTGTTCAGGATTAAAGGTCGACCTTAACACTTCCTCAAAGGTAACTATGTAAAGAAAAAAATCTGTTTTTCTTCTTTAAGTCTCTTTTGCATATTTGCCTGTTACCTCTTTGGTCTTTTCCTTTACTTTGGCATTTTTAGTCCTACTGCACACCGTGGTGTTCTAAAACATAGTAAAACACACTGTTAAAAGAGACAGAAGACATTGCCCAGAGTTATTTTAAGAGTTAGACGGTAGAGGGTGCAATGTGAGCAATAAATTTAGTTTCCACCTCCTCTCTCCTCAGACCACGGTCATCTTCCGACACATCAGCTAAAATGAGTCCACAGCCAATGCCTCAACAACAGTCCCATGAATATAGGCCATGATCAGGTGAGGAAGCTGATGAAACTCTTATGTGGTCAGTGTTCAGCAGTGTTTTGCCAATAATACCTTGCAAAGTCTCTTCTACTCTTACTCAGCCTGGTCCTTACTATGTAATCTGTGGGTACTGTTGTGGATAATCTAGATATGAAATGAAGGATGTTCTTCTTCCCTTCTTTCCTAATCCTGATCTGTTTTAATATTCCTATGCTTTTCATAATTCTGGCTGTGGACCAAGATCATGAATCAACCTGCTCTTAGTTTTGTTAAAGAAGGATCATGAATTATTCATACCCTGGCAAAAGGCATGATGAAATAATTAGGCTTTAAGAATGCACTGTAAATCAACCATGAACCCAAGCCCTTTCAAGTCGAGTCTACAATTCAAAAAGATATATACCCATATAGATCATAAATATCTGGCAATTAGTTTGCTGGAAATAAAAACAAGGCTCATCATTTTGGCAGCTTGTGATGAACTGGGGATGTAGAATGTGGAGAGAAGTTGTAATGATCCATACTCTGCATCTTTTCATCTTAACATAAGTCCTTAGGTTAGTAAACATTAGGTTTAGGCACTCTGACAAATTCAAACTCTAATCTGCCGAATTCAAGATAATCATAAAATAGGTAAATTACAGTTTAGTGATTAATTAGTATAAACACTTGGCAAGGCAACAATTAAAGTTTCTGTATGCTTAATAGCAAGCATTAATTCATCTGTTAGGCTTCTTTCAGACCAGGCCTCCAAAGGCAATATGGCAACTATTGAAGTGTGACAGTATCTGTTTATTATCTTACTTCCTTTTTGGTAGAGGAATGGGAAAGAACAGCTTAATGAAGGTTTGTGTAGCTATCACAGAGAGTATGTTTTTAGGTAGTTGGTCCTGTTGCTTACAATATGTTCAGTTAGCACTTTGGTTCTTCATAGATTATCGGTTTTCTCTGGCCTTTGTAATTGTTAAATAAAAGATAGATTATGAAAAAAAAATGTTTTAAGAGTCTTATTCTGGAGCTGAAAATCCACAAAATAACTTTGTATAAGGTGGAGGAGGTGTGATTTTTGAAATACAGTTTACCTAGAACAGACATAATGGAAAAGATCAGCACTTGCAAGGTATTGTATGTACACCATGCTGAATCAAAGATGTTGACTGTTTCTGAATGCCTTAGAGTAGCCAGCTTAAACGTGTATCTGCTTACTGCGCATGTTCAGCCTCCTGGACAAGAAAAAATCTCTCACGATGATGAGAGAAACATATTGATAAACAAGACATCCACAATCTGGATATAACTTTTAAAAACTCAGCCAAGGGCTCCACAACTGGAAATGCACTATTCCAATATTCTGTATATTTAGTGATGAATTGGAAAGGAACATTGATGAAGATTTACTTGCAGAAGTTCGAACTGTCTCCAACCTGAACATGAGAGCACAAAATATAAGTGCATAAATTAGATTATTCTAACAACACGGTTGTATGCTAGTGTAAGGAAATATGCACCACATCATACACTTATAAGCCTGTGTGTTCTTGGAATAGCCCTGTGATACCACAAAAACTACCTAGGGCTATACATTGGGCCATAGCTGTGCTGCATGTGGAGAAAATTACAACTGTTTTGAAAGGACATGGCAACAGAAAGCTGGTCACTCTGCAATTGACCTTAAGTAGTAGTGAAAATGAGCAACTCCTACTGGTAAATGCACAAAGGAGCCTGAAAACATATCCTTATAAACAGGAAGAGAAAGCTATTGTAGGCTAGCACAGCCCTTGGGGGAAATACACAATCACAGAACCAAAATGCATGTGAAACACCCAGGTACTGGAATTCAAGACTGACCAAAATCTGGGAGGTGTTAGGCTGTCGCAGGAACATAGAGCACTGCTAGCCACTTGGGTTTGGGGATCAAGCATAGTTTTCTAAAACCACCTCTTCATTGCCATGTATACCTTTCTTCCCATTTGTGCTGCTTCTCTAGAGGAATAGGCTTTCTCAATTAATAGCAGCAATATGCATCATGTAAGTGGACTCTGTTCCTTGTTCAAGACTTCAATGAAATATGTCTTTACTAGATTTTTTGCCTGCTTGAGATGAACAGCAAAGTCTTTGCATCATATTTAAATTACATTCCTAGCACTGTAAGTGTAAACTGAAAGAGCCATATTACCTCTAAAATGAAATTACATGGCACACTGACAACATTAAGGCATGCCAAAGAATCTCTGAAAGGCACTGATTTAGGCCATCTAAAATTTATATACAATTTCATGGATCTTCATACCTGATTCTAAATTTTATGGCGTGATTGTGAATTACTTATATATCTAAGGACATATATATGATAAAGATCAGGCCCTAAACATAGTCAATCAAAGCTTTATGCCCTTATAACTACAGCCCTGACACCAGGTTGTAGCATTTGCATTTAAATATTAGCATACATATTTGTTTTATGATTATTTAGTTTGGAACATTTTATCACTCTGGTCTACTTTTTTCCCACTCTTCTCCACCAGCTATGAGATTCAAACTGGTTAATATTCCACGCTTCCTCAATCCTCACCACCAAATCTGAGTGGAAGGGATCGTGACAAATACCTTCCAACCATTATACGGGAAAAGAGGTTGAGAAGACTCTGCAATTAGGTGTTGTCATGTGAATGACTTAGAAAGCCCCTCCTAGAGAAGAGAAAAGAGTAGTTATTGTAAGAGGACGCTGACTGCAGTGATTCAGTGCACAGAGGCGGCCTAGAGAAGCACTTGCTTAGGCCTGGGCCTAGCACTGAGCCCTGGCTTCTGCCCTGTTATCCTGTCACCCTCAAGAACTCCTTTGTGGCCTGAGGGGTCTGTGCCAGTGGGCTCAGAGCGAAAGCAAGGAGAGCTGTGTCTGAGTTTCCAGGGCTCTGCAAACAAGCATCTCCCAAGCGCAGTATTGAGACAGTGTACTCGGCAAGACAAAGCTTTTGTCTTTGGGCAAAGCTCTTGCACCTTTTTCTCAGGAAGGAACACAGTTCATTAACAAGATGCAATGCTGTAAGTCCATAATAACACATGGTAAGGAGTCAGGGTGTTTATATTTGAGAACAAACCACCTCAATACCTGAACGTTTACATCTGGACCTGGCTTCCGAAAGGCTTGTGGACGCAGGCAGGTGAGTTGTTGCTGTCTCAGACTTTGATAAAGGTGTCTGATGTGACTCATCATCCCTTCTACTGCACAAGCAGCCTTAAGACAACCTGAAGCCAGTAGGTGACCAGCTTGAACTTTAAATGCTACCGATCCAAACCCACTTCTGAGTGTGGGAGAAGAGGTTTTAAATCCTGAAGAAGGCAAGGATAAGAGGGCAGGGTGTAAAGACTCCCCAGAGACACAGTGCAGTGGAAGACCAGGAGCAGCAGAAATGGCCAAGTGCCAGAGAGTGAACATAGCTGGGCACCACCGAAACTGCATCCTGTCCCTAACCCCCTGATCCGCTGCTTTCTAGGGGATGGTTTACTGGAGAAAATTGTGATTGAATAACTTTCCTTGTTGCTGTTTTGTGTGAAACAAATTTTGCCTCTGCTGCACAGGAAGGATACCAGTTTTGATGAAAACTTCTCAAGACATGAGCATCACAGAGCAGTAGGTAAAGTCATTCAGTGGCTCAGTGTTCACAGTGGCCCATATATACAAATGTGCATTCACACATGCACACCACATACAAATTAGAAAGAAAAAGCAAATGAAATAGGAGTAGTTGTCTGGTTTTGTTTTTACATGTTCTGCCAACACCATGGGCCATGTCCAGCAAATATTTTGTTCACAGTGCTCTCCAGGGAGTTACTGGAGTGACTGAGCTTTGACCACGTACATGCCTAGAGACTGAAACACAGCAATTGGCAAAATATAGAGGTGAGTAATGATAAGACCCAGTCTGAACTGTCTTTGCAAAGAAAACTCTGCACCTGGCTTCACTTTGTAACATTTTTCATGGCCTGCCATTGGGAATTCACACAAATATGAAGGGCTTTTAAGACAAAAGAGAATAGTCTGTTACATACTAGAGGCCAAGACTGTGGCTGGACTTGATGGGTATTTTTTCGGAAAGTTTTACATATCCTATAAACAGCTTCTATTTCTTGGTAACACAAATTGCTTAGGGGAGCTCATACCTCCCTATAGCAAATACAGAAAAGGAAGGTTTTTTGTTGTTGTTTTGGCTTTTTTTGAGGTTATCAGGAAATCTGTTGATTTTGTTTACACAAAGCTTTTATAAATGACCAAGGAGGAACACTGAATTCAAAGTCTGCTTAGTGAATGGAAAAAGGAATAGCAATTGTGCTTTCATCCTGCAACCCTTACATGATGTCTTTGCCAACTTCCTGGGCAACTGTCACACTTCTTATCTTGTAAGAATTGATTTCTACCATTTACAAAGAGCATCCATTTCTTGTAGTAGCTAGAAAAATGCCTTCATACACCAAGATTGTTATCTGTTTCATTGTTTGTTCCCATACTGTCCTGAAGCTCTGGCTTGCACACAGACACTTTTAATGTTGAATTCCCCACAAACACAGGTCAGGATATATTCCATAGCCTGGAGGGCCAACATCTGAGGAGCATTGTCGGTGTTCATGTAACAGTTGAGCTTTCTCTCAAAACCCAGAAATAACTTAAACTAGCTGCATCTCCACATAAAGGCCTCTAGCTCAATCACTGCAAATCCACAGCTGAGGCTTTGGCTCCCTGTCATGTTAGAGCCAGGATCCATATGCTGAGCAAAAGTATTGTGTGTTCCAGTATTTCCAAGGGAAAGGGAGGCAAAGCGCTGTGGTCAGCGCTGAACTGAAGGTTCGTGGCGGCTCTCCCTCCCTCCTGTCCCAACCTGCATCTTGAGGATGGATCAGGCCTATAGGCATAGATCCTCTCCTCTGCTTTATAGAATCATAAAATCATTATGATTGGAAAAGACCTTCAAGATTGCTGAGTCCAACCGTAAGCCCTTCAACACCATGCCAGTTAAACCATGTCCCTCAGTGCCTCATCTACACGTTTCTTGAACATTACTGTGGGTGCCTGTGGGTGTAAGGCCATGACTCTGTGAGAAAACACCTGTCCCCTGGGGGAAGGAGGTTTGTATGGTCAGAGTGCGTTCAGGATAGAAATGGTCCCACCACCTCTAGGCTCTTCAGGATGACGACGTGGTGGCAAGGGTTTGGTGCAGTGCTTCTTTGGCATATGTCCAGACATATGGGAGCAGGAACGCTTCTCCTGAGCTGCCCATCACCACCAGAAGGTTTTATCTGCTGTGAAACAGAGAGGAGAGGCTGACAAGGGAGTCATCAACTTTGCAATGAATGACTGTAAACCTTCAGCACAGGTTGCATCTTCAGTCAACACTGATCTCTGGTCCCTGTGATCAGAATTCATCTCTTTTCCTGATAAGACTGCTTTAAAACCTCTCCCTCAATGGTGCTGTCACACCTTGAGAGCCTAAGTGACTTGTGCTGAGTCACCAGGACAAGACTTACAGTACTGCCCGAGATATGGAAAGAAAGGAGGTAAATCATTCTTAAAACACAGAAAATGTTAGTACTCTCACAGCCGTTATTCAAGAGCACCTGTCTTCCTTAAGGCAACACCACAAATATATGCTGATTTAATTTCCATATACTCCTAGCCTTGCTGCCTGCTTCTGCAATGGGAACCTCAGCTCCTGTTCAGTGGGTGTGTTGGGTGCCCTCTGTGAAAGTAGAGTGTTGGCAATGTGGGAGAGAAGGGAGAACCTGATGCACGTTTGAACTTCACTTAAATTATAAGCCAAGAGCTCAGAAGCATTTGTGAGTCCCTCAGTCTAGGCTTCACCTCTTTCTCTCACTTAAACAGTCCTTGACTGTAATATTTAACCTTTGCCCTTCCAAACAGATCAGACTTAGCAACAATCAATGAAGGTCCATATCTCTTGAGGAATATGTGTGAGGGCTGGTTCTGGCATGGAAGTGGAACTGAAAACAGTGCAGAAAGATTCCAATAACCTAATAGCATTGGCTAGCGATAAACAACTCAAGGGCAAGAACGGAATCACTAGGCTCCTTAAGCTTAAAGCCTTAGTGACAGTTCTTTATACAGTTATTTTTTTTTTCTGATGAAAATGAAGCACCAACATTTATCTGCATGATGGATATTCCACTGGTATCTAAAATTCCTGTGTATATCTTCAGCGCAGAGAAAGCTGAAGAGGGAAACTGATGCTTTTTTATAAATAGCAAATAGTATGAAAAGGAACATTTTCCTTCTATCTACAGAGGAAATCTTTTGTTTTTTTAATGGCCAGTGCTAAACATTTCCACATGCATGGTGCAACATTAGGATGCTGGCAGGTGCCAGTAGGGCCGCAGAGCACAGGGTTCACATTCAGCACCACACTGGGGGAGCACAGGCTCCTCAAGCTCCTGTTTGGGTTGATTTTGGCACCTGAGCTGTTGCAGAAGAACAGACAAAAAATCTTTGATGGTCTAAAGTGAGATTTTGATCTGTGGAAAAATAGTAGAAGAACATGACCGGAGGCTCTGAGCAACTCTGGAAAGACCTGGATTGGCTGGACTAAATCTAGACAAACAGAAATGCAAATTCTCTGTAGTAGAAATAAGGCACCTAGAAGAAACATTAGCATACCACAGAGCACAAGTAGATCACTGTGCAGTTGAAGTCAGCACCTCATACTTGCTCCCACAGACCAGGAAGGAGCACAACATTTTTTTGGACCAGAATATGGGAGCATATAGACTTAATCTAGCTGCTCAAATCAGCCAGCTGAAAGCACTATTGTGCAAAGGTATCTATTTAATACAGACGGGTTTTGAGAAACTGAAGGAGTGACTTCAAGACTTTGAAGAATGTGGACAATAAGGAATAGAAAAATGAATTTTTCTCTGGACAACTCCAAAGAGGATGTGGGTACATTGCTCTGAAACAATTACCACATAAAAAGGACACTAGCAATATGTACATTTTGCATGTTTTGGGTGTTACAAAAAGCTATACTTTTTTTCCTGGACTTAAATCCACAGTTGTAAAAAAGTCACTTTTTGTTTATTTTTTTGGTAAGAGGTCTGCTTTAGCTAAAAACATCTACAAGCCCCTATTGCCTTTGCAGAAAGGGCCCGGTAACCTCTGCCAAGGATACAGGGCTTTTTTTTTTTTTTTTTAAAACTATGAACTGAGTTCTAACTTAGTGTTACTAGACAAAAATATTCAAGTGCTGTGATGAGACTCCAGAGTTAGATTTTGGCCATGTCAAGTTTATAAATTCTCCTTCAAATCTCAGAAGAATGATTATGTGAACTGCCACTGAGAAAAAAGAATCTTACAGGAAACGTGTCTGGGTCAGTGTATTCCCAACTCTTTTGATAAATTACATGTTAATACTAAATATAAATTTCTTTTAAAGGTTTCTTGTAATTGACAATGTGCAACAGACATGTGAAAGCTGCTTAATTACTGGAAAAAAACATATGCAAGGCTGCAGATATTTTATGTTGGTTTCAAAATTACAGTGAGAGTGGAAAATATTTAGATACTGCATGTCACAAGTATAGTTCAAATAAAGCAAAGAGGTCTTTTTTGTTGGCATAGGAACTATATGTATTTTGAAACAAAATAATTATAGATTTGTTTCTTAGCTAGAAATAAAATAAATGTTGCAGTCGTTGCAGACTGTTTTCACTTTCTTGAGATGCTATTAAGAGAAGGCATTGCAGTGCATATCCAGCTTTAGTAGCTAGCAAGGTTTTCATGAAAAGTTCGTGTCTGACAATGGGCTGCAGTTTAGCAAGATTGGGTTTAGATAATTTGGAAGGAAACAGTTTTAGACGCTTAACCACTAGTTCCTATTACTTCCCATCAAGCCACCGGAAGGTATTATCAAAATAATAAAGTGTCTCCTGGAAGAAGATTGCTGAATCAGACTGTGATTTGTAATGGGAACAACCAAGCTGCCTAGCAGCACTAATGAATCATGAGTTATCACCTGCTGACAATTTTTCAGCAGAAACCTAAAGATAAGAATGCCTTGCTATATTAGAAATTGCTGAGGAATTGCAATTATATGGGAAGACAAATAAAGCTCTATCAAAGCCCAACATGATATGCCCCTGGAGCTGCCACAATTTCATGTAAATTGTACCGTGTCTGCCCGTGATAGGAAAGGCTGTTCTCAGGCAGCAGGCATCTAACCAGTGGTGCAGTGTTATCAAGTTATGACTCTATTCTTTATACAAATAGGTGACATCTCCAAAGCTGGAAACATGGAGTTGGGGATCGAAAATAAGGATGTTGAGCTAATTGCTAATTGCTTCATGGGAGGATGACTCTGGCTGGTGACAGTCCTGACAAGCTACAAGGGAGCTCGGAAATGAGACACGCAGACCTAAGTGACATCCCATCTCCTGAAAAAGTGCTGATGACTTAGGGAAAGCCTCTAGATTTACCTGATGGTATAGGACACCCAGGTTTACCTGATGGTTTATCCTGTGGATTAACTGGACATTTCTTGACTTTCAGTATTATAGAATATATGGACATTTTGTACTATGTTAATGTTGATAGAAACTGCTGCTATTTTGGGCTCTAGGGAGGAAGTTGTGGGCAAGAGGTCTCTGAGAAGAGGCAGCTAGAAGCTGCTGCTATGTTGTGCTGGGTAGAGGGCTAAAATTACAGACCACAGATCAGTTTGACCTGAGCCATCCCACGAAGCAGGCTCTGCCAGGCTCGCTGGCACAGTGTTGCTACTGAACAACACAAGAAGAACTTTGTTTCTGGACCTTTTCAAAGCTTTAGTGTGCTCTTGCTGCTATACAATCAGTGAATGCTTCAGGCCACAGATGTCTGTGTAGGAGCCCGGCAGCTTGTCCTAGCGGTCGCAGGGTCAGTTCCACTCTTGTTCCTATTTATTACACGCCACACCACGTGAGTAACTGGAGATTGTGTGTGCTCAGGGAGTAGGATCCTGTCCTCAAAATTAGATGCTTTGTTGGGGATGGTTTTTGTGCTTGAACAGGCTGTGGCTGGATGAATTTACCCTGCAATCACTTACTGCTGAATGAATGGCTGTACTGATAAAGCTTTTGTGTTTATGTGCTTGCTAACTTCAAAGGACGCTATTGCCTATATGGATCCAGATCAGATTTCAGGAGTTGCATTAAAATCCAGTAAAGGCCAGATGGCTGACTGTTTGAAGAAGAACTTTCATGTTTAGCTTTTAAAAAGAAGGAGGGAAAAAAAAAAAAAAAAAAAAAAACACACTACACTAATAGCAAGGTTTGAACAACATTTTTGTCTCAGTCATTGCCCTCTTTCCACTTCCCACTTAACTCTTAACCAAGCAGTAATTCAGACTCCCGAAACTTGCCTCAGCCCCAAATTAAAATCCTCAAAGCACTTTGTTTTGTTTTTCTTCTTATATGTCATGTTCCCTCGGCATCGTCCTTGGGTGGTACTATTTGTGGTTCAGAGAGCCATCCTCTATATACTGGCAGGAAAAACCAGCAAATCTTGTCTGGCAGTTTTACTTAGTAAACTAAATAATCCAAACTGAAGAGACAAAGGGATACTGTTGCTATGATTGTAAGTCCCATGATCATGGCTTACATCCCTACCAGCTCTATCACCAGCACGCAAAGACTCTCTCCCTCTTCTCTTCTGCCCTTCCCTGGCACCCCTCAAAACTCCCAAACATCACATTCAAAAGTGTTTCAACTCTTGGGTTAACATTGATTAAAAATCGCTTAATGCCCTGAGGGAGGACTTATTGCACTCAACTATACCTGAAATATTTATCAGGATACTTGACCATCTCAGAACCTCATAAAATATGATGGTCAAGGAATCTGGAACACACAGCCAGTGAAGTGAAGGCTGAAACGATGTGCTTTAGTCACCTGATTCCTGATTATGAGAGGTAGTGGTGTTGTGGTAACCAGTGTCAGGAAGAGATGAACATACATTTTGTGGACATAGGGGTCATAGGGGTATATGATGTTTGTGGCTAGAGATGCTTTTCTGGAAAAATCAGAATAGCAAATGGAAGTCTACAGGATTCTACAGAATCTTAAAGAGTTACAAAAGAGTAACTAAAAAATTACACCAAAACTGTATGATTTCACACCATTTTATAGACAGTTGTAGCTAGATTATAGGTGAAATCACTAACTATTTCCACAACTTCTAAAAAAAATGTCTTCTGGACTTTTCCAAAGACCAAGGAAGCAAAGTGTGGAGAAACATCTGTGAAGCAGAGGATGGAAGATGTGAAGAGTCCTGGTTAGGTTTAAGACTTCTGACATTTCTACTGCTATTTGGTTACAGCTGAGTGAATAGTTCACAGTAAGCATACTGTGAACTGTTTTCTGCATATACACTATACATGAGAAAGTGCTGATTTCTTTACCATCTCCCAAAATTATTATTGATAAACTTATTAACTTTTAGTGAATGTTTTGCCTGTTCCTATCCACATAAAGATTGTACTGTACTAGAAAAATAAGGCCCGTCTTCATAAGACTGTTATAAGAATAAAGTTCAACAATGACTGTGAGATATATAGATATAATAGAGGGCCAGGAAAGTACTTTGGTGGTGCCAGATATGCCTCATCTCATGTTAATTACTCGTTTCTTTCAATACTTGGAATTACTATTTTTTTTCCCTTGGAGAATATTTAGCAGAGCTACTTTATCTTTTGATGTACTTGGATCTGAGTGTAACTCCAGCTGGAGAAAAAACAAACAAACATGCCAAATAATGTGTTCAGACTTGCACGTTTTTAAATCAAAATCATATGCAGAGCTTTGGATAAAACGCATTGGTTTTGCAATGCAGTGCAATTTTTGTTCACATTTGCACTTCAGAAGGCTTCATGGGGAAATCCTAACACAACTGTTGACGAACCTTCTAATAAACCAGAGCCATGAACGTTTCCCCGCAGTGCTCAGTTACGACAACTAACTCTGCGCTACTTGGCCAGTCAGGGGATATTTGTACTGCCGTGAAATTGCAGACTCAGCAACATCCAGCAGGCTGCTGCCAACCACAAGTTTTGAACTACTGTAATGACCTTGCTCAACAAACACACTCGTTATTTTTGACACAGAGGCAATTTACCGAGCCGTCTGTGCGCTCTTTGGTTGGTTGACATTCCCAGAAGTTATCATGCATTTGGAGGGTTGCTTAATGTATAGCTGGGAGATATTTTTGAACTGAACTGAACGTTTTGTAACACTGCTATTGACTTTTTTAACCCCTAAGTGAATCATGGAAAATTGCATCTGCTCTTTGCTGTGGGGGTTGGAAAACGTGATCTTTTTTTGGATGTTTATGTGGAGCACTGTGATAGGAATCTCTTTGCACTGCACCAAATCAAAACAGCGCTTGGTCCATGGCACACAGTCCTGTGATTTACAGGCTGAAGCAAGTTTCAGCTCCAGCCTCCCTAGTAACTCAGGCTTTTGGCTGGAAATATAATCTCTGTATCTCCCTAGCTGAGAGAAGCCATTAGTCAGAGAACTTTCCCTGAGGTGATGTGTCCTTGCAAAGAGGAAAAAGAAATAGGAGGGGGATTACTGTAACTAATTAGGTCAGTTTGAGTTCCCTAAATTTGTCAGCTCCTCAGCAAATCTCTGCTGTTTTTAGCAAGCATGCATGCACAGCAGCAAGAAGTTGTATCTGAAGACTTGCATAGGGGTGGCAGCTCATTCAGCATCACATGCATAATGGAATTAAGCGCTCGGGGGGTTTTGATCAGCAATGGCACACTGTGTACATAGCTGCTTCTACCAGCTGCACTACAGTTGCAACCCACTGCATGTCCTGACTTAGGCTTTGGCCTTGTCAGATACTGCCAAATGCTGCCTGGTGGTCACTGGTTCATGCCCTGCAATGGGCTGGGGAGCCGCATCCTCACTGGAGCACCACGGCTGCTGCTTTCTCAGAGCTCTTCTCTTGGTATCTGTGTTCTTGCTGTTACCAGCATACAGCCCGCAAGTTATTCTTTTTTAAAGTCTACCTTTACCTTCCTGAGGTATGGTTTAGGGACTTAAGTATGCTCTAGCTAAACATACAGAGTGCCAAGTAGCAGCCATTTCTGCTACAGAATAAGCCAAAAAAGCCTTGAGATATATATATATATATTTTACTATGGATAAAGAGTATTTTTTTTATTGTGAGTGAAGGGGATTTTATGAAATCAGGCACATGCACTGATTTCTGCAGCTCCTGGCCTCCCCAGATCCTTGGATTTCCTGAGGTTCTCACCTGGCCCTGTCTCTGTACAAGGCAGCAGAGAGGGGCAGTAGGGAAAAGGAAGGCAGTGCCTTCAGAGCCAGCATCCCTGGGTTAAGGTTTTCCCTCTAGCTGGGGACGTGCTCGGGTGCTATTCTTTGTACTCTTTAAGCCTTGTAAAGAGTGGAGCACAGAGTCTGGACAGTATCTCTGGGCCAACAGGCAGTATTTTTAGTCAGGCCTAGTCACTCTCTTATAGGAGTTTCTGCAGGCCTGCTAAGCGTCAAGGGGATTTGAGGTATCAAAACAAGCTGCGACTCAGTTCCAGACATATTTCTTAAAGTTTTCTTTCACAGGAGTCTACCAAAATGAAGAGAACATGAGGCTGCAGCGGGGACAAACGTTGCACACGAATGGGAAAGGGAGTGAGAACCCCACAGCTTTCCTGCCTTTTTGCTGAGATCCGCAACCTTAGGAGTGGCTCTGCAAACTGTGAATGTTTTCCCAAAAGGAATGCTTGGCCCTTGCAAGAAAACATATAAAAAGCTGAGCGCACAGTGGATCTGCCTCCTGTCTTTAAGTAATGCAGCTGGCTTGTGCACACACTAGCTCTTTCCTGTGGAATTTTCTCCCCACATCCCTCAAAAACTTTCTCCATCCTGTGCTGCCCTTTCCCACTTTGTGCTTGCTCCGTGTTTTTTAGAGGAGCTGAGCTCAACGTGCCTGCTATGTTTGCGCTGCGCCTGGAAAGGTGGCCACTGCCAGCTTTGCCTTCGCCATCCTTTAAATTAAATATGCTCTTGCCCTCTGTGCAAACTCCGGCCCCCTCCGACCATGGAAAATGTTTGGGCTTTTTTTTCCCTGTGTGTGCGAGCTTTCACCCACTGCTCTGCTTCATGCTTCCAGCCAAAACACGGAGGCCAAGACATCAAAGCAGAGGGCCACGGCCAAGCAGTCATTTCATAGAAATGGACAAGGGGCTGGAAAAGTGGAAGCTTCACTGGCTTCCCATATACATGTTCATGATCTTGAAACATTGAATATGTCTTTGGTATTTAAAAGACTGGATTTCTTTATTTTCATTTCTTTTTTTTTTTTTTTTTTTTTTTTTTTTTTTTTTTCTGCACAGAAATCATGGGTAAAAAAAAAGAAAACAAACAACAACAAAAAAACTTGATCAGAACTCTTTTTTGCTAAAAATAATTTTCTTTTTTGCTAAAAGTCAAAAGTGTAATCAGTATCCTAAATCTTTCATGGCTCTGTGTAGATCGCTCCAGCAATCCTGGCACAGTGAAGTTCAGTGAACCCAAGTGAAGAAATAACCTGAAATAACCTGAACTGCAACAGACTAAAACTGTAAACGAAGCCCTCAATGTGCCACAAGACTCTGTCAACCAACCAGAGTAATGATCTCTCTTATTTGCAAGAGTACAATGCAACGTGTGACACTTATCATCTTCCATTTATCGTACATCAATACGCAAATATTAATTAGAAACTATAGAAGACTCAGAACAATCCAGTAGTGCCCAGGAAAGTTACTGACTGGGGCAACTCTCCATGGGACTCAGTGGCAGAAGTAGCAACTTTGCAGCATGTAATCCCATATCTTAGAGAGTGATTCCTTTTTATTTTGGGGAAATATGACCAGTCACACTTTTCAACGGATTCACCCATTGTTAAAGGAAAAACATAATATTCCTATGAGCCATTAAGACTGCAAGATCCAGATTATTTGCTTTTTTCATTTCATTTTGGTGTCTGACACAGTAAATGAGAGAAATATTTATTATCAATACAGTAGAGTGTATATATAGAGTGCTATAACTTTAGAAGTTTTTCATCTAAGATCTATTCTCAAGCTTCCCTCTCAGCACTTGCTGTGCATCTTTATCAAAAGGATACTCATCACATGCTACATCAAAAATTCAATGTTCAATCAGGAGAACAAGTTGGACCTTCTAAGTTAGTTTTTGCTGAAATGTGGGACATCATCAGAAAATCCATCATGTGCTGATAGTCCTCGCAGCTTTTTCAATAATTCCTTTGGAAGGACAAAGATGCTCTCCTCGGCATTCACTGAATATAGAAATTGCAGGGACAGTGCTCTGGTGGAATGGTCTCGCTTGCACAAGACTAACACATGTTTGGGCTGCTCATTTTAACTGCAGTGTCGACAACATATCATTTGCTGTGTGATATCTTAAATTAAGATACCGGCTTAGACACAAAGGCCAGGTTATACTTCACTCACTTTATAAATTTTTTGCTGTGTTTTCACAGCATTGTATTTATAGAAAAAGAGCTCACTACGTTTTCTAGGTATTAAGTTGCTTTGATATGTTGAGTGCAAAAATACTCAAACTCCTCCAAATCTCCCATTAACTTGAGCAGCAGCTTATCTCCAAAGGAAACATAGTTGCGGGGTCATTCATAAATGAATCTTGTTGTTAACCCAGAAAAGTGGATATTTCTGCTGCTTTGTTACATTTTTTTTTCTTTCTAATCTTTTAACCCAGACATATGATGCTACCTACCTGCTTGCTGACTCAATAAGCACTTTTAAAAAAATATGTTTTATGCATCACTCCAAGTGTGAATTGAGTCTTTATATGGGAGATTTGACTAATGTATAGCAGTTGCTATTGACTACACAGCTGTCAGTACCCAGTAGAGAATTTTATCTGATTTTTCTCCTAATTTTCCTTCAACAGCTTTTTTTTTCATTGTAACTGAGCCAAGCCAAATGTGTTTGAAAAAACACCAGGTCAAAGTGAGGATAAATAGGTCACATTCATAATATGTTGCTTGCAGTTTCAGTCAAAATGATGTATTATCTATAAATCTAATATCCATGTTTTAAAAAATTGAACCAAAACAAAAGTTGCCGTTCTCTGTCTAGCGAGTTGAGTTCAAAGCTGTTTTCTGCTTGACACAGCACAGGAGCTGGAACAGAGGTATTTCGTTTGCTGAGTCTCCCAAGCACTGCTAAATGTAATCCTTCTTTCACTCTTAGGGTCAGTAAACATTTAATTCATCCATACAAAGAACAGTGATGTTGGGAGAAAAGAGTAAAAACATCACACCTGGAGGCTGGATTTTTCGGGCACTTACCCAAACAGGCAAAAAAAATATGGGTTTGAGGCCTTCCAACAGAGAAGAGGATGGAGTGTGTTTTGCTTGGGCATGGGGAAACCTTCTACTCCTTGGTTTTGTAAATTTGCCCCAGCTTTGTATGTCAGCCAAAATCCTGAGGTATATTGGTTCCAGTTTCCATAAGGTTCCTTATAACGTTCCATACCTTATACTGGAATTTGCTTTCTCTCTCAAGTGATGTGGGAGTGAGCATAAGAGTTTTTATTAAAGACCTCTAAAACACATTTCCAAAAAAAAGTCTTAGAAAGTGAGGAGAAATATTTGTTTTGTCCTACCTCTTCCTAATTCCCGTGATATATGTCTTCTTAAGAGTAGCATTCCATTGTTCAGACCATTGTTTTCAGTTTTTTGTTTGTTTTTCTCCTCACTTCCTGAAGAGAAGTAAGAGAATTGTTCTCCTGCAGGTGGAATAATTTGCCTTAGCATGGGTTTCTGTAATTTTAACTATGAAGAAGCAGAGCAGTAAAACAGAGAAATGAGCCATGTTACAAGCTGTATGTGGTATTGAGCTGTCCTTTGACATTCACTCTTCCCACTTCATAGTCTGGTGTCTTAACAGTTCACTACTTTTTCAGATCACATTCACCACTTCAAAGTCTTATCTTTGTTTTGTGATTCATTTCAAACTCTGATTGCCGGCCTCTATAGAGATTTTGAATCATTGTACCATTATATGTCATTTTCTTTTCCCCTCTCCAGTCTCAGTTGTGTTCTCCTTTGGTCTCTTTGCAATTTCATAGTGATGATGCAAACAGTGGTCCTGTTCTGCCCAGACTCAGAAGAAATAACACCTGTGTCTGAAACTTCTGAAGAGCAAACAGGGACATTCCTATGCCTTCTGCTGCATTCATGGTGGGCTCCATTTATTTAGCTCAGCCTACCTCTTTTTAAACTAAAGTCTTATAATTCAAAGCCGCGGGGTGTTCTGGAGTATTATTTTAAATGTCTGGAACAACCCTTCTGGCTCGCAGTGTCCCACTGGCAGTGTGCGTTTTGCCCTGGCAGATGTGCATCTCTGCTGGGTTGGCTGGGCAGCAACACTTCCTAGTGTTGAGTCACATCTGCCAGCAATGAAGATGATCTTCCAGAAACTGGACGATGACAGGCATCTGCTTATAGATTACTCTCTGCCGATAATTAATCCTGTAATTAATGGGTGACAAAGTCAATCCAGTTTCGCAGTGAAAGGCCACCATGAGCATCCTTTGCTTCCTTGTTCCCACACCCCACATCCCAGTGCTCAAAGAGCCCAAGGACTCCACACTGTCGACACAGAGATCAGCACTAGTCTCCCTGAGTTCCTGACACAGAACTGGGAAGTGTTGCCAGCACTGAGGAGTGGATCATCGCTACTGACTCTCTCGGCAGTGTCATTCGCCTCCATATTAATTCAGTGTAGGAGCGACGTGACCTTTGCCATTGCATTTGCAATGCCCAGAGCAAGTTAAGTAGTTGTAAGAGTTTTGCAGGCCTCCCTCTGATTGCTGCTTGTCCATTGCACGATCTCTTTATCCCTTGCCGAGCGCAATCAGTCTGTGCTTGATGTTGCAAGTGGGTGTGATAGAGGAGCTGAGGCAGCAGTTCTGCCAGGAAATCCTGGAGCTTGTTCTTCTGTTCAATCTGTGACTCAGTGCACTGGAGATTAAGGCTGAGCAAGGGAGGAGGGAGACTTTTAAAACGTGTCTCCCCCTCCGTCTCTCATGGCTGTTGTCATGCCGTCTGTCCTTCCCCTCTTGGAATGGGGCTGAGCTGAGAGGTGGCGGTGACACTTCCCAGAATGGTAGAAGAGGCAGAACACCTAGGATGGCAACAGTCTGGACAGGCACTAATTTACCTTTAGGGATGGAGACCCTGGCTTCTGGGCTTTTTAGCACTTTCTCCACCAGACTGTATCTTGCCAGTTGCCCTGGAGTAATGGCTTATCCGCAGGCAGTGCCACATTGACGTGGCTCATCCTCACTCATGTGCAGAAATGAGCTGTGCCGTGAACTGTGCCTGCCCTGCTGTGTACTCCAAGGCTTTGTGTGGTGAGATGTGCCAGGGTAATTCCTGCTGAGGACAAAGGATGAACAGCTTCAGGGGACTGGCAGGAGTAGAAAGAGTACGATGGTCAGGATGGGAAGACTGCAGTTGTGAAGGCATCCACCCTGGGGTGTTGTGGGGGACACATCTGGAACCTTCATACGGGCAACTGGAGATATGACATCCAAGGATGGAGGTGGAGAATAAAGGAAGTAGAAAACTTCCTTAAAAGAAAACTTCCTAAAAGATTAGGACTACTTTTGAGTCAGGGAAAGCCAAAGACGGTTTTTGGAAGAAAAGGGCTTAGCTTTAAGTCCTCTTGGTGACTGTATCTTGTGTGTGTCTGTGAAGAAGAACACTCTTATGAAGCTGTGATGAAAAGATCCATAGCTGAACCTCAAGGAACCTATAATGCATGGAATTTCTGAAATGGTTAACACCTTCACCATCACTAGAAACATTTAATCCATGAGAAACCTTCTCTTCAGACAAAGAAAACCAGGTTAGCATTGTGGATATCTCTGTTTTAATATGCAATAATTTATTTTCAGGAGAGAATTAAGAAGGTCATACCTAGGTTTGGTAGACAGAGGTTATTTGTTCCACTCCAGGAATAGCCCAGCAGGGAGAAAACAGTAGGTTGCATTGGGAAGGCAAAAACAAAGGCAGGCAAATAAAGGTCTATGAATTGAACCCTCCTATCCCTAATCTTTCACTTTTGCTTCATGCATACAGGATAGGGATGCAGACAGCTGATGGAGAGTACCGAGGTTGGATGCAGAGGATGCAGAGCAAGAAAATCATCATTACCAATCTATGCTATTGAAAAATAAACCTGTTCTGGGATACTGCTGCTTACTGACTGATGGGATACTTCCAGATGAGGCTGAAATGGCAATAACAAGTGCTTTCTCGTCTCTGCTGGAATCTCAAATCCATGAAACTGTTTTTTTTTTTTTTATTTTCTTTTTTTGTGATATTTCTTCATTTTTTCTTTAGGATTTGCCTCCAGTTAGAAGGATAAGACCCAGTAGGAGGTACTCATAAGGTCAGCTTTCTAACTTTAACAAATATCATCAAAAAGAGAGAGACAGCGAACTGCCAATAGTGCATGTAATTACATGGAGACTGATGTTTTGATTATTTTAATTTGAATGGAGGCATATGCACTATGCTTTAACTTTCTAGCCTGAATAGTGAAAGCAGCCACCAAGTAAGCTTCGTGTGCATTCTTCCAGTCTGAAATTCAGACTGCTTCATTATTGCTTGAATCTGTAGCAGTGGTCTAGGTGTTAAGCTGGAAGCTGACGGTTTGGTCTAGTTTTGTTGGCCTAGGTGTATTTCAAGAAGGGACTGTCATTTTTAGAGGGGATAAGTGTGAATGCTTTCTGGGTGTCTTCCTTGATGCTACCATGAGGGCTTGGCATGAAATTCTCAGAATAAACTAACATTATAGTATAAATAGAGATGGAAAGAATACAAACTCTGACCTTCACATTTCTTATGCTGCTTCTTTGCAGCTGCCGAACAAATTCATTTAAGAGTCTCCTTACTAACAATGATAATTTTTGTAGGTGCTCAAGGAATTATCGCATGCTGAATGTGTTTGTGGCATGTACCTCAACATTCGCTAATCTGTATCTAGAAAATGGAAAGCAGTGTGTTTTCTTTGGAGAAACAGGAAATCAAGCTCAAGTGGGACTGATTCCAAACACTGACTGATTTTATCCTGACTCCAATTTTGCCTTGACTTTTCCTGACTAACAGAAAATGAGGCTGGCTAAACGGAGAGGTTTTTGCAGTGTTTGTACTGTAAGAGTCATGCTGACTCAAACAGAACTAGGCTTGTGCTCCTCAGCTGAACCACATAATGGATCCTTTCAGGGAGCAGTGGATGTAGTGTGGAAGGTCATTTACTCTCTGTTGCTCTACAAGCCAAGAGGATGCAGACAGATGGTGGTGTAAATTCGTGCTGGTCAAAAATACCTGATCACAAGACACAAGAGCAAAAACAGGAAGAAGAAGCAGAGTTCTGGGACTTCCTACAGAATGCCATATGCATGCACACACACTTCACCTACCACAGTGTCTCTCCTCTCCTCTCCTCTCCTCTCCTCTCCTCTCCTCTCCTCTCCTCTCCTCTCCTCTCCTCTCCTCTCCTCTCCTCTCCTCTCCTCTCCTCTCCTCTCCTCTCCTCTCCTCTCCTCTCCTCTCCTCTCCTCTCGCAGTATATTTACAGAATTTCATAATAAAATTCGATCCATTTGGGACAAATAGGTTTATGGACTCCATTTGATCAATTCCTTCAAAGTCCAGTCTTCTATGGACTCGTGAATCCCTTCTGCAAAATGCATAGTGCCATAGTAATTCATAACTCATATAAGAACAGTTGTAGACTCTTGTTTGTCTCATCTAGATGTGTGATTTAGCTGTCACACCTGTGATGGTGTCTCAGATGAAGACAATGATAAGTGCTTTGAGCCATCTCTCATCTAGGCTTGCCAGACGCTGGCTCCTTGTGCTAACCGCGGAAGGAAGGAGGCACAGCACTGAAACAAGGCATCTGCTGTAGGTGTTCTGCTCACCTACATGTCACAACTACTTTTCCACTGTGAGTGAGATCTGGCAGTCCCAGACAGCTGGGTGTTTACTTACTCATCTCTCACTTTACTTTTGACATGCAGGAGCCATCACCATCAAAGTAAGATTTATTTCACCCCATGTTAGTCATCTAAAAATTAGGAGACTGGTGTAAGCAGTCCTCAAGCTCCCGCTCTGCTCCAGCCACCTTGCACAGTGATTCACCACCAGCACCCTAGGCACTGGTCTCAGGATGGGATGAGTCAGCCCACCTCCTCTCAGTCCCCCCACAGAGACCAGAGGGAGCTCACATGGCAAGTGTTGACAAGATCTCTAAAATCTTGAGAGCTTGTTAGGCAAAGCGAAGGTGGCGTCACCCACTCTGCTCTTCTCTGGTGCCCCTCAGTTCTTATGTGTGTGCTGTTCCCTTTGCCTTCAAACTCCTTGCTTTTGGGAAAGAGCTTACACTGTGAAAGAGGACAGTGCCTACATTTAGACTTCTTTAACAAATGTAAGGTCAGTAGGACCACACATACGTATTAGGTTGCACGTATAGTGCACTGGGCACATGACTAAAGTGAGTTAATCTGCATCTGTTTCATTTTATTGCTGCTCAGGGGTCTATTTGTACAAAGAGTGGCCATTGCAGTAAAGCCTGCACACTCCCTAAATGCAGAGCTGAAGTCCTGACAAGCATCTGTGGAGAGGAAGAAAGTATTGTGAACAGTATGTCCCTTCCTGTCATTGTTGTTTGTATTAAGTAAGTGATATTGCTGTGATGTCTACAGGCTGCAAATCAGGCTTAGGGCCTCATTCTGCTAGGTGTTGTGCAGTGTATCTAGTGTCACTCTAGCTCTGCCTTGAGGAGCTTACAGTTTTGCAGATTGGCCACTTTAATGTCCTTAAAATATCCTTTTGATTTGGGCGGAGAACATGGGAGGAAGGACTGTCAGGGCAGATTTGGCTTTGTGGTGGCAGTGAATGAGAGAGGGCAAAGGAGGCCCATGCAAACTGTGGGGTGCTTGCCTTGCACCTGGGGAAGAATAACCTTCTTCCTGCCAGCAAAGGACAGCTGGGAGCACCTGCAAGGTCACCTGCATGCTCTGTAACCTCTGTCCCATGAACATCACTCAGAGCCTCTCAGGGAGAACTCTTGCTCCAAGGTCTGTGTGCCCTGTGCTGAAGCCTGCTCCAGCTGAGCAAAGAGAAGGGTGCACGCGGATGGATACACCGGTGCCATAGAGAGCAGCCACTTACTCCATTAGAAAGAAGGCATGATATTAAACTAATGCAACATATTTTAAAGCAATAAATGAAAAACCATGTTAATTCAGTCGCAGTATGGTTGTATTTGCTAGCACCGCTTTCTTTTTGAAGCAACTCTTTTAGCAACAGTCAGAAGACAAAAAGTGCTGCACATTATATCAGAAACACAGTATTCAATGATAGTTCTCTCAGCTTCCATTCTATCATAAACTTTTCCATTACTAAGGGTGTAAGAGTTTTATCTTTTTCCTTTTAGCATGCATTATATTGTAACGGATGATGTCTCTATGTGATGTATTGTTTAAAACAAGTCACAGATGTATCAACAAGATAAAACCATATATTGTGCCTTGTTTTGGATATGGGATCTGCAGCCTGTATTTGGAAACTTACATGACATGCTATTACAACACCTGTTTTTCTCACAGTCATTTCTGATTGTGTTCTGCAAGCCCCAAACTAAGTTCTCCCTTTCCTCAAAGGTCTTTACACCCTCACCTTTTTTTTTTTTTTTTTTTTTTGTGGGTACTTTGTGTTTCTTTCTCCTTGTGCATTTACTTGATTAGGACTTTTACTGTTTCTGACATTGATACCATCCTAGTACTGACTCCAAGCTGTGCCCAGAAATAAATCACTTCTTTATTCAAGAGTGAATTTTTCAAGCAAATGTAGACAAGAGACGGCAGACAACATTTTAGGCCCAGCAGCTTGATAGCCTCCCTATAATTTGTCAAGGCTTTCTCCTTGCAGATGGGTTTCCATCCAGCTGTGTGGAGAACAGAGCTGGAGGCCAATGCCAGGTGGGCACAAACATTAGGTATTTCCTTTTACCCGTTCTGTGAACCTTCAGTGATCCCTGCGAAAGGGAAACCAACAGTTTCAGGCCTCCTGGTGTAAGCAGCTTCCTGAACTCTTCTGAACTCAGCGTGTGCCAAGTCTGGGGTAGTTTGAGAGGAAAGGATGAGGGAGGTGATGAAGATGGCAGTGCAGCTTTATCTTCTGGGCTGTCTGGGTGCCTGTGCTGCAGTGTGGGTGAAGCCAGGTCTGAATGTCATTGCAGAGCGAAACAGAAACTTTGCACACATAATTTGGGATTATTCTGAAGCTCCCCTAGTTAAAGATATTGCTACCATGCTAATACCAGATAACTAGATATATTATGAAATCTCCCAAATCATGGTCAATATCCCTGGTAACCTGAAGTTTTGTATTTCCTTGACTAAAAGGTTCTCTTAAGAACTGTGGAAAGAAGGAACCTGACGGAGAAAAATGGCTCTGCTGATAATGTTATCACTGGGGACTGACCTTAAACTGCCAAGTACATTCCTGCTGGCATGTCTGCTGGGTTAATAATCAGGATATGCCAGGTGCCAATGACAGTCTCTTGATGTGGCTGAAGCGGGAGAGCCTTGGTGTTCCTGGCTGCATAGGCAGAACCACTCCAACGCTTACCCAGAACAGGCCAGTCAGCAGCACCAGGGCAAAACGGCTGCCACGTCTCTCCTAGGGAGAGAAAAAAACACTGTTTTGAACTCCAGCATAGAAATTACCCATACAGAGACCCCTTTCTCAAATTGGACTTTAGTTTTCTCCATGACCTTTTCCTGGCCTCGTTAGGGCCTGAAACGGGGGCATTAATGCTGCAGAGCTGGACCCCCTGGCCACTCTTGCTGCCTTTCCTGTGGGAAGCTTTTTTTTTACATTGATTTTTCTGGCAAAAACAAGAAAAACAAAGAGATGAATGTGTATGTTTTAACAGGGAGGTTCAGGGGAAGGGTAAAAAAATTCTAATTGCTATTTTTTACCATGTGTATAAATATTTATAAATGAAACGTGCATCTATGAACAGTTCACATGGGCAAATAATTAACCGTAGAGGCAACATAGCAGCATATATATAGGAACTTCCTCTCTAATGGGTTGAGTATCATACACTCGCATTTCCCTTGGCTAGTACTGGATGCTGCTCACTCCTGTAAAAAAGCCAGCAGTATCTCTGGAGCAGGAGCGTTCAGTTCATTGTAGGAGGCACATCTGTTCTGTTTGCCTATTCACGGCCCCAAAATTTGCAGACAACAACCAGTTAGGAAGGAATATTTATAATTAAGTAAATGGTAACAGAATCAGTAAATGGTAATTGAATTCTGATGCTAAAAATTTAATACAGAAGCTACCTTAGTAAAGGAAAGACTTAGTTTAACAATTCTCTTTGTCATTGATTTTTTTTTTTTAATCTTCTCAGGTAAGAGTTTCATGCAGAAGTGTAACTCTCTGATAGGTGGATTTACAGCTGCCTGTGCTCACAAGGGGAGGAAAGGAGGGCCTTCTGCACACACACATATATACAATAGTTGTATATGTGAAAGGTCTCTGCACTGTATTCTGCTTTGGTTACTGACTGTGCAGAATAAAGGACACAACATCTCCATTTCCTCAGCTCTATGGCAAACTAAAATTTGGGTATGAATTTAAGGGTATGATGGCCTCCTTAGGTCTAAACTCACCGGACCTATGCTAAGGAAGCATCTGGGCTCAACTAGGCTCCTACAGCCCATGGAGATGGGGCAGGCCCAGAAGCAACTCATCCAACCCCTCTTAGATGCCATCCCCTTCAGGCAGTGTCTCCTCCACGGCTGCTGAGGACAGACCCTTCTGATGCCAGACTTCGGGCGAGACAATCCTATTTCCTGTTTTTAGAGGCAATAAGAGTGGCAAGAGCTACTGCTGTGCCCCACACTGCCTGTCAGCCTGGAAGGTGCCCAAGGAAGTGCGTTGAATCTGACCTGACTGTACCCGGACTACTGCCTGAGCAAGGAAACCTCTAACTAACTGACCTATTGATATAGTTTTACGGCATTGCTTTGTTGCCAAACCAAACAAATTAAAGGCCAGGGCCTGTACATAAGTGACGTAACTGTATAAATGCAGAAAAAAGATAAGAAGCAAGCCTCTGATTGGAACGAAAGACAAGGTTCAAAAGATTAAGGTCATAATGCAATTCATTTGTTATGTATATGTTTGTTATACATCTTGGAGGTTTTATGAAATGCTGATACACCGTATTGTTAGACTTCAGATGTCAATTACATCAAATGAACATTGCACATTCAGTAAAGCCTCATTGGCCTGATCCACCTCCCAGGAAAAAACACTCTTTCTTCTGAGCTCTGAAAGCAAAATCAGGTTTTCATCTATCTTTATAAAAATGGTTGGTAAATAGGTCACATTCCCAAATTGCTCGTCAGTTACCGAATGGGCATTCAGAACTTTGTGAACACCCAGGGAAAGGAATGGGCGAATCACAGTTCAATAAATTATAATGTGGGGACTACGAAAATATTATGATGTCTTAGTGGGATTCTTGTTTCAACTCTCCCAACAGCTGTAATAGCACAGTAACCACCATCTCAGGAAACAGCCTCATTTTACTGAATCCCCAACCCTTTCCGCTTGTCGATAAACAGCAGTTTGTAGTACCACCGAAAGCGGCAGTCCTTGACAGCGGCACTGCTCTGGTGGCACAGAGGGGAGTGGTTGCACCTTTGATTGACTGCAAACATGATAGCATCGTTTCAGTTTAATCTTCTTCCCAGAAATGTATTAAGCTGAGCAGTGTTGACAAATGAAAGCGTCTCCTCCCCCCACCTTCTGCCCCTGTCTGTGATGAACAACTGAGTGTGGGGGAGAAAGGGAGGAGAAATGGAAAGGAAAGATCCCTAAATCACACCCGATTTTAAGGGGCATTTTATTGGTTTGGGGAATTTCATTTTCCTGACTAATTATTCATTTCCCTCCATCTGGGTAGAAAAAAAAAAAGGCACCATAAGCACCTCTGAGAGGGTGAATAGGGGGACAACACTTACGGGCTTCCCAGCATTTGCCCCAGCATTTGCCTCCACATTTGGAGAGCCCAACAGCTGTCTTCATAAATACTGTCACTCAGGATTTGAATAGTTTTACATAATCTGGAGTGGATTGGGGAATACAAGCTTTTTACTGGTCAAGTGGCAGGTGGGGAATTTAAGCTTTTATAATATGACCACAATTGCTGCTCCCACAGGGATTTTCTTTTAGTGTCTATTTATTTATTATAAGCTCCAAAGTAAAGACCTCAGGATTAAAAGGGGGGTGAGTGTGGGGGGGAAATGGGACAAACATGCAATATATTCTGGATGTCAAATAGGTGAAGATGTGGAGGAAATCTGGGTCGATCTCCCTGCTGCTGCACCAGCCCAGACTGATGGCCTGTGTAGCCTGTTTGCAAGCCCCGTGCTGGAGAAGAGAAGCATTTAAACTGCTGGGTCACTAGTACACTTGAGAAAAGGAGAAGCTGCTATTTTGGTTAGGGGATTGTGTTTTAAAATCTCCTTTCCCTCTGCCCTCTCTCTTCCTATCCCTTGCCTTCCTTTTTTTCTGTAATTCAGGAGGCATAGGTCTAGCAGAATATCAAAGGAACCATTAAGGACGTTGCTTTATGACCATACAGGTGCAGCACAGCACAGGATTTTTTGAATAATCCTTCACTGGTCACAGAAGATTATGCCAGCCTTGAGCAAACACAGTAAACTTGACAGAGCTGGGATTAAAGTAGAAAAATACAGGTTCTCTTGCTTACGCTTAGCCAACCATCCCTGCCGCTTGCGTCTGCAGTGACATCAGCCCTGGCGGGGTATGTTTGCCTGGCAGAGCTCCCAGAGCCGGGCTCTGGAGACCTTCATCCCTGCACCCGCATCGCTGGGCACCAGCACAGGCAGGGGGCAAGGAGCCGGCTCCCGCACCAAGCCAACCTGCCTTTGCGGCAAGAAGGTACAACCTGGACTTTTTTTGGGATTGCCTGGGATTGCCTAACTCTCTCCTCGCCTGCATTTTATCCTCTTCATGTGTTCTGCAGGAGGAAAAGGAATTTTGCTTCTGCTTCTTATAACCAAACAACCTTTTTTTGTCTTTATTTGTCTTGACCATGTACTTCACAATAACAACTGATTTAAAAACCTAGTTGCACAGTAGCTCTCATTTTCTCATGTCTACCCTTGCTGGTGAAGCAACTACATGTACAGTTGGGTATCTGGCAATAGGTCTGAAAATGGGTGGTCTTGCCATAGCTTTCCATAACTGACCACACAACTCATTCACCCATGTTCTCTCGTGGACTCTGGAGTTCAGCGAATAGTTATTGATCACTCTTTTCCTGTCCTAATAAGAAGAGATGCCAATGATATAAACCTCATTCCAGTTAACCTCTTAACTACAAGCTTAAGACTAAGTGTAGTAGTAGTTGCAGTGAATTCAGATTGGATTGTAGGCTGCCCTTCATCAAACGAACCACAGGAAATAGGTACCCAAGGTCACAAACATCTCAGAGGGGTGTGTGAAATAGAAATAGAAAAATAGCTAAGGCTCATAGCAGTCCCTTATGTTATAACAAGCCTCTTCATTATACTAGATGCAATGCAAGAGCATTTTATTATTTAAGATTGATTTTTAGCATTTAAGAAAATTGCAGACAGTGTATTTTTATTTCCATAAATAGTAAATAAGGAAGAATAACGCCAAGGCAGTGCTAAACATATCATAGACTAATGCAAAATGACCTATTCTGGTGGGACAAGTAAAGGAATTTGGTAGCAAAGCAGTGAGGAAATTGCTATTTTTGAAAGAGCATATTATTTTGTGGATAACTATAACAATTTTGCTTGATAGTTACAAAATGGCCATGTGTACTCATCAGAAATTTCATAGATCTCTAAGATATAGAGGATCCCCTAAGTTAGTTGAAATGACTTATTGAAAGGCAGCTGAAGTGCTAAGCAATTGGCTATATGACAGAAATTTTAAATTAATAGACAAGAGCAGGCCAGGAGATTTATTGACTCCTCTCGCTGCTGCAGCCTGCTTCCTTACAAAGTACTCTGCTTAATACATAACAGGAAGACGGATTCATGTGTCAGCATAATATCTCACATCAGACTGCGAAATCACTGACATCAAAAGGACGGTTATTATAACATGGTGTATTTCTGAGGGTATATCAGATTCAGATGTAAACAATGATGACAATCTGGGAGATCATGTTTGCTGCATTGATCTATTCTGATCATGCTTTGACAGCACAGGGAGCCTTGATTTTTTTACTGCACAAGGAGTGTGTCTCACAATTGCCCATTTTTTTGTTCGGTCAGGGTGTCTCAAACTAAGTCCTTGTGAGGGGACTTAGGGGAATTTTGCATGGGTACAGATGAACTAAATACAGCATGATCTGTCTTGATATTGTATTGAAACATACAGTCCACACTATATACTTACTCCTACACCATATACTCTATATGGTATAGAGTAAGTTCTTCCTTCAGCTTAGATTGGTGTTTTCTTTGTCTTCTCCTTTTCCTTTCCACCCAGCAGCAGCCACTGCTCCTCACATTTTCTAATACGCTGGTGATAGAAATAGTTTTGTGGGTGGTTTTGGAGTGCCACAGGCTCAGGAAGAGGCACTCAGATTTGTTTTCTGTGTGTGCAAGTGACTGTTTGTCCTCTGGGATGTAGAGAGAGGCTGAATGGAAGTGCCTGCAGACCGCAGTCCACGCTCTTAGCTGCAAGCTGGACTATACCAATATCCAGATGGGCTTCTGCGAACATAGGACTGAAGCCTTTTCTCTCCCAGCCCAGCACCACAAAGCTAGTGAGACCTTCAATGAACTTAAAAGACAGTTAATCAAAAGGAAATGCTTTCTTTTTGTTCGTTTCTTTGTTTGTTTTTCCAAAACACATAAGAAAACACCAGTTGTTAGAGATATCACAGAAGATTTTAGCAAGAATTAAGAAAAAAAAATAGACTAGTAGCATGAGCATATTTATCACACACACAAAAAAAAGATATTAAATCTCGAGCTGTAAGACACAGTCAACCTCTGCCAGATGGAAATGAGGGTGACTCTGGGGACAAGCAGTTCACCTGCCCTTGCTCTCTCCTCTTGCTCCGCAGCTTGCCTGATGCTTGCTACCACTACCACTAGTAGTGGTGTCCAAGTCGGAGAATCTCACCATGAAGCTGATCTGGCCTGGCCCGTCTTATTTGCCCCAAGATATTTCATAAAAGTATTTGCTATGTACCACAGGCAGGTGTTTGCTGTCTGCAACAGGTGGTCCTCCTATGCATGTTGTTTTTCCAGCCTGAATCTGGGCAAAGCTGGCCCTTGTGTGATGCAGTCCAAGAAGGAACTGAATTTGTTCAAGACATAGCTTTAAAGCCTATAGGAGCTTTCTCTGCAATACTAGTGCCAGAAAATTGTAAAAAGGAAACACTAAGAAGATAGGGAATGCTTCTTTGAGAACAATCCTCTGTCAGAGGGAAACATCGCACCTACTCAAATAAAGGTAATATGTCTCTTAAGACATACCAGGTGCTCAGATACACGGGTGTGCGAATGCTGTTGGGGAAGGAGTGCCTTGGCCACAGTGCAGCAAGTGGGGAGGGAGAGACCATGCAGGAGTGACCTCCTGCATTTGTATAAACAAGCCCTCCGTGGCGCCTTTGTTTCCTTAGTCCCATGGAGCTTTCCAGGAGCAGCTACACCTTGCCTGCATCTGCAAATATCGCATATTTCTGTGCCTCAGTGTGCCTCCTGGCATCCTCTGCGCTTGGAGCAGCTGCAGGGTGAGTGCGTCACGCACCTGAGAGGCAGTCCATTCGGAAGGCAAAGGCAGGACTGTGTTAGGAAGAACACCTTAGAGCAGGCCCCGACGTTGAGCTTTTCTGGCAAGAGACCAAGCCCCACATTAGTTCTGCAAAAATGGTAGGCCAGTCTAGAAATCTGTAACCAGCTGTTCCCCGTTTGGAGGCCACAAGCCTGCTGTGTCCTTCAGAGGAGAGAGGTGGGACGGAGCTTCACAGAATAAAACCCTCTTGGGAGCTGCGATCCACGGAGCTGGTGACTGACCTCCAAAGCTGTTTACAAGGAAACAGGCCCATATTTACTTTCAAATCCTGCCTTCAAAGAGGCAAACTGTGTGTAATATTTCAGCTATTTTGATGTTTATGAGGAAAATAGGGAAATCTCAGAGATGAACTGTAAAGAATTCAACAAAATATGCCCTCTAAAATAAGCTTCATGGTCATTAATACGTTACTATCTAGGAACAGTAGTGTGCAGTACTTGTGAAAAATTATCAGCATTTTTAAAATTATTTTTCAAGACTATCAAACATTAATTTGCCCATTCTCATAAATATTTATACATCCATAGTCTCATGCTTCTCTTGTGGCTTTTGTCATATTTTACCTTTCTAATTAATGGATCCAATTGCCAAACTGCCTCTTGCTGTCAGCAAAGTAAATAGAAAGTTATTAGAGTTAGTTGGGAGGCAAATATTTTTAAGGGAGAAGTTTAACATCTAAAGTTGCATTCCACATTCATAGCTGCCACAGAACCAGATCTGCTATGATATAAACTCCTTGAAATACTCAATCCTCCCCTTTCCTGTTGCCTTTCAGAACTTTTTTTTTAAGGAAAACACTAAATTCTGTGATGCAGAATGGGAAATGGTATCACATGGGCCCTGATTTCCTGATGGGGAAAAGGGTTGAGTGTAATCAGCGTCCAGGTTATATGATGCCTCATCCATTCCACCTTTGAAACTGCATCACCTTTGGAAGAAAACGTCTCTGATGAAATGGCCTGCAGGAAAACCATATAAAATAGAAAATGCAGAATGTAGGTAGTGGGAGAAAAGTCACATGAGGCAACATATTTTCTTTGAACTTCTCATCATATGTTTTCTCAAAATCGGAAAAAAAGTGATTTTAAAATTAACAGACACAAAATAACTAGTGGAGGTGTTTCAGGCCTGACACCTCCAACCAGCCTTAACTATTTTCCATTTGGCTTGACTTCAAGCTGTTCTGTATTCCGTTAGTACTTTTTGGATGTCTGACTAGACAATTTTAAGCACAAAACAAAAACACTCAAAAAGGAAATATGAAACTAAATGTTTTTGTTAAGTGACCTGCAGTGCAGTGGCAATGGTAAGTGATCACAGCTACCTCATTGCACAGCTGTGAAACCTCTGCTAGAACAGGCTGCTGGAGTTGAGTGCTTTCCTGAAGCTTTCAGCACTCTTTTTGTTTTGCTTTTAAATTTAGGTATAACAAATTTTGCCTGGCTTAATCACAAGAATGAATCATGACGCGTTTCTCTTCCCACATTCTGTTCCCTTGGCTCCCGTAGTGTAAAAGGAAAACATCTGTGATGCCATATTCACAGGTGGACATAGTGAGAGTAGCGAATACGTCTTTCCCAGGATGACCACCTGCCACAGCCCCTGCTCCCAGGCACGCGACCAGGAACAGCCGTCGTCCTGTCGTCCCTACCCAACTGCTCAACGATGTAGCAGGGAGAGGGAGAAAGAGCTAAAATGTTGCCATCCCCTAAAATATCAGTATAAAGAAAGAAGTCTCTATAGGTGCAGTGTTTTCTGTTAGGAGAAGATTTTTACTAGGAGAGGCTGACGGATGTGCTTTGATGAGATCAGCAAACAAGCTGGTTTTGCCATTAAAAGCTGTGACGCCAACTGGAATTTGCAGAGATGCATGGAAAGGTAAAGCTGCACTGGCATTGCCTTTGCTTTCTGGATTTGCAGAAGGTGCCGACTATGGATGCTCTGTCTTGAAAGGAAAAACTGAGTTAAAATGCTTGCATATGGAGGAAATGAAAATGCATCAGATCAGCTGGCTTAGCAAAACCTATAGTGAAAGTGAGAGTGGAAACCTGAGCACGGCACCCAGCTTGGCTTGGCTGTGAATGCAACGCCAACAGGGCAAGCAGGAGGTTAGGAGTCCTGCAGGTCATGAAGGAGCCAAAATAGACGGTGTGAGACAGAGTCCTCAGGGCCCTGGCACAAATCAGTGTTTTCAAGGCTGCCCGGCTCCCTGCTCTGGCTGGGGATGTCAAGCCTTCAGTAGGGATTGAAATCCCCAGGGTTTGTCACTGTTGGAAGAGGTATAGAGGTCTGGAAAGCTGCATAGGACAACTCCCCAAAGTCTGATGAACCTCTAGGCAGTCCTGTCATGAAGCCTGCAGATGAGGGCTGGTCTGTCGAATGCCAGCACAACACAGCACCGCCCGGCTCTGCAAGAAGCCTGTGAAACCACTGCCTTATGCAATATCTTTTGATTTTAGTGAACTGGCGATTTCTCGTGAAAATCTGTTTCGTCATAAAACTTGCAGCCAGCTCTACGCCCACACCACCAAGGCTACCTTGAATGCTGTTTCGATGAATCTGCGTTTCATCTGCTGCAAGGAAAAGGGATTAAAAATACACCCCAAAGCGCTGGGTCCAGTTCCGAAGGGGAACAAGAAGACAGTGGGGAATTTGCGAGAGAGCACGGCCCTGGCCACGCCAGTTCCTGCCACACTAGTGGTTTGTGACCAGGAGATTGGAGCACTGCTGAAGTCACCACTGGCTGTCCTAGCCTTTCCCTAACGTGCTTAGGTCTTCCCTGGGCATCCATGCTCAGTGTGCAGGTTGCACTACTCCATGATGCGTGTAGGAAATGCCTATTGCTTAGCGTGGCTAAGATCCAACACAAGTGAATCTGCAGAAATTGTCACTCATCTCAAAAAAAATGCTTTCATGGCGGCGGAGTTCTGGAAAGTCCCTTTTTTTCTTGGTTTCCGCAAGTCAATATTCAGAGCGATCATGCGGGTTTAGTGCTTGGGTTGTCTCGGGTGTGAGTCATCAACGAGAATTTTCTATCAGACAGAGAGGAAGGATGCAAAGTAGGAGCTTTTCCTTTTCTCCCATGCATTGAATTGCAAAATATTAAAAATTCATTCCTCTAACAGGAATTACCATCTTAAACTTACTTCTTTTGATTTAAAAATAAAACAAAAAAGGGATACTAGGGAATAAATGAAATATATAGCCTCCAAAGAGAAGGGGAATTACCTTGCTAAATGTTAACTTTTGAAGCCCTGACCCTTTCTAACACGTACTGACTCTTATCTTCTAAATACTGTAGTAAAAGAAATTACAGTAATTGAACTTTGAAAGAAAGACCTGGAAGTTTGTTTATAATTTTCTTTTTTCATCAAGCATTTATCTATATAAGATATCAGAAAGCCAGCAAGCAACAAGAATGAATTTTTCCCGTTGCACCAAAAACCCTTCTGGAACAAGGAGCCCCAGATAAAAACTTTGAGGTGTCCAAGATAAGATTAACAGAACACAGAAGAGGAATTTTATTTCACTACTACTCTACTGACAAATCATTTAAATTCTGTGTTTATCTCATTTACAAGTTTGTAATAATGTTAACACCTTGCTTTGTGAAATGCTTTAAGTTCCAACGTGTCAAGGACTTATTATTATCATCCTGCTAATGGTAAAGGAATTAGATATTTGTAGTTGTAAATTTAAATATACTTCTTAACACAGTCCTCTCCCCTCTTTCCCCCAGCCTACCTTCCTTCCCAGTGATCTGAGAAAAAAATATGGTTAGGCAATATGTGATATTTGGTGTTGTAATTGTGTATTTCCATGTTCAGAGTTTGAATGTATAGACCTAATAAGAAATAGCTGAATATAATAAGAGAATTCTTGGAATATTGTTTAGCCTAAGTTATTAAATTATATGGGCTGCTGATACTAATTCCATTCCAGCATGGCTTTTGCCTGGAAATACAGATTTGGAAACAAACAGCTGGAAATGTCTGTACATATATAAATGTATATGTGTGTGTGTGTGTGTGTGTATTTATACACGCTATATGTACACTCAAACTGGAAATACTTACAAAAATAAGAATTCCCAGGGGCTATTGCTGTAATCCTGTCTCCTGTAATGAACAACTATAACATTAAAAGTTCAGATTGTTGCCTATCAGCCCTAGAGACTCTTGCCAATTGTTCATCTACCTTGCCATCACACAAGTATATATAGAAAGCAACATTCAGTCCTTTTATCTTCAAAGCTCTGCACAGATTTGAGCTCTCACCACCCTTCACCTCTGTGGAGCTGATAAGTATTCCAGCTGAGGTCTGCAATGAAATCAAGAGCTGAGGTTTGTCTGTGCATTTCTCTTCTTTGGGGCTTTTTCGTTTATCTTCAAGAACGGCAAAATTTTGGGGCTGACATTTACCACGCTTCTGGGTTAACCGTATAATGGAACAATTGTCCATGACACTCACAGAAAAATCTGCTTCTCACAAAGACTTGTATATAATTGAAGGCTATTAAATTCCAGGGAAGGAAAATAGCTAGTTTAGCTGTTACTTTTTGATAGCTCTATAGGGAAGACATTCAAAAGGACTGTCTTGGCTGAGGATGAAACAAACCTTTGCAATAGTGAGGCATGAGTCTTCCTGGGAGGAATGTTTATCTATTTGGGCCCTTGATAACTTGGCAAAATACGAGCTGATGTCATGCAGGGAAGCATCTTGTATTAGCAGAGAATGAGAAGATAATCTAGTGAGTTGTTTAGACTCCTTGTGTCTTGACTATCCCCTTCCTCCTATACAAATAGAAAGGAAATTAAATAGAGAAAGGTGAGACTAGAAATATGAGAACATGTTTTTGTGTGATTACTTCCTAACATGATCTCAGAAGAAAACTCTGCAGCAACAGCCTTTCTTGTGAGACATTCGAGCAAACGCAGAGGTGCAAAGCAGCAAAGGAAGGAAAAAGTTCATGAAGTTTGCATGGAGAAAAAAGAAGCTTCATTACCTGTGGGGATTAGACTGAGATACTCAAAAAATATTCTTGCTGGTTCTTTTTTCATTCAACCTCTTTGGCTCATTCTGATATTATTTGTATTTCTAACATAACTCTTGGAAAATAAATAAATATAATACATGAAATACAATGACCAGAAGTCTTGATTAGGCACAGTTAGGTGCACAGCAGAACTGAATTTTACTAGTAATCTTTGACAAATTTCCAGCATGCTATTTGCTGAACAGATTCTTATTTTGGGCTACTTAACCAGACATAGCAGCCTATCTGTCAGGTGCCATTTGCGGACCAAGTCTTGAAGTAATCTTTCCTGAGAGAAATTACTTCTGAATATAATTGTTATGAATAGATTTTTATTACTGACAGGTATTGTATTTCGTCACTTCATATGGTTTTCCAGTCTATGTTATTTTCCTTTTGGGGTAACTTGATTCTCATTTCAACTCAAAAAGTTAAACAAGACCGGGGCACTCAACAGTGGACCAAAACACATGTATTTAACTAGAAACTCCCCAGGAAGTAGTTGTATATCTATATCTCCTGTTAGAGGAATCAGGCACATATTGTGCATAGGGAATTGAATGAATTTTTTTATTTTTTTTTTGGAATGTCATTGCAAAATTTCTTACAGTGAAATACAGTCATGCCACAAATAAGCTTGAAAAAAAATCTAAAATAAATCTAATGCTTGCAAATCCACCACAATCCTGTTCTTAAGCACTAATTGAGGAGAACTCTGAGCTGGCATTCATAATTTTGATGAATTTTCAATAAGACAAATATTGGAAGGAAGAGCTTTGGAGGGAGGGAGAGAAAAATCCTTATTATTCTGTCAGGCAGCTATTAACTATTGGTCAGACCAATTTCAGTGATGCTATTTTCATATTACCTTTCTGCAGCTGAATGACAGTCTTGTTTTCATGTTGACCCAGACTAATAGAAAATGTCAGATGGGAGAGATAATAATTTTCCATATGCTGTTGCTGCTTTTCCTGGAATAGGCCTACATGGATTGGAGAGAGACTGCATTTAAACCAAAACAGTTCTGATAGGGTGCTAGCATGAGTCACACCATTTAGTTCAAAATAAATCGAGTGTCCCATTCTATTTTGTGACTTAAATACTACTGCTGAAGAAAAGACCTCTTTCTGCTGTAATCATTGTCCTTTTAAATAGATGTAACTTCTCATCTGCCTGCAGGCACTTCAGTGCAGGGACATCCCCCCCCCCGTTCACGAGGCAAGTCCTTGTGCACTATTGAATGACTGCTTAGCTGGCTATGTCAGTAGCTCTGGGCAGGAATGTCTTGGCTAGGAGAAGTGAATCCTCCAGAACAAACAAATGCCAGCTAATTCCATGCGACTGAGGTGCTTGATACGGATACGAAAATATACTCATTTAAAGAAAACAGTCAAATGCTAATCACCAATCTCCACTGATATCCCAGAAAAAGAAGTCTGTCCCCAAATATTCAAAAAGCGTAGCTGTCGTTAAAGATTAACAGACCTAATTTGCACTTGCTCTTCGGGGCTTTTTGTTCCTTTCTGCTACTGAGATGCTTGGCAGGGTAATAACCAAACAAATGGTTTTATTTCATAGCTGCCCTGCAGTTGGGCTCAGCAGAGCTTGGCAACCAATGAAGGCCTTAAAAGTTCAGTATAGCCCTCAGTCTGTTGCTACAGGAAGAATTTTAAGTTGCTAGAGAGTGTATTTGCCTGGAAGCAGGACACTCCTGTGTGACGGACGACCTGCTCTCCCACTCACTCCAGTTCCTTCTTTCTCTCTGTATTTACCTATTCCCTCAGCCCAGTATTGGCCTGAGGGTAGCTGTCTGTCCAATAACTTATTCAGCAATCTTCCTAAAAAGAAGCTACCCATGAGTCATCCCGCACTCCCCAGGCCCTTTATACAGATAGCATGGAAGGTCAATCATGCATGCAAACAGTTTTCTTTCCATTAAGGTAATTGCTATGTCCCTTTTGAGGATATATGTCACCGTGCTTGGCTGTCTATCGCCAGGCAGACCTTGCTCTGAAGAGCGGCACAGCCAGCCAGGCAGCCTCCGCAGCAGCAGATGCCATGCGTGTTACCCAACGTGGCAAGAACCAAACAGTGCTTGCAAATACCCTGTGGTAAATAAGATCTGTGTGCCTTCCTAATGTCCAGTGCTTCGAGGTAATTTCAGGCCTGCTGGGCATCCTTTTATCACCTTATCTCACAGGTGTCCCTTCTTGCCTTAGACTTTATAAAGATATCAACAAAGCAAGGAAATACCTTTTTTTTTTTTTTCCTATCTTGAAATCTTCTAATTCATTGCTGGTAAATCTTCTCAGTGATTACAGAAAATGAAGCCCAGCTGCTGTGTACAGATAAAAAAGAAAGACTCCCTGAGCCCTTGTTTTCTGATTTCATGAAGAAGCCAAACAAATAATAGTTCTCAGGCTAGGGCAAAAATAATAATTCACGTATTGCTGCAAGGTGTATTTGCAGTAACTTAAGTAGCACTTGTCTTCTTGATCTTGCTTTTTCTTTGATTTGCACAAACATATCCAGGCTTCTTGGAACACAAGCGCCTGCTATTACAGGCAGCTGTGTCAGGTAATCCCTTTCATACCTGATCAAACTCTTTCTAAAAGCCAGGTAGGTTGCATGCCCCCACTGCTCCTTTTAGAAGGCTGTTCAGGAATTTCCATCTTCTGATAGCTGTAAAGCTTCTCTTTTTTCCAGCTAAAATTTGTCCGTGGCCATGCTTTGCAATTAGCTGTTACACCTCGTCGTACTCTAATTTAAACAGACTGTCTCCTTGGAGAAGATCATGTTTAACTCATGGAGTTAAACCCGCAGATCTGCTTGCAGTGTTCATTCTCCTAGGCTAAACAAGCCTCTTCTTGTGCAATGAACTTTCTATTCCCTTGTCTTTCTGGTACTCATCTTCACTGCCTGAACTCCCCTTTTTCCAGCCTGGGTGACCTGATGGTATAGATCACTCATAGACCACTCCAAGGGCAGTTTCCCTAGAGCCTGCACGGCTGTGTTGACTGCAGTGCTTCAGCTAAAATCATTTTGTCTGATACTGCCTACGATTTCATTTGCCTTTTTGAAACAAAATGATGTTGGTGGTATTTGGGCAAGTGGTGATCACTTATGTAACATCAAAATTCTTCTGTTTCCAACACTTGTCAGCTTTGTGTTGTCAGTCAGATTTGCTGGCCTGTTACTATTTTCTCTACTGAGATCGACCAACGAAAAAAATTATTCAAAAGGTAATCTTTGGAATGGAATGTATGTATCTGTTTCTTTGTGCTTTTCAGGTTTTTATCCCAAATGTTACCTTTATTTAGCTTACCTGAATAGGCTTTTACTTCCATATCTTTAATTCAAACATACCAAAAAGTTCTTCAGAAACCTCACTTTTTCTTCACACTTGGATATGGCTGACATTAAAGAGTAGATTTGATCAAAGTGTTTTTTATTCCCTTAGGCTCTCTTGGTGCTCAGTTTTCTTCTCTAATAATATTTCCATTTTTTGCCACCGATATTTTCTTAGTGCAACAGTAAGTCCCTGCTAATTTCAGTCTCCCAGTGGGCTTGTTTAGCAATTTGAAGAAAGGAAAGGTGGTTTCCATGGGCTGTTGTTTTCAATTGTTGGCTTCTATGAACAGTGATAAGGAGGATTTACAAATTTAGAAGTGAAAAAGTAAAAAAAAAAAGGGGGGGAGGAAACAGGGGTTTACTAACAAATTTCCAGTTTCCAAAGGTTGTCTGATAATAGGGACTTCCAGACAGACACAGGCTGTGTAGTTGCCCGCTATAATCTTGTGCAATTAATGTTGAACCCCATGATTCTCTAAACTGAATAGCATTTTCCTGTGAATTAGCTCAGCTGAAGAATCCTAAGTAAATGTCAGGTTCTCTTTTTCTTTCTTAGGGATTTCCCCTCTTTCAAGACGGAACCGAGAGATGTGCTGGAGAGATATGGTTGAGTAATAACTGTTATCAAAGCCAGGATTTTTCTTTTTCCCATCTCTATAAAATTATGCCATTTTCAGTTTTAAATGGTATATGAGACATGTCCCGTATGAGGAACAGATAGATCCCAACACCCCCAAAACTGAAAGCCACCTTCATCTTCTGCAGTAAATGATGGACCCTGTTAAAGAAATTACATTTGTAACATAAAGGGCTCCACTTTACTGGTGGGATTTGATTCACTCAAAGAAAGAACCTGAAACTTGTGTTCTTTTCCTATCTTCAGTTAATCTCATTAATCTGCATGAACATCATCAAAATATTTATCACTACATAACCATTTTGAAGTAAGACATTTGAAATAAAAAAGAAAGTCACAGAAGTCCACCAGAAAGTTCAAAACAAATTAGAACAGCTACAAATTAGGATGGTCTAATTGTGAAGGGGAAATTGTACATGGGCAAACTATTCTTTTCCAAAGGAGTTATGGAAGACGTGGCTCATGGCTGGATCCATCTCTCTAGCAGGGTTTTGGAGAGGGGCCAGTGTACCAGACTGAAGGATCTTTGTCATCCTCTGCAGAAGCGGTGCAGGTTTCCCCCCACTCCTCATCCCTGAGTGGAGAGGACATCTCTATTGCCATATTGATGCCCAAAAGGCGGATGAGGTGTCAGCATAGCCATTGCTCATTAGTGCTGCTGGATAGTGCCCACAGAGTTCCGCCTGGGAAGGTCCCTGCTGATTTCCTTCAGGAGATGGGGACAAAGGTGATCAACAACATACCACATTGAGTGGGGCACACCATGGCTTTCTTCGGAGCTTTATGTAGCTTGAATGCCCTTCTGACACATCTCCATACACCTTATCCTCACCTACACCCTGTAAGGAGGTACCTCTGGTAGAATGCGAAGGAACAGTGTATGTTCTCTTCTCTGTCTCAAATATTCCAGCTGAACAGGAAGGTACAAACAGGGGAAGCCAGAGACGACTGCCAGCTCAGCTTGTGTGCAAACATCACGGGCTCTGTTTCCTTGTTTCCACCATGATTCTCATATCCTTTCCTGCTCATAACTTTCCTGCTCTCTCTTCAGAAGTGGGTTTGACAAGTGCAGCAAGGACATCAGAGGCACCTTCTCCCCTAGGATCCTTGTGTTAGGTGGAAACACAGGGAAATTTTGCTTCTCTAAGTGTGGTCCTGAGTCAGAAAGCAAAACTTTTGTCCGCTTATATGGTGTATAAGTAAAGCAGCAAATTAATCCTAATTCAGGCTTGTGGTTGAGAAAGCTCTCTCTCCAGTGTCTGATGCAGGCTATTTTGTTAATTCTGTGTATACAGTATATGGAAATTCTCATACTGAATACTATGATAAAAGTAGCAGATCTAAATATCTGCAGTATTGGCCAATGCAATCGTATCCCAGCCTCGTTATGCTTATAGGTGAGCTTCACTGCCTAAGGGCAATCACGCTACAGTCATTAAAAGAAAAATATGTGGGCTCAAGTTTGGGCACCTCTTATAACTCTTGCGTAGAGGCAGCTTCGCTTTTAGTTCACCAGGCACCCAACACCAAGGATGAGGGGAGAAGGAGTAGGATATACTTAGTCCAGCTTTATACAAAAGATAGCTGCTCCAGGGTAGATTTTACCAACATACTGGGAAGGATCCCCCACGTGACTTCACTTGAAAGTGGTGCTTACTGTATTTGCAGGCACTTGACAGTTTTGCTGTGATGGCTCGATGATCAAAGTTGCCTTCATCAGCCGGCTGGAAGAGGCAATGTTTGCAGCGCACGGTCGTTCTAGCTTAACCAACATCAGCTGTAAATTGTGCAGTGAAACAGCATGTACAAAGCGTCCCAGGTACCTCTTTCGGGAGCTGCTTCACAGAGCTGGCTGTGGGATTCTGGCCGCAATTCTGCAGAGGGTTTTAACAGGATGCAGGATGTGGCCTCTTTCTTTGATGAGCATATCAAGAGAAAATAACCTTTGATTACCCGCAGTTTGTGCACATGTGCACTGTTATACACAAACAAGCGGCAGCAAAGGAAACCGCATGGTGCTCTCAGTTTTGCAGATCAGCTGTTTGCCTTCATTTACCTATCTGCCCAGGAATCACATAGCAACAGAAATGTTACTGGGCAAAAAATAAGCCCGCCTTCAGCAAACTTTTCTCATACTATCTCTGAGTGAACACACAAGTAGGAAATGGTGTCTGCCAGATAACAGCTGCTAATTATCAGAAAATGGGTGAATGCATGATGGGCTTTCATCAGGGGTAAAAGACATAGCTAAAATGTCAACAGCTCATATGCATATCGCCTTTATAAAATGGATGGTTTTCATTCAATGTGTTTTAAGTGTTTTAATAGTACTTAAGATTAAAAGATCTATTCATGATAGAAAGTATCTTCCAGTAAAACTCAATGGTTACTCTCATTTTCCATTATCACTGTATGTGTGTGTTTTTGTGCCTATAGAATTTCAAGAAAAAGAGATACTCAATTTGTGAGATTATGCCCAGATCAAAATGTTTCTGGTCATTAGTCTGGATGAAGTTGTTTTCAATAAAAATAGACAATTTATTTTACAGTGTTTTTGTGTACATGTGGGGTTTTTTTGTGTGTATATATATATATATTTAACATATATACATACATACACACATATACATAGTATTCATACATATGTGTCTTTATGCAGCCATACTTTTATACAGCTACGTGTGTCTGTTTGGGGAGGAGTGAATTAATGAAACAAATGACAAAACTTCCACTGACTTCGGTGAGCTCTGAAGACCTGACTACCAGGACTACTGCAGCTTCATTTACTATTATGTCTAAATTTAAAATATACAGAAAGTATCTACGCTGTATGCATAACCAGGAGTGGAATCAAAACTGATTATGTCAGGCCCTGGACTTGTAACGTCTTATATTATAACCTTACCCTGTTCAATATAATGGATTGAGCAGATATCAGCTAAAATATTTCCCTGAAATAGGATTTACCTCCATTTAGGTATTTTAATAATAATGATAAATTTATATTTAATATTAAATCAAATAAATTTCTGTACACTACATTAAAATAATTTAAAATAAACAATTTATTAATAAAATAATAAAATTGAATTTATTTTTCCAGTGGAAATGCTCAGAGATATTTCTTACAGAAGCTCAATGAAACTTACTGTGCCACTGAGGAAATGAAAAAGCAAATGAAAACTTTTGAAAGGAATAGGAGAAGATTACAGGGTTCTTTACAATGTGGAAACAAGAATGAAAATATTGAAAACTTTTCTGCTCAGCATCTATGGAATTTACAGTCCTATGATCAGTATTTTCTATGACTAGGAGGGAGCAGGAGCCAGGAGGGAAGCAGCTTTATTTAACAGTCTTAAAGTATGCTTCTCATTCTACCTGTAATATGTGAAAATAAATCAACACACGGTACAAATAAGCATAGAAGTGAGCAACTGGAATTTCAATTCATGCAACAGCCACTGCGTTAAGAAGGTGACACACAAACAGAGCGCAGGTTCAAACAGCTCAGCCCCTCCTGAGAAACAAACTGTGCTTACATCCTGCTAAAAGTTGGTGGGATTCATTACTATAAATTTTTTTTTTTTTTAGTTTTCTTAGTTTGAAAGTGGATTTAAACAAGCAATCTGCATCATATTTGTATATATTTACAACTTCTTTGAAATCTGGGCAGGGTTTGATTTTGCAGCGCACCGTTTCGGTGTGTGTTTCAAGGGCAGTGGCAGCCCTGCGGGGAGAAGGAACAGGTTATCCAAGCAAACAGAGTCTTTCAAGGGGCGCATAAGTGAGGCCAGAGCTGCATAGAAGATGCAGCAGGTATTCTGGTCAGAAAAGAAATTAAAAAAAAAAAATCTCTGCCAGGAAATAAAGAACTGCATGAGCCAGAAAGAGTGAGAGTCTGTAACAGAGTGAGTATTGCAGTAATAGATGGCGATGGCTAGTGCCTATAAAGGCAGATACTAAACGAGAGCTTTTTAGAAGAGCACTGCATGTTCACAGGCACTACAGCTCTACTGGCTTTCCAGGGTGCTGTTATATTCCTTTATACTTATTTCAATGGACAGGCATTATGGCACTCTGAGCATTTATTCTGGAAACAGCAGAATAAACTTCTTGCAGATTACACTATTTGGCAGCGATGCAGCAAAATGTGCCTCCTCTGCCTGGTACTTCAGTCTGGTATGTTCTACCCGGCTATCCACGCATAAGCCACTGGTAAATATCTAGAGATTTTTCAGATTTAGGATCTTTTTGGGTATTGTCTTCAGTCCCCGTTTTCCTCCTTCCCTCCTAACACCAGAGAACTTTGGTGTATAAGGAGCAAACTGCTAGTCTTGAAGTCCTGCAAATTGTTTTCCCACACATGGGTTAGCACATTGCTTGTTTAATTTTTGTGTGTCCCACTTGTGTAATTTAGGAACGAAAACATCAAATTCCAGTACAATACTACGGTCATAAAATAGACATTTCTTTTTCAATGTATTTCAACAGAGAGAATTTACCTTGTCTGTGTTTTTGATGGACAGTCACCCATCCCAGTATCACGGCACTGAGCTTTGGCAGTTGATGTTCTGTGCTAGCACCTGTGCCAGGTGCTTTGCATTACACTCTAACCGGTATTCCAGGTTGCAGACTTCAGATTTGCATTGGTATTACAACTTATCTTAAATCTTTTTACTTTGCAGAATATCAAATAAACACATATATTTTCCTTACCTAGACATTTTAAAGCAAACATAATATTTTAAAGCAAAAGAATATTAATCTAATCGTCAGATTTATTGCAGATGAATAGAAATTCTAGATGTATTTTAGCCTTAGTAACTTATCATATAGAAAAAAAAAAATCCTTTTTGGCCTGTTTTCAAAGTATGTGTCCCACACATGGTTCATCTATTTCTGGTGTGTTAAAGGTGTTAAAGTAATATTTCTGAGAACAATATCTGCTAAGTGGAGAGTCTGGTTAAGCAAGTGCCACCTCTGCAAGAGCAGTGAGCTGATTGAAACTGTGGAGGACCAGTGCTTCTGGGAGCCTGACTGACTCAGAGAAGGGGCAAATGCATACGAAGGTATTCGTCTTTAGATTATGAGCAGTAGAACAGATAAAATATGTGTCAGCTGAAGTACGTCAGAGAAACCTATTGCTGCATGCTACTGAGTGGTCATTTTGGTCTGCTTTCAGGAAGCACAAGTCAATCCCACGGAAACTGTACAAACATAGAGGAAAGTATGTGTCTATAGCAATATTGCTTTTTAGTTGGAGACACTTTAAGCATATTGCAGGCCCCCAAATCTGCAGATATATTTGCAGTGTAAGTACTGCATAGTTACCACTGCACTCTGACAACTTCTGCAGGGAGCTGTGGATATGAAGATGCTCTTGGGAAATGTAAGTGCACTCTCAGGGAGCTGATCCTAGGGAAGAGAAACTCCTCTTCCACAGGTTGGGCAGTTGTTAGAGGGAGGAGAAGGAGACCATAGAAGTCTAAGAGAAGGAGAGTTGCTGAGTTGTTAATGTAGTAGGAGAAAACTGTATGTAGAGTGTTTGGGAAGTGATAAATCTCTCCCTGTTTTTCTGTAAATGTTTCCAACAGGAAGCAAAAGGAAGCCAAAAGTTTAAAACAATGAGGTCTACAACCATTTAATTAAATATATGTCATTTTTCTTTTGATGTAGAAGGTGGCAAAAATTATCTCCAGTGTCTTACACTTCTTCATGAACAAGCTTGCAATCACCCACTCTCTTCTTAAAATGCTTCCTCCTTGATTTTCATTGTGGAATTTGAAGCACAGTGATTTTCTCAGGCATGCCTCCTGAATGTAGGTCAGCCCTTTAGCGAACAGAAGTCAACACCATGTGGCTAAGAAACATTCATATGACTTCATTTAGTGGTAAGTGATGACTTGCTTTGGACAAAGAATTTGATTTACTATTACAAGTGGGGAATATTGGGAAAATCGTAATGAGCCCAGCAAGACTTACTAGCTATGTGTACAGTCATTCTTCCAATGGTAGTATTCACAGCTGCCTCAGCCCTGCTCAGCGTGCTCCAATGTACTCCTCTTTTCACATAATGCTGGTCTCTTGATACTCAAAATCACATTTGGGGGTGGTGGTGGGGAGGGAAAGCTTTCTGACAGAACTTGAAAGTTCACTTATCTCCCCAAAACATTCCCAGCTATATAAGCATAACCCTCTTCATGATTATTTTATATTCAGTAACACTGTTGATATCTTGGCATACTACCAGATACATATTAGGGCTATTATATTGGTATGAGAATGTTTCCAAAATATTATTTTTCCATTTTCCAAAGAAAAGATTCATTTCTCTCATAATTCTTAAATTCATTCATTACAGCTTAGCTAATAAAAATAAATATCTAGCATAAACATGTGGGTCAATATTTGCGTGCAGTACAAGGACTATGAATACAGTTGCTAAATGAATGTACATTAAAAGTCATGGATACTAATGCTAAAGAGACTTTCACCCATATTTATCTCTATGGATATGACTAATTCCATGGAAAGCAAGGAAACTACTCATTTTATTAAACATGTTCTCACGTCTTGCAAAAATGTGTCTTATGTTTTAACGGGATATCACAGAAGCTATGGCTGAACCAGAAGGGAAATCCTTTTGTTATATAATTGTCTCCCTTTAGACTTTCAGAACCCTAGAAAGGTATTTTTAAAGCCTTATGCTGATATATCAAAGGGAATTACTCTTAATTACTGTTGGTCCTGTAATGCCTAAGGGCCCTTCTGTGCTAGATGCTGTACATACAAAGTAGTAGGCGGTCAATGCCTTGAAGATCTTACCAACAAAGAGCTTGTTGAGACTGGTAAAATTCCCAACACAGCTACAGTAGCTTGATTGTACTCCTGCAGTTATAGCTGAATAACCATGCAAGTGAAAATCCTCTCGTAAAGAAACTCCTCTCTGAAGCTGCACCCCAGGAAGAAGGAGGATGGAATGAGAAAGGATATAGCACCTGAAATGTCACAAATGGAATATGGGATACACGAGCAGCAATTGGATTTGAGACTTTTTTGGGGTTTGGTTTGATTTTGTATTGGAGGGGGCAAGTCTTGTTTAGGAAGGAGATGAACAAATGAGAAGGAAATTCTGAGGGTGAAAAGAGCAGTGGAGAAGACAGGTGAGGATGGAGCCGAGGTGAAAAGCCCACAGCTGTGAGTGAAACATGTTAAGGCTAACCTCGGATTGGTGGGCAGTCAGACTGCTGCAGTTTCAAGGCAGTAGGTATGTTCTGACCAGCTTTGGAAATTAGGGTAATGAGCTGGTTTTTCTAAGTATTGTCATGAGTCTTTTAAGCAAGAAAACACTTTTCCATTTCTTTTGTCCCAGATGAATTTTTGTCTGCGGTCTAGGTAGAGCCAGGCACATCCTCACTGTTGGGCAGTATAAGCAGGAGTCAGAGACTCTGAATAAACACTGATCAAAAAGTGGTGGGGCACTTTTGGGAGGCCCTAGATACTTTATAAGGGAGGAGCAAGGGAAGGCAGAAAGAAAGAGGAGCCAGAAAAGGAGTTTTGCAAAATTCAGACAGGTGAAGAATGAGTTTGTGAGCATGGCTAGTCAAAGCTGGACTTAGCAGAACTTGCAGATAAGTAGGAGAGTAAGAAAAAGACGTTAGAAAATGAGTGTCAAGGTGTTCCAGTTACTGAACCTGACTGGGACCATGCAGGAAGATGCTGTACTAGACAAAGACCTAATACTGAGAAGTCTCCGCTCTGTGGCAGACCCTCAAACAGGAGCCAGCATTACTTCAGCTGAGTTGCAATTTCTTGGCCCATTAGATTACTTACCAGTTTTAAGAAGATGCTTCTTCATTTGCCAGCATTTCTGGTCAATTGGGGTCCCCTTTTATGACCATCTACAGTACTTTCCTCCTGGAGCATCCTTCTGCCCTGTCTCCTCTGGGAGGAGGCGGCTGGCACACTGATGCTACTCGAGGGATGCTGCTCTAGGACTTCAGCACAGAAATGTGCTGCTGAAACAATGTACTTTCAAATTATACAATAATGTCACGATATTTAGAAAAAGGCCAACAAAAAAATGTTTAAAAACCAATGGTTTGTGAAGGAAAACCCACATCCCTGTTTCATATAACTAAACTTGTCTATATTCAGAACTGCCTTACAGCAACAAGGAAAAATGTATATTTTACCCTAAAATCTATAGATGCCTTGCAAATTGGCAAGTATGAAGAATGAACACTATTACTGTTAGCTTTGTGGCTTCATATTAAACTAGTCAACCCGGTATACTGGCAGTAGGAGACCATCAACAACAGAGCCCATTACCCTAGAACTGATTGCCTCCAGTGGACATACAGAAGGGAAAAAAAAGGAAATTTCTTAGCTTCCTAGTTAAGACTCTTCACTTTGCCACCTCAGGCCACCCATTCTTTCTTTAGTCTTGGACTGGAGATGACTGATAAAGATCTGGTAAAGATCTGAGCAAAGTTCCCTCCTGAGATGACAAATCTCCAGGGGTTGCAGCCTACAGTCTTCTGGTTTCTAGTATGATTTCTGCACTTTGCCTGTGTGAGATTCTTGCTAAATTCAGCTACTCTGACTGTATGTGAGCTGATGATAGTTTTGGAAAGTGGAATAACTTGCTCATGAGTTAACCACCTCTGGAATAGCACAGAGGAGAGTGATTAAAGAGGAAGATTTGATCTAGCAGTATATGGTAAGCAATAAGAGATGTTTTTTAGCTGGTCTAGGGGCAGCAAATGTATGATCCCACCTTCATTTTCTAGGTAGGGTGAAGTTGGAAGTGTGTGAGAATAGAAGGAGAGAGAACAAGAGATACCTAATTTCTATTGGCCTATCACAGGGTGAGGAGCCACATGGAAATAGTAAACTCCAATCCCATCCATTGTTTCATGGTCTTTTCCTTGTTTAAAACTAAATGCCGAGATAATGAGAGTCTATTTGAGCTGGGAGGCATCTGGTATATTGCCAAGCATCATAAACCAACATAGATGGTGCTATATCCCACATTTACTTGTAAATCCTCTTTGTTTGTTGGAGTACAGAAAGCAGAACTGATCCTGATATCAACCCTCATCATATATTTTCAAATATATCCAAAATGCTTACTTGTAAAATACAACAATGTAAGTATAGGATTAAATAATCTGTACTTGGCTGCTCCTGCAGCATACAGAAAATATGTTACATTTTTTGGCATAGGGTAAGTCAAAAGCATCTATATATACTTGGATCTCCACAGCCTTATCTTTAAACACCTTGTGTTCAACATATGTGAAATGATTCAGAAGGATTCTGTGGTGCCCTCCTGTCTGCCACATTTTGTCACACTCAGAGGGAGATAAAATAAAAACAAAACAAAACAAGAAACCTCAGGGCATTTTAAAGGAGCCACATGAATGATATCCTGGACCTTTTATCCATTTCATGAAAGACATTAGTGACTGATAATGATAGCCTGTCAGATAATACTTGAGCCAAAAATTAATCTCTACTTGTTAGCTAAAAACCATTTAGTGCAATACTTCCTAAAGTTTCAATGCTTTAAAAAATTCAACAAAGACAAGACCATTATTTTGTCACCTTGATATGACTATGTGGTGCTGTTCAAAAGTGTTTACAATGTCACAATGGAAATACAGTCAGTACAAAGTCACAGTACTGCAGAGAGCTACGCTGCTTTTAATAGCATCCATTGGGAATAGTTTTGAGAAGAGCAGTAGTCTTTGAAAATAATTTTCAAAGGTTCCGGTTGAAAGAAAACAAACAGAATAAAAGACATGGGGCTATTTTAAAGTTGAGATGTTATCCTGAGTTAAAATCTGTGTTAAGTTTTTTAGAGATGCCTCATTGTTAGATTGTTTTAAAGTATTTATACAGATAACAAAGAATGAAGAGTATTTGAAAATTAGAAACCAAAACCGATATCGCTATGTTATTAACCTAATGCTGTCTTCTCCTCTCTATTATCTCTCTGAATTCTGTCCTATACTTCACTTCTCATCTGTTTTTATTGGCTTTATCTATTCTTCTGTTTGTTTGATCAACTGCAAAATTATTTGGTATTTATTATTTGATCAACTGCAAATGCTCCGTCAGGATCACCAGTAAGTTTTGTTCATCTCTCAAGTCACCATGGAGTGAAATGTGATTAATTTCCCTTAAACCTTTAATCGCACCCCTCACTACTGAAAAAAAAAAAAAAAAAAAAAAAAAAAAGAAGATTTTGACTGGGAGGGGGAAACACACGTCAGTAAAGAGAAGACCTGTAGGAGCTGTGGCTTATTCATCCCTGCTGTATAATGTATAGCTGGGGAGGAGGTCCTTCTTTTGGCTATGTTGTCAGTATCTTCACCTCCAGAAATCATCTAGTGTGGCAGAAAATCTGAGCAGGAACAGTAATGATTTGTGTTGCACATAACCAAGCTGAAATGATGGGAAAGCTCCTAAAGTGATAAAAAAAAAAAAAAAAAAAAACAGAATTTTAGTCCAATTTAGTTTAGTCTAAACAGGATTTACTTAAGATTTAAGCAGATTTTTTTTTTTTTCCTTTAGGGAATTAAGATGCCATTTTAATGTCTATTTCCGGATATTTTACACATTGCTGCAATCACTTTCAGATGACTTAAACATATGCACAGTTATTATTGTTTAGTCCTTCTGTCATCTTGTAGATGTTCATTCAGCTGCTCTTTATTTTGAAACTTCTTTGATGTATCTTGATTTAGGTCTTGCCAAACTGAGAACTCTTAATCAAGAGAACAAATACTTCAAAAAGACTTTCTGGCATTAAGTCTTTTTTTTCCCCCCCCCTCTGTCTCTCTCTCTCTCTCTCTTTTTTTTCTTTTTCCTTTTAACAGGAGAGTGGAAAGAGAGGGGAGAAGATTAAAACGTGGACCTCGCTTGTCGCAATATGTGATGATACAAAATATGATTCTACTTCCCAAATTTCTTTTAAGCATGTCTCTAAATCTTTTTGCTCTTGATGCAGCTCATCACAGAATTTTGGCCATTTGGGTTAGAAATTACCTTGTTAGCAGATACCACTGCCTTCTGCAGGGCTCTGAAACTTTCTTTATGCTATGCTGTTAGTCAGGTACCCAGACAACGTGGCTGTTAGTCTTGGTAAAACCGAAGTAGCTGCAGAAGCAGCAACCAGCGAAGGAGCTCCCTTATGGTCACTGTATCTTGGGAAGGGTGAGGAGCTCCTTGAGGTCTGAACCACAAGGACAGGCAAGTGAAGTAATACAGAGGGTGAACAATGCCTCCAAGACCACACATAGGTCAGCACAACCTCAAAACCACGTTGGAAATGCTACGGTACTCACAGCGGAGCCCGGGGAGACCCGGGGGAGGGCAGGCCCCGTGTCGCCCTCCTGGCGCGGGCTGCGCACCCTCACGCGTCAGCGCTGTGCGGCTCAAACTAGGATTTTTGCATTACCAGTTTCCCTTCCTTTCCAGGTATTGCCCTCCTCCCAGGCCATCTTTGCAGCATCTCACCCCTTCCTATTTTTAAGTGTAACCTCCTTCAGTTCTTACTGGGACTCTTCTTTTCTCATTTTGCTTTTTGGCATTGTTGCCTGTTTCCTTTTCAAGTTGCTGGTGCATCTTACTCTCCATGAGTTTTCCTATTTAATTCTGGCTCATTTGGTTTCTACTTGGCTCCATATTTTCTCCAGCACCTCAAAGTTTATTCAGCCTGACACTTTTTCCAACACGTGGTGGATAAAAGGTCATATAAGGTTTAGTTACTTGCTCAGATCTCCTTGCCTGTGCTCTTGTTTTTCTCTATATTTCACTTCATCTTCTCCTTTTTGCTTCTATTACTATTACTGTTTTGTGCTTTCCACATTATTTGCGATTTCCAATATTCTCTCATTTCATTTTCAGTTTTGGCTATAAACATCCTAACATTTATTGAACATTGCAATGCTGCTCCTAAGCACATTCCAGGTGGGTGCTCTGTGCTATCATGGATCTTTCTCCAACATTTTTTTTTCTCTTGAGTGGTGTTATTAGTTTTCCGAGGCAAAAGGGCACAAAAAAAAAAAAAAAAAAAAAAAGGGAGCAAGATCTTCACTTAAAGATCACTGGAATGCTTCAGAGTACCTGCATGTATGGGGAGCTGCCTGTTTTGCAGTATTATTAGCCAGAATCAGACATCAAGGAACCAGCTGATCCTTCATGGTTTAAGGGTTAAATTAAAGGGAATCGGGTGTTTAGGATTAAACAGATGTGAGCATTCTGCTGAATCAGAGAGAAGAATTTGCCCTCCACTTCCAGATTCAGATTAATCCAGTCCAGCTGAAGGCTTACAAAGCACGTGCTACCCAGACAAAGAGATCTAGAAGAGAGATCTATTATGTCTTTAAGCAAAAAGACTGATCTGATGTTTTGGAACTTCCATTTTTTGACAGTGAGGATTTCAATGTTGTTTTATTACTTTATATGCTTTTACTGCCTTAGAGTTTTATCTTAATAATTTGCCCTTAAGAAACCCAGTACTCTCAGGATTTTTTTTTTTTTTTTTTAACTAATCCCTGTGTTTTGAATGAACATGCTGAGGGTAAGGTAATCCAGAACACAATGGCATCCCATGTGGAAGACCTGTCCTATACAAGGATCTGCTTGAATGCCCCTGGTCTGGCTTGGGATGGATCCTCTGCAGCAAAGGCAGACTGAACTGACTAGATTTTTTCCCCCATGACTGGCAGTTTTTCATTTTACGTCAATATCTCAGTCATTCTAAAAATCATTTCCCCTTTTTCCTCTGTCTTAATGGTTCTGCTCCAAAAATTTCTATTTCTGATTAGAGAAGTTCTAGCTCTTTCGTGTAATTATACAGCCCCTTTTTGAAGTATCATGCACATCTGAAAAGCTAAAGAAATGGGATTGCACTTCTAGTATGAGCTTGATATAAAAACTCCCTCGGATGTGTAAGTCTGAATGCAAAACTACAATTAGGAACCTCAGTCAAGTCAGATTGAAGGGTTTTGTACACAGAAATTGGCCACTGCATTTCTCTGTTTAGTTTATGGATTATGCTTTGAGCTGCTAACAGTGGTAGATAAAGAAACACCCTTAAACATTTTGTTGTTATTTGCCAATTTCTGAATCACATCACATGATACAAACATTTAAGATGAAATTATATAGTGAAAAGAGTGGTCAGAACAAACTACCTGAAAGATATTGCTCAGGGATCCATGATATTTCATTGCATATATTTGAAAAGAATAAAAAGAGAACACACCCATCAGCAGTAATGACTCTAGCACTTACAGAGTTTGAATGGATTTCTTTGGTAGTTCACACCCAAGCTGTTGGCAAACTTCTCAAATTATGCAAACACATCACCCAACTTATTTGTAGTTGTAGGCATTGAATCACTCACTTGAGCAACGGACAATTTAAGCAAAATTTCTACTCCAGGAAAACAACTGAAAACCCGCTCTACTGCTATTAATCTTGAATGTTAGGTGAATAAGGAAAGGGAATGGCTTATGCATTAAAAAGATTCAGTTGAAAATTTTCCAGTGAAGTATATTCTTAGTGGGAAATGCTATTATACTAAATTATTATACTAAAAATGAAATTTTGGGTTGAGATGTGTTGATAGCTAAATAAACTACATGAAAATACTGAGTAATGCAGATTTTTGTTTTGAAATTAGAATTTGAAAAAGAATACACAGTATTATAAATCACAGCATTACATTAAGAAGAGAGAGTTGTCTCAAAATTAGAATAAAAATTTGTGATTTAGCAAACATGAATTTTCCAATCCTACATGACAATTATTTCATAATATTTGCTCTAAGGAAAATTCAGAATTTTCTTCTTTTCTTAATTCAGAACTGAAACATGTTGTATGTACCAGTATTCTCCCCGGAATTATACTGCTTAGTTTTGACTATTTATAATATCATGTATTTTATGGCTCATACCATATTTGCTGAAGTTGAACTTCAGCTTTCAGCCTTACCACTTATGGTAACTTTGTGCTTTGGTAACTTGTGATTTTCTCAGCTGAATATGTGAAGCGATAGACTCACCAAAGTGCCCAAGGGCTAAACAGAAAGGAAGCTGGCCTTTATTCTTGACCTGAGAAGTGATGCCTCCATTATAGGTTGAGAGAGAGTACCAGACCTTCATAATGGAGAATAAGCTGATACTGGCTATCTTTCCCTTGCAGATAAATTGAGTGTATCCAGGACAGCTCACTCTAACAGCTTTCAGGAAGGCAAACACATCTATGGCTTAAAAACAAGAGACATTTTATTTTTATATTTCAAAGCATAAAAAAAAAGTTGAGTCTATTTTTCACTGAAGAACAAAGGAAAAGTTTCATATGAAAAGATTGCCAAAATATTAAATGACTTTTGAAAGAAATTCTTAGATTTTTAACACTGGCATATAAATCTTAGTTATATAGCACTTACTATACCGAGGCTTCACATAGTGCTGTTATTCTTACCATAAAAGTAGTAACAACAATACTTATTACTACTTTTGCTAAGAGGAGTAGGTGAGGATACTGCTAGCACAACTGGAAGAAATCAGTAAAGGAAACATACAAGCCGGTGTGAGAAAATTTCCTGACAAGTGAGAAGTTGCAAATTATGGAATAGTTCTTGAAGGGAAGCGGTAGCAACTTCATTGCTTAAAATGTGCAATCAAACAAGACAAGTTACTAAATAATAAACTGCAGAAGTACTTTAGATGAAAGGATCAGATAACTTTTAAATCTTTCTAACCTTTTTAGAAAAGCAATTTAAGAAGAAAATTAAGTTGACTTCTTGGAAATTTCATGAAGTTTGATCATTATTTTTAATGTATTCTTTCAAGTAAATCACATCTATCAACATGCCTCACTAATACCACCTGCTTGGGGCCGTATGTTTCATAACAGGTATGGAGACCTCCTGATTGTGTTTTCTAAGCCTCCATCACCCAGTGTGTCAACTGGGTAAATACATATGGAGACAGCCCTATAGCAAAGGCAATCTTAAGGCTGCCTAGCAGTTTAGAAAGGCTGATTCTTTGATTCTGTCCTCATCTTTGAGGTGACCATTTCAGACAAAATGAACTTAGAAAGTCGTGGAGTAAGAGCTGGGAAAATCAGTGGAGTTCAAGGGGAAGTGGGAGAGGGAAGAGAGGAGTCAGGAAGATTACAGAGAAGCAAGAGTGTGTGAAAAAAAGGTTAAAAGGGGTCTATAAGTTTTCTGGGAATCTGAATTAGGAAGGTATGCCAGGAGGAAAAGGGTAGGGAGTCAAGGAGGTCTAGAGTAAGAGTTTACTACTTCTGTGTGTTCATCCTACCTGTCCCTCTGGAGCAGCCGGTTGGGGCCTGCAGGAGGGAGTCAGAAACTGGCTGCTCCAGCTCACATTCCCAGAGCAAGCAGGCATTGTCCTGGCAAACCAGGTGCTATCCTGGCTGGAGCAGCAAAAGTCGGAAGGATGCACCCTAGGCAACCTCCTGTTTTGCTTTGGCCTAAAGCTAGTCCCAACTTTCACTGTTTTATCCTGCTCTGGCAATGCAAAACTATAAACATAGCATAAGTGGTCAGCTGAGACCATTTCATGTGTATTTTATGACAGTAAAAAACAGTTAGTGTACCCCAGAATTTGGATAATAGTATGAGGAAGGCAGAATACCAGTCTTTTTGAAGTCAAGATCCATTGTGAATATGGAGCTGTAGAATTCTGCCCTTAGAATTAAATTACTGGCATAATGCAGTTAAAATGCAAATATTTAGCTCTTAGGGAAGGATCTGATAAGAATATACATTTGAATTTTATTGTATTTTAATAACTTTCTCATTTGATTCGCAGAAAATTATTGTACTCCACCCTGCCAGCACGTATACAAGGAAATAGTAACTTTAATGAATACAATGAGAAATGCCTTTTGTGACCTTGTTTTGCAGAGTGTTGTTTAAAATATAAAAAATTGTTGTATTATAACAGATTAATGCCCACAGAGCTCTCAACCTTTTCTTTCTACATTCTACTAGCTTAGCGCAAAATATACACTTGAATTCAGTTTAGTCATGCAGGAAGGCCATCAGCAAGCATCCCCCTACAGCAACTCTGTATTTATTATCAGTCTTTTATTGCACTTGACCTCAGCCAAACACAGCTGGATGAGGTTTAGCCCTGAGTGATTAAACAGAACATACAGAATGAATAAATAAGGTCCATTGTTCTCATTTTTTTCAGGGTAATCATTTTTTTGTAACTTAATGCCTTTAAGGACCAACTTCAAAAGCCATTATTTCTGTAAATATTCAACTCCTAAGTAATTTTCAAACAAAGGCTGGTAGTAAAGTATAATGAAACAGAAAAAAAATACCTACTAGCTGGCACTCAGGCTCCAAAGGGTAACGGTCTCCCATTTCTTTTAGATATATGTTTGGTGTCCAAAATAATGGAGCATTGTTGCTATTTGTTAGCTACTGCATGGGACCATCACCTGAAGGAAAAAGGATCAGGAAGTGAAATCAGCTCTATTACCCTACTAAGAAATTGTCCAAGTCCAAAGAGGTAGTCTCAAGGAGATGGATCTCCTCAACAAACCAAGGCAGTACATTCAAAACAGTGGCAACTCATATTTTATATATCCTTGGTAGGTTAATTGAATTTTGCTCATCTGTTCATCTGCTCATCTGCAATCTTTGAAAGTTTGATTTTTCACTTTCATTTCTGGAAATGTTTGATATAAAAATTATCAATACCCTTGGCAGTTTGCTGCTTAAGTGAATAGAGTGCATCAATGGAGAATAAGAAGCTTGAAAATGTCTTTGAAAGTCATGAATATCTGAGTTCTTATACACATCTTCTGGCCTCATATGTCCTTTTGCTTATAAAGGCTTTCAAGAAGGTAGTGGCCCTTCTTGTGTATTGTCATCTGCCTTTGACCTATTTGATACCCTCACTAAGGGATTTGATCTCAGCAAAATACTGAGATATTGCTGCTGGAGGCAACAGATATTTTATGAGTTCTAAATCAGGAGTTTTGTCACTAGGCATTGTACTAAACCAGAAAGCAGCTATTAAGCTTTCTATCTCTTAATATAGTGTTTGAAGTCATATGCTGATATCCCTGGAATGGTGTCAGATTGAATCTCCTGGACCCTGAGTCGCTGGTCTATTTTATTGGACAGCTTCTCTGTAGCTATTAGTGTTTCCTGTACTATAGTTGGTGTTCTGAATCTCACTACCTACCTTGGGCTATTTGCTCCCAGAGTTTTTGTGTTTGTGACCTAATGGTTTATTTTGGTTCTATTTGCTGAGATGACTGTAGTGATCTCTGGCTATTTATAGGAGTTGGAAAACTATTTATCTCTTGAAAGAAAACCATCTGACTGACTAATACTTCATTGCTTTTCTGCCAAACTTTTTCTGAATTGACCCATGTGATAAAGATTAGAAATCTGAAGCATTATAGAAGAGACTGATAACATGTCTGTATGTGAGTATAAGTATACATACATACATATATATATATATATATATATATAGCCTTAACCTCTCAATTATAAAACTCTCATGCTCCTTTTACTTAAAAAAAAAGTCTTAATGTCTTCATTGTTTATGGCAAGCTTTGAAGTTCAGGAGCAGAGAGCCTTTGGGCTAGAGATGTATCTTCTCTTGCTCCCATGAAATTCCAAAGAAGTTTAACAGAGATATGAGTGGCTAGAAAACGCCATTTACTGCTTCATACTTATGTTTTTCAGAGAAATGTTGAGAGCCTGCACATAATAAGTACACATAAGCATTTTATATAGCTAGGGTTCAAAAATACCACCAAAGGAAAAACAGCAGCAGCAGCCTGGAAACCACAAGCAGACAGCCTCAGGAAGATAACTAGAAACAGATTAGCTTACAAAAAATTTTTATGCCCCTCAGAAGTCCAGCTGAAAGGAGTCAGCATTGGTCATAGCAGGCTATTCCCTTCCATTAGAATAATTAATTTCCTTTGTTGACAAATGTGTAGGACAATGCAGATATTTGCAATACTTTATGGTTGAAATGACTGTGATTCTGTCTTCCTGAATCTTGCATTCATGGTGACCTACAACCCAGCGTAGTGTTAGACAGCAATCCAGCCTGCTTGGTTCAGTGGACTGCCTAACTCCAGAGACACCTGAATTCACTAGGTCAGCGCCTCTCTCCTGGGACAGCTGCCTTGGCACTTAATCATGTCTGCCCTTGCGTGCTCTGAATTGCACATGGCAGTGATGGGAGATACCCTTCCTCCCCATGCTCCATCATGAGCCAGGTGTAAATTCAGACACGTGCCCAAAGTCTGCTTATGACCCCAGAAAATGCCTGAAGGACATGAAATATGGGCAGCTGTACAACAAAGTGGTTGCTGTCCAATTGTTTTGTAAAATGGCCTAACATATTACATGGGGCATTTAGAATGGAAATCTGAGAGTGTGCGATTTAGTCCCTCTTTTATCAAGGGGGAATCTAAGATCTTTTTTGTGTGTGTTTTCCAGCTGACTGCAGCACCAAGCCAGAGAACACTCCTTCCCTTTCCTGAGTGACTGCTCTGTACTGACTCATTTTGTAAGGGGTAGGTGACACTTCCTCCCCTGCTCCTTGAGCTGCCCCTGCTCAGAAGAGGACTCACTTGCCCATTTCACCGTTCTGCCTGCTGAGGTAGAGTTAAATCCAAGGGAGCTATAAGCAGTGTGAAGGAGGAAGTGAAACAATGGCAAGGAGATAAGGCATCTCTGGGTAAACAAGGTCAGAAAGGTACCCAGAACAGTGGCTGAGCAAGTGGCTGGGGAAATGCTGCTTCTAGGTGCCAAGCAGTGTTGCATAGGCTCCTTGTTAAGGCTGATAATCAAAACCAAACATTTAAAAATTAAAACTTCCGCTTCAGAAAGGCTAGCGAAGAGCAAGGGAAGAGGAAAGCTTGGGAGGGAGGCAGGTTTTTAAGCAGAGATGGCTGAAACAGGGGTGTCAGGGAACGGGCCAACAGCTAGGATGCCCCAAAGGGTACAAGGAATAGTAAACTGAATGTGAAGACCAAGTTTGTATGTCTTTTTGTTCCTGCTCGTGGTATGCCTGTAGAAGAATTACTACTGAGTTCCTCCATGAGAAATCAAGTTGTTTAAACCATCAAGCGTTTTCTCCTCTAAGGGCCCTATTTTCTGAAAGGAGCAAGAAGCCCGTGGTTCAGGGAGATGCAATAGCCTGGGGCTGGCTGGTTACCTCTGGGAAAGATGCTGGGACTATGGATCTCTCTGTCTGGAGGGAGTGGGAGAGTCCCAGATAGCTCGTAAGCCCATGAGGAACTGTGCAGGTTGTCCCGGACACTCACTGGTTTGGGTGGGGGCCTGAGATCGGCACATGAGAGTGTGGAGCAGTCTCTTGATCTGAGTACTGAGAGGGGCTCTAATTTGCAGATGTTCTCCATGTGCTAGGCTGCTGCTGGTCTGGGAGGGCAAGAAAACTTTTTGTACATGTCTAATACAGCTGGCTCTGCCACATCAAACAGCTGGAAAAAAGAAAAAAAAAAAAAAAAAAAGGAAGGCTGAATTGGAGGAGATAGTAACATCTTCAGCTAGAGATCCGGTCTAAATCCTGGTTGCTGCACATAAAGTAAAAGAAAAGCAAAAGCAAAGGAAAGGTAAGTCATCTTTTTACTTCTCAAAGCTGCACACAAAAGCAAGGGAAGGGCACAGTTTGCCCTGAAGTCGCAGTGCCAGGTGACATCCTTAGTCCTGCATATGAAGTGGTGGAGGTCTGTGCTTTAGGGCTAAAAGATCAGGGTTGCACCTTTATGGCAATGTATGTTGGAAAGAAGAAATTGCTGCATGCTACACAATTCATTCTAACTTTTAATTGAATTTTAAAAAAAGAAATTATATTAAAAAGCCCTTTGTCTATAGAAATGTTATTCAGATTGCAAACATAGGAAATAATAAGCTTGGAAATGTCAAAACATTTGCTTCCTCTGAAGCTGTAATCAACTCCTTGCACGCATGTCTTTTAGTTACATACAGCTTTCAGTTACAAAGCGGTATAATGATTTTCCACAGGATTCAAGACACAGAATAACCTGCATAAGCAGTGGTTAACAAACAAGAGTAATTTCTATAAAAAGAGATAGGGTTAAAAGCTCTGCATTTCAGCAGAACTAGCTGGTCAGTACCCAAAAAATCAATATTAGTCTGCAAATAAAAAGCCTTTGAGAAATTTTGAGGATTAAAAAAAAAAAAGACTAGTTAAACAGAAAAATTAGACATAAATGTGTCCACATGCACTTGTTGCTGAAATACATATGACTTTGCTAAATAAAACTGACACTCTGTGATGTTGCAGAAGTGACTAAGAACTTACAGTGTATTCTTCCAGTGGAAAAAGCTGTATATGAAGGAAAATGAGAACAGAAGGATTTAAGTTCATTTATATTTTTATATAAACTAGTCATAGTTTGTGTAACGAATGACTACAACTCCAGATGTTCCACTGAACTGTGAGCTATTTAAATCACCTTTAATATTTTTCTTATTAGATAAGGCTCTTGTAAATTACCATAAAGCAGAGATTTTTAACAGTTTTTCACAGGATATTTATTGTGGGTTCACTGGCCATATGTTGTGATCCCTTATTACTAGCTGTGGAAGTACTCTACCAGAAGCTAAGGTATATAAATACTATCCTAACATCATTTCTCCTTGTCAGCAATGTAAAAGTTGTGGCAGCCACTGTCATCAGGTGGCAAAAGCTGTAGAGAGAGGCCAAGTGTGGTTCCTGAGGCAGTCAGTATATTAATGCTGGATCTGCTCTATCAAAACCTTTGATACTTTCTGCCCAGGTCTGTTTGATCCGAGAGCAGTTACTGGTGTATAACTACATATCAGACTAAAACTTAGGCAGGCATGGTTTCTTATTCCTCTTCCTCCACTTCTTCACTCTGCCTTGCATCATCTCTTCTCCGTGGAAAGGAAACCAGGGTAAGACTGGGTCTGCAGAGCAAAGACTGCACAGTCGAGCAGCTTTCCGCAGGCAAGGCTTTGCTGCTGTATGCCTTTAAAGGGAGAAAAGCATGGCTGTGTCTGGAAACAGTCTTGCAGCAGATTATATTCTCTTTACTGAGCTGCAAATCTCACTTTTCCAAAGGGGAAAGCACACCGTGTTTTCTACCAGGAGAATAGAGGTAAGAGATACCTTTAACAGGTCTGAAAAGATCTTTTCAAGGACAAAGTGAGCATGAAAAGACCCCCCTCAGCAAGGTGAAAAACTCCAAATCCCAAACACATTCTTTTTCAGAATTCTTTCCTAATAACATAGTTTTCTTTCTGCTTTGTGTCCCTTGCCCAAATGATTCTTTTTCCTCAAACATGACATTTTCAGAAGATAGATATCACATTTTCCAGTTAGTCTCTTTCCAGCCCTAGCTATAACTGCTTCTGGCCGAGGCTCTGGGGTCTTTTATCAGGTGAAATCCTGGAGGCTTATGAAGTTTCTGTGCAGCCCAAGAAGAGCTCAGCTGTGCTAGAGGACTGGAAAAAAAGATCCAGCAATTTAGTGATCTCGCCAGCTGACAGCTTGGAGAAAGTTAAAAAAAGTAAAGAGTGAATAGCAGGCGACTGTGAGAGTCCCTGGGTCAGGATCTCTGGCCTGACATGGTCTGAGGGCCTGTGCTGACCATAGTGCTGCCTCCCTGGCCTCACCGCAGTGTCTTCTAAGTTTGTTTTCTCTGTGAGAGCTTTGTATAAAGCAGGTCTTCAAAGAAACCCTTGCATGGTCCTGATCCTGACAAAGCATACAGTTCCAGTATGAAGGTCTACAAAGGGACTGCTAAGAGAAAGTTTGGACAATAAAAATAAATTTCCCTTGACAAGGTGTTCACCTTTTGCAAGACACACACCTATGGCTAGGATAGGTAAGGGTTGGGGTAGGAGTAGGAGAGAGAGGGCAAACCTTCAGGGTTCAGCTGTAGTGAGGTTACACAGAGGCTGCTAAGGGCTCTGTGAAGGCTGTTAAAGATAGGCTGCAAAAAGAATATTTTCCTGAGACCCTTTTCACCTAGGACATGGGTGGCCTTTGTGGTCTCATTTCCCTAGGGCTTTCATTTATAAGAATTTGTATTTAATTCTATTAAAACACTTGCTGAGATTTATAAAGTGCAGATCACAAGGTCACAATGTCTCAATATGCATACACAGAAAATAAAATTACAAACCATTCTGTTGCAACTGTTCTCCAGTTGGAAATAAAGATTGAAAATAAATGTCCTGTAGTGTTGTGTGTTAAAGAGTTCCCACAGAATTTAAAATGAAGTTTGTAAGTGATAAGGAAAAATAAGAACCTAGTGTATGGAGGGGAATAAGAGCTTCCCAATGACCTATAAGACAGGAATGACAGGGGTAAGAGTCTTTGATTATAATCTTGAAAAGAGTATGCAATTTAAAAGAAAAGCAGTGAGTTTATGGAAGTTACTACCAAAAGCACATAACATACTGATGGTAATTTAAGTAAAAAAATTCCTCAGTTTTGATATGAAACCCAGCAGAAGGCTGAAGGCTCAAAAAAAAGCACCTATTCTAGGCCAATGTGGGAAACCAAATGCATAAGTAATAGGAATGGTGATTCCTGACCATTGCTGTAAAATCCCCATGCTTAAAAATAGAAAAGGGACTTGCCGAGAATTTACACTTTCCTGGAGTTTCAGAACTTCAAGTTTCAAATTCTCAGCAATCTGGCAATCTCTGGACCCAGCTAGGCTGGCTGGTTGTTTCATCGGATTTGTTGTGCGTCGTGTAAAGTGCAAAACTTCTATTAACAGTGCCACATCTGGTATATTTTTGTGGGGAGGATAACCGTAGCCAGTACCTCAAGAGATCAGTCAGTTCCTCCCTTGGCATTGAAATGTTCAGCCCATCCATCACAGGAGCTTCGAAAGCATCAGGGGATTTTCATAGCACAGCTGAGGTAGCAACCATCTGTATCACACTCTTTTAACAGTGCAATTCACCGTCTGCTAATGTATCCCTGATTGAATCCTCTCTGTCAACTACCGCAATAATGGTGAAATGAGGATTATTTCTATTATTCCTAGCTGATATTAGAATCTCTCCTATTTCTACAAGTTGTAGCCTCCTTTTTGACTGGGAGGAGGTTTTACCTTCTCTCCTCCTCCACTTCAGGAAGGGGCAGAAATGGAAAGGGGGAAACTGGCTTGGCTAAACATGGAGATAATCACTGGCTCATGTGGAAGTCTCTGCATACAGAGAGGCGGCCACCAGGATGACAAAGTAGCACCCCCAAGGCTGATGGGCTACGGGCTAAAGATTTGGTGAGGTGATGGTGCTCGTGAGGGTGGCACATAGCGAAAAAAGGAAAGAGGGTGTTTAGTAGTCTATTAGGACAACTGGAAGATAAAATTCTCAGAGAGCATATGTGTATTTACCCCTCTCTTCTGGAGGGGGAGCGAGAAACGTTAGGGCGAGGGCAGAGGAAGGTCCCAGGCCTCCTGGCCTAGCTCCAGGGCAGTGGGGAGGTCAAGGTGGGGACATAGCTACAGGAGTATAACAGGTCTGATCCAAACGGAATGTTTTCTCTGAACTGTCGTCCTGATCTTCAAGTGGTGAATTCAGCTTTTTTTATGCCTCTGAAATGTGTTTTGTGTCGCTCATAGTTACCTAGAGGGTTGTGCAAATGTGGTGTGACTTTTACACTTGGACTCCAACTGACAGACTAAGATCAGAAAATATTTGTCCTCGCTTACCTTTTAAGCAATACAATATTGAGTTTCATTCATAACGGTGGAGGCCTCTGACCATCACTCTCTTTCGGTGTGGATGCTGTGTGACATTCTGGTCTTCGGCCTGGAGTTGTGGCAAAAAAAAAGACTCTAGTTTTCCATTTCAGACCACCTGCGGATCTTGTTCAATGTTTCTGTGGAGCTGGCAGCCAGCATGAAGCAGTGCTCTTAGCCCTAGCCTGCACCCGCATGGAAGGAGCTCTGCTTCTCCAGCACTTACTCAGCACTTTGCTCTCAGGAACCCCAACCAAATCTCTAGTGCAATAAATAATTTCAAAATCTCTCCTTTGTCTTTGCATCAGAGGAAAAGTCACAAACAGTACACATATATGCTCCTTCTGCTTGCCCAGTCATTTTCCTATCCATTGAACAATGTCTTTTCAGGGCCAAATGGATCAAGTACTGCTTGTTTTTTTCTCCTGTGGGTCTAACTGACATAGTTTCTTCCTTTATATATGGCAGCTGATTGACGCATATCTAGGTTTAACAGGAATAGGCTAGCTGTTATGCTGAAAATAAACGAAAGAAACAATAAACTTGTTTATCAGCACTAAAGACTGGAAACTATTCACTGTTCTTATGGCATTTAGCCTTAACCACGTCAAGGACTACTGATTTTTAATAGGGCAAACAATTTTCACTAGCACGGTAGGCTCTCTGAGCTCCTCTATCTTGCTTCCGCTGCAATTAACATTGAAATAATGATGTGTAATATGTTCGTCACAGAGGAAAGACAAGCGTGGATTTTCAGGAAGACATATCTGGTGTGGAAATGAATTATTTACGTAGCATAACTTCACAGATCTGGATGATAATTCTGTGTCATCAGATGCTATTTCACCCTCTCTTCTGTCCTCTGCCAAATGATGAAAACTCTGAAATTAAATGACTATTTTTTAATTCTAGAGCTTTGCTTTATTTGATCCTGCATGTCTTTTAATATGGTGAATTCAAAAAACTGACCTTCTCTGCACAATTTGATCCCTGTATTATCCCTGATTAAAGCAGGGATACTTGCTTAAATCACAGTATGTCTGGTTAATGACAGGTACCATTCCTTAACTTTAAAATGTATAAGTGATTTCTACACACAAAAATTCTTGAGTGATTTTTAAACATGAAATCTATGTAACTACACTTAATATTTTTTTAATAAATCATAGCACCTGCCCTTTGAGGTCCTGTGATATTCTTCCAATATGTTTGCACACAGAGTAGGTAAGATGCTCACAAAAGCTGAAGAGAAAAATATGCTAACAAAATCCAACCAATTTTGAATATGATGATTATTTCCATGCCTGTTTTAATGTTCTTAGCACTACTTGTGAGGCTGAGTAAATATGGCAACTAATCACAATTAAGAATATTATTTTTTTCTGGATTGTAACTCCAATTTTTAAAATTCCTTATAAACTTACTCAAAGAACAACTTTTCTTACCATATTTTCCCATCAAAACCCAAATCTAGTAATTCCGGCTATTATTCACCTTTTCAGCACCACAACAGAAACCTATCACTTAGAGGTTCTGCTTAATGTATAGGCAATTAAATTGCTCTTGCAGAATATCTTACTAATACTAGCAGTGGCAAAAATCACCTTTCTTGTTAAAGAAGTCACCCTCCAAAATGGGATTGATATTGAGCAGAATAGCAATAAAATATAATTTGTGAGTATCTGGAGTGTTCTCTAACCAAATAAAAAGAAGAAGACTGAGCTTACAGAGCTGGGTTTCTGAATGATAAATTCCAAATTCCTAAGTGCAATTTCTTTGTATTTTCATTTGGTTTTATGGTAATCCAGGCTTGAGCCTCATCTTCATTCTCATAGGCTTGTCCTATATCTGGTGCGCACAGCTGCTCATGTGCATTCTCTTGTGTGTGCTGTCATTATTTAGGCCTATTGAACATGTGTGATGAGGGAAAAGTGTGCAGAATATATTTTAAGTGTGCATTTGAGTCACATGATGCGCTCGTGTGTGCATGTTTATGCATGCATGTGTGTCTGAAGGCAGTTTTCATGAGCTGCATGCAGAGCATGCATGCGATTTAACGTAATGCATATGCACCCTTTGCTTTATTCTTCTTTGGAAAAGAGGTTTGGGCATGTTCTGTTTAGAGTAGGCTCATCTGGCATTAATTTTCTGCAGCTAATGCTCTTCAATGTCTCATTTAAATGTATGCCAATTGCTGTGTATTTGAAGCCGAGGGTTTCTCTTACATAAAAGCACAGAGCGCAGCCCCGCAACATGCCTCCCCACTGCCGTTTCTCCCCAGGCGTCCCATGCCAGCCATCCCTGTTCCCAGCGGGAACCGCGACCGCACGTTTTCCTTCCATTCCCACTTGCTTTCATGTATTGTGAGAAGGAGATCTAGGGCAAGGGGAGAAGCAGAGTCAAAATGGAAGTATGATATACAGCCCTGGCTGCAGCCAGGGATGCAGCACCGAACACCTTCTCTTTAGGAATCTCCTGGTGCTGCTCTGCATCTGCCAGATTCCTCTGTTTCCCTGAGGGGACAGTCACTGTCCAGCCTGTGGCACTGAAGGGCTGCTTTTAAATAAAGGCTTAAATTGTGCTTAAACTGTGTTTCTGTGTAAATTGTATTCCTGGCAGAAAGAGCTGTAAGTGCAGAAAAAAACAGGGTACAATTGCATTTTTATCTTTAAATACTCTTTCTTATGGTTAAACCACTATTTAAATGACTTTGAACTGTTTTCCTGTTGGTTTCCAAACTTATCTCAAAGCCAACCCTTTTTCTAAGGGACACTAAGGAAGGATAAATACAATTTTTATTCTATCTTTAGGTCTATTCTACTGTGAGAGAACACATCTACTTTCAAACTGATAGATCTAGCAAATAGGTGGATTTTATATCAGCAGCATTTGAACTTTATACAATTACCTGCCTTAAATTTTAGGAGATGTTTCCCCTCCTGAAATGTATGTTATGATATATTCCTTGCACATGCCTTGTTCCACAGCACACTGGGATACATTCACTAGTACATTTTAAAATGCAATCTGTCAGACAACAGTTGTTTTCTATTAATCATCTTAGCTCAAATAATAGAAATGCTTTAAATTGGGAACGCCAATTATTCCTTTAAAAGCCAAGCACAAAATATCCTCTGACCCTGTCTTCTCATTTCAGTGAAATAAAATGAAAGTATTGTGATGATTAGATACTGCAGGGCACCTTCCAGAAATGCTACTGTTACTGCAGAACATAATGAGGCTTTTTATTTCCAGAAATTGCACAAATTAAAAGGAAACATAAGTCACCCAGGTGTGCTACATGACTCTGGCAATGTAACATAATGCTTGATGGTAGCTGAGGCAGAACTGCTCATTTACTGCAATACCTTTTTTTTTTTTTTTTTTAATTGCCTTTATTCAAGCTGTATTCCTCCTATTAGTTTAAGACAGGGGAAAAAAATAAAGCGTAATTTTGGTTTTCCAAAATTTTAGGTCCTCATTATGACTCACTACTTTAATGACAAGTGTAGGATTATATGCTCTTTCAGGCAAAGCCACTTGAATTCAAAGAATTTTAAAGGTTTTGTGGACAGCAATAGTGTGATGGGATCTTGCAGAGAGATGAAAGGCTGAGAATGAGATCCTGCTCAAGGAATAGAGATTTTTGCCTTGGATTTGGAAATGGGAAGCTCCTAACAGCGAGGAAAATAATTTTAAATAATTTCATACTAATATTCCATCCAAGATAAGTCTTTGTGGAGTGAGAATGCCCACAGCCCTTTGGAATCTATGAATTTCTGACAGTAGCTCTTTGTATGCCCCAACAGTCGGCTCCCTCCTTTAGAGATGTCACGGATGCTGGAGATTTGGCTTAATCCCAATTTGAAGCTTTCTGCCAAATCAAAGACCGAATAGGTATTGTGCTTCCTACCTTACTAAATGCTTGCTGAGATTATCTTCTGTCACTTGCTATGCTTATTGTCACTGTATCCCTAAAGAGCCATCCTCTCTGATGTGGTGCTTTCAGAAATGTTATTTTATTGTAGAAAAGATAGATTTCAAATGAAAAGACACTTGCAACAGAAATGACATTTCATCTCAAGAAGACAAAAGGAGCTGCCTGTGGCTAGGTCTGGATTGTGCTACTTTTCCTACCTTTCCCTATTGATTTTTGAGCTTCACGTCTTCCCTTGGCCTAGAATGGGAGAGGGGAGGAGGACTGAGGGGAATGTGAATTCAGTGAGGTTGTAATCAGAGCGAGAACTGAGATATAGTGTGAGATGGAGATGAAGATGAGTCCTTGTTGGGAGAAGATGATGTGCAGAGAGAATTGGCTGCCAGCGGGAAAGGAGAAAGTTGGATTAAAGGTCGAACGGAAGGAAGGAAGGTCAGGGCAAGCCACGAAGGACTTGCTCATGCTGTGGACATATGAGCATGTCCTATCCTACTGAAGCAATGTCATGGGTAATCTCTCTTCTTGTCAGCTTAGGTTAACAATGAAGTTTGGTCTCAGTGGATATGGGATTCCAGCAAAACTGGTTAGATCTCCATCCCAGGCTAAGAAAAAATATTTCCTCCTGCGGTGACTTTTATCAGGCAAACACTGCCCACAAGCCTGAAGAATACTCTGCCCTTATAAAAGCTCTGAGTCAACATGCAAAGCAAGGGAATTCGTATCAAGGAAAGAGTGACATAGAAATTCATGAATGCAGTAATAGGATATGATCTGAATAAAGCTAAATGTACTTAGCCATTGAGCATCAGTTCATTCAATGCAACCTGAGCTGCTCATGTCCAAAAAAAAAAAAAAAAAAAAACCACACAATGAAGCCTCCTTGTAGCTCAGGGCAGCATGATCTGTAAACTGTCTCGGCCCTGTGGGAAGTGCTGGCTTCATTCTTCCGAAGGGGACTGCTCTAGCCTGGACTGCTGAACAGAGCAAGTGTTGAGCATCTTCTGTTCTATCATTTTATTCTCTGCTAAGGAATTATCTCCTACTGAGGAGTGCTTTCTATGCTATGGCATAGCTAGCAAGGAGCATCTGGGACCTATTGGAGGCATTTTGTCTTCTTAGCGACAAGGGAGTTCTTCCAGCCTACTACAGCTGCCCCTTCCTTTCTGAAGTTCAACTCCAACCACTTGCTAAAAGCTTCTATCTGGCAGAGTTAGGGTGACTTAATTGTGCCATTGTTGGGGTTTCTGAGAATGAAAGGCTGCAGAGAGACATTTTTCTGTTGAAAACATGCTGACATTAGGGAAGCCGAATGCTTTCTGCCAGCTTGTCTTGCTTAAGGGCCCCCCGGAATGTCCAGCTTCTGAGGCTGACGCATTCCTGACCTCTCTCCACTGATGGCTCCATAGGTACTTGCCTCACAGACTGTCTGGCTCCCCTTCTGCTGGTAGCCTGGATGATTAAGATTTTGTAGGCATTTACTTCCATTTTCCTAAAAATACACTTTCAATTCTTTTTTTTTTTTTTTTTCAAAAACAGTTGACATTTCTTCCACCACAAGAGGATTTTCCATTATTCTATCTACGTGAAAGGTTCTACTTTCAAAATGGGGCATATCCGGCTGAGTAGTGAAGCTTCTACAGTTTCTCTCACCCTCTGGCATGTCAGGCATCAGGGGATTTGTGTGTTTGGTCTTGGCTCAGGGCTCCCTGCTGATATGCAAAACTGTGGGGCTCGAGCAAGGGTGTTCAATATCCAGGTTTTGACAGGTCTACAGTTACAGTTAAAATACGACTTTTTTTTTGGAAGAATGGCACCCTTTTATTCAACATATGATTGATTTGGCTTGCCAACTTACTCATTGCAGGTTAGCACAAAGTCAACAAAAGGCAGTCGCTGGTTACTCTACTGTAGCAGGGCCTGTACCAGCTCCAAGCACATATTCTGGGAAAAACAGGAGATAGCATAAGGACTTGGGAAGTGTTAGCCTGACACGTATAAGCTGCTGTTTCTGGACCTCTCCTTTTGCCCCAAGGAATTGTTACTAAACTGCTACAAACTAGAGACATTTTAGAGATGCCTCAATTGCTATTCAGAAATACAGTCCTGAAAAAAACGGGACTGCAAGAAGTTTTCTACTTGATGATGTAAATCAGCATTGAATATATTCAAGTCAGACTTCCTGAACTGACAGACAGAGACAAGTTTAAATTTAGGAAATGAATAATTTAGTGTAATGAAACTGTCTTAAAAACAAACATGTTCATTTCAAAAACATTGTTAGCGTTTTTTCAGTCTTTATTGTCAGTGTGCACAGCAGTTATGGCCTGGGTTGGGTCCCCATTGTATCTCATGCAATAAAATACAAGATCAAGGGAGTCCTTGCACAAAGAGTTTGGATTATAAGTTTAAAATGCCACAAGAGATAAAGAAAAGAAGCAGGAGGGTTAGTGGAAACAGTGACAATCTCATTCATTTTGGCCATCAGCTGTGCACCAAGATCCTATCTTGAATGTCTACTCAACAGCTCAGGAAAGAAAGGAAGGAGGAAAGATCTGAAGGACTAATCTGAAAGAGAGCTATGAAGGAAAGTTATGTTTGCTAAACTAGGGGGACAGCATTTGCGTCATATTCAATATCTTACATTTTCTCATTGTTTCATGTCTAGCTCTAAGCTTTATACACTGGTAATCATTCAAACCCTGCTCTGAATTGTTAAAACAGTTCCTGACACGGTTTTGGCTCATGCCAATTCCTCTCTGGCACCTCCTGAGCACAGTTCAGGAGCCAGTCCAGGCCAGGAACAATTTTCAATAGACACCGTGGAGAAGTTCATGGTGTTTTTGGAGGCTGAGTTTAGTGGTATGGACACAGTTGGTCCCTGGAATAGTGAATGAGCTTGGGAAGATTAAATAGTTATAGCGTGCGTATTCAAAACACAGCTTGCATTGGCTCTACTTAGATTTGGAAATGTATCAGCGTGCTCTGTATAAGACCTCAGGGTGTCAAGGAAGGGACTGGTCTTGTGGCTCACTGCCTGAGAAAACTTGGTTTGAGTGATTCACATTGTATCACATTGATGGTCTGTGGCTGAAAAAGGGATAGAATTCAGTTCTCTAGCCTCCTCAGCATAAGTTATTGCTCCTTTCCCCTTATTATCTCCTTTATTCATTTCAGGGCAAATGCAAAAATGATCTCAGGTGGTCAAAAGACCTTGGTCTTTTCTTGTTCTCCCTGAAACATTTTGCTGATGATTCTCATGTGTAAAGTGTGCGAATAAACTGGGGAGCATAAGCCTTCTGTTTTTCCCTTCCCTAATCACCACGAGTTCTTTTTTGCCTGCTTTAATACCTTAATCTATAGATTCAGTCCCTACTTGCTTGTTCTTTTGGTAACACATTTCTTATTTTACTTTGTGTATGTTGGCTTGCTACAAAAGAGGCTTCAGAAAAGGAATTGCACAGCAACTTTCTTGTGAACTGGAGTGAATTGTTCAGGGATTAGAACATTTCCTGGAAGGTAAGGCTTGTGGATTTTAAAGTGCTTTTGAAGTTTTGCAACCTTTTGGTAGGTGCTGAGTATTTTTTTCCAAAGCATGGGCAGTCCTACCACTACTGCATACATTCAGCAGAGTTTGTCTAGTCAGGACAGAGAGGTTGAGTCCACACAGGCACATGCTATGTCGAATCATAGAACCATGGAAAATTTTAGATTGGATGGGATCTCTGGGACTCATTTAGACCAACTTTGCACTCAGAGATAGCCTAACTTCATAAGCCAGGTCAAGTTGCTCAGGGCCTCGTCCAGGAGAGTTCCTTCAGTCTCCAAGAATGAAGATCCTACTGCTTCTCTGAGACCCTCTTCCAGCATTTCTCCGCTCTTATAGTACCCATTGTAATAACCTTTTCTGAAAAGTGTGACTATTCTCTTCTGTCTTCTCACCTCTGTGAAATGTCTGGCACCATCTCTGTGATGCTTGACATCTTAAGTAGAGGATTTTAGCCTTATTTTTTTTTTCCAACTAAATAAATACAATTCCTTTAGCCTCTTGTGATGTACGCTTTAGACCCATAATGATTTTATCATCCCTCCACAGGACTCTCTCTAGTCTTGTAAGAAGAGGCCCCGAACTGTGCAGAATATGCCAGATAAGGCCTCATGTGTGATAATCAGAGGAAGACAATCACTGCCTTTGACTATTGTCTGCCTTTGTCAGTTATCTTCTTGCTCTACGTGTTTGGTGCAATAACAACCTGCCCACTCATGCTCACTATGTTGTCCATTATGACCCTCCAAATCTTTTGGTTTTTTTTGCAGAGCTGCTATCCAGCCAGTTAGTTCTCAGGCTCTACTGTTGGGTAAGGTTATTCCATCCAGGTGCAGGACTTTCTGTTTGCCTTTGTTCTCCTTCATGAGATTCCTGCCAGCGCATTTCTCCAGATTGTTGGGGTCTCTCTGAAGGGCCTTGCCCTCTAATAGCAACAGCTTTCCCCCAGTGTGATGTGATCTATGAGATTGCTAGGGTGCCTTTCCTCACATTACTCAGGTTATTGATGAAAGTATTATTCTGATAAACACTCACATAGCTGGCCACCTGCTGTGCTTCAAAACATTTACTACAGTCTTTTGAGCCCAACAGTCCAATCGGTTTTCCCACCCACCTTGTTACCCACCATTCTTGTTCATACATCCTCAGCTTGGCTATGAGGATATTATGGAAGACTGTGTTAACCTTGATGAAATCAAGGTAAATGATATTCATGGTTCTCCTCTCATCCAGAGTCAGTCTTTCATCACAGGAGGCAACGAGCTTGGACAAACACAATTTGCCTTTCATAATTCTGTGCTGACTATTCGAAATCATTTATTATCCTTCATGCACCTGGATCCAAAAAAAAAAAAAGAAAAAAAAAAAGAAGGAAAGCCTTAGAAGTAAAAAAGAGATCCATCCCAGGTGCTGAGGCAGGGATTTTAATAAGGGAAAATGTTAAAATCTGGTTAAATACGCACATCTGCTCTTGGGAAAAAAAATAAAGTTGGGTTCTTCTTTATAACCTTGATGATGAATGCAAAGGGTTAACAAGCAGGCTTTGTACTGTTTCTTATTAGAGTTATTCCAGCATTTGGCTTTCAGGCTAGAAAGATATCTCATGTCATATGGATACTGTCACATATGTAATTTGTTGGGTAGCACTGGGTATTGTGGAGATGGCATAGAAATTCCTAGCAATCTTTCCTGCCCGCAATAGCTTTCCAGACGAGAGAGCATACTGCTGCCCGTGCACGTTAAATCTTTGGATGAGCTAATATTAAATACTTCTGCTGTTCTAATTTCCTCTTGTGTGTATTTTTTCCTGGCTTAGAGTCAGTGACCTAATTCTTTTCTTTACTCTGTCCAGAGATTTTTGACTTTTTACAAGTTATTCACATCATACTCTTCCCTATTTTGGAACTTTTACTGTTTATTTCCGTTTTTTTTCAGTAGTCTTAGATGGTTGCATTGACTGCTCCATTGCTCTTCTGTTCCCAGTACTGGGAGTGGATACTGAGTATGTAGAAAAGAGAAAGTAGGGAAGATAAAATCCATAGCATGGGCTGACTTGTGAATATTGCCCAAGGCCTTTTACATGAAGATCCTCTCTTATAGCTTATGCTGGAATCTAATTAAAAAGTACCATCTTGAAGAAAGTAAGTTTGCTCTCCCAGTGTGTTGGATGGGGAGCTAATCAGTGTCTCTGCCTGCTCACTTACCGTTTCAAAGTTCATAAGGGCTCGATCAAAATCTTTCTGACAAGGTGTGTGTGGAGTACTACCTTTAACTAAACAAAATACATGAACTAAAGGCTGCCTAGTTTTCATAATTGTGCAATCCTCAAACTAGTGCATGCATGTTTCCCAGCCTTGTCTGAGACATGCTTGGGCCAGTTCAAAGGCATGCAGAGAGCAGACCTAGCAGTTTCTCTGTCTTTGATTTTGATTCAAATCCACTTTTTTACTCTTGTACATATAGAAGGTTGACAAAAGGCTACCCTTGTTTTTTTTTTTTTTGTTTTGTTTTGTTTTGTTTTGTTCTGTTTTTCAGCTGCACTTCTAGGCCTCTGCTTCTTTTTATTCTGTGTTTCCCAACAGTTACTATGCTGTGGCTCCTTGGGGCTGCCAGGATAAATATCTACATTCACACCCAAACTTTTTCTTGTACGGCAAGGAGATTTGACACATTTGCAAAATGATCTGCATGGCACCACTCATGAGCTTAGCATATTAGCCATCACATAGACCCCTTGAAGCAGTCTTGCTGTCTTGACAGACATCTATTTAAACAGTGCAATCAGTTTTCCTGGAGGAGAGAGAGGAGAATTCAATTAATGAATCTAACTGATGTTGCATGGCTGTAAATCTTAATTCAGTCTTCCTTATACTCCTGGTCATTATGATCTCAGGCTCAGGGTTTGCTTTATGCGTGGGAGTATATTTGTATGCATTTTAAAATGAGTAGAAAATCTTAATTCTGTCACCAAGACAACACTGAAAAACTACATCTCCATTGTTCTTTTATTTCAGGAGCTCTGAAGGAGAGGCTGGCAGAAAAGTTCCTGTCTCCTAGGTACTCTCTTCAGACCACTGTGCTATGCATTTACCTGCTGACTTTCCAAGAAACTAGAGGACAAGGGATTTTTCATTAAAAATAAAATTCAGGAACACATGCAGCTTTCTGGTTTTGCTTTGCTTCTGAATGATGAAATGACTCAAAGAATGTACAAAAAGCCTTCTCACATTACCTACTGAACCAAAAGCAACCAAGTTGCTGGCTTGTAAAAAAGAAAAAGAAAGTCTTGAGATGAAAGAGAGCTATATTTTGCCTCTGTCATAAAAACCTGGGTTTCGTTTTTATTTTTTTTTCCTTTCAGTTGAACTCTTGAAAAAAATGTGTAATTTTACTCCAAGACATTTTGGTTCATATCACAATGTTAATTTTATTAAGCAATAAGACCAGACAGGGCTTGAATTATTGTGCAATAATTTATGCTTAGGTGCATTCTCAGGCATAAGCCTCAAGGCTGCGTGTTATGAAGTCTTACAGTGTTTCACATGGATTAGGCCTTTTTTTTTCCTTAAAAAAAAAAAAAAAGGGAAAAAAGAAAAAATTTATAGAGGCTACAAGGTTTTGAGCTCTACAGACATAAGCACTGAAAAGCACAGATGGCCCCCTTGCTTTGGACATATCTGCTTACCAGTGGCGGCCGGAGTCATCATAGGAGGGTCGGTACGTGTTCCTGTGCCACATTTTGGGATGCTTTGAAGGAGGGTAGGTATGTTGCCTCTCCCCAGGCACCGAGGCCCTCCCTCAAGCAGGAAGCTTCTCCCAGAGCTATGGTAACTGAGGTACAGGGAGTATGAGGCCTGAACCGGTGGATGATATTTGAATTCACAATGTTTGTGCTTCACAAAACTCAGTCAAACAGATGAGGGCTAGGACCAAATGTGCTTCGCAGAGAGGGTCCAGTTAGTTACAACATAACTTCCCATGGAGATCAGCTATCTCTGTAACTGAAGTGTGAGACTAACTTGCACCTGGCTTTTAGACTGAATCCTACCTGCAGTGGAGACCACATCAAGCTTCCTCTGAAAGAAAGCTTTTCGTGCCAAGAATGTCACTGAAAACATGCATTGTTTTGCTGACCCAAGTGTCACTCTGAAGAACACCTATAGCTAACAACTCTATGAAACACAAGAGAAAAGCAAGAAAAATACAAA
>VZSV01000080.1:1906065-1958953 GCA_013398735.1 Nothocercus julius
AGAGACGTAGCAAATTAATTGTATACTCCTTTTCTTAGGAATTTTTATTAAGGCATGTGGTACTTCCTCAGCTCTTTAGAAAGCAATGGGGTGAGATCGCTCAAATAATTACATTAGTGCTACAGAGGCAGTCTTGCCTTTGGGATTTCAAGTTCCATTCAATCATGGCCTCTCTCTTTCTCTCTCTGAATTTTTTAAAACACCTTCCTTCATGTTCCCATTTGTGCCTTTCCTATCTTTATTCTTTTCCTTGACACAAATGTGATATATTGTGTTCACTGAACTGCTTCAGCAGACACTAGCTTCTATTGCATCAACTACATCGCAACTTCAAGGGTTACTTCCCTATAGCTTTGATAAAATGACTAAGAGTTTAGGTCACTGCAGGGCATAATTTCAGAGCTGATGTCAGTCACTAGTGGCCATAAACTCCTTGATCTATGTGTCATTGCTGTCAATTGCAGTGAAGAAATCACTACTTCATTTGTGAGACAATATAGCAACAGTGAATAAAAGGGATGCAGATGGTGCTGCATAGTGATCCCCATTTTCTTACTGCTACCCTCTTAAGATCAAAAGTGTTTCCTTATCTATGTCTTTCCATGGAGGTTTTATATGTTATATTCCATATCTACATCTATCTATATTTTGCAATGAAGCCTAGAAAGTGAACAACATTGGGTACTGGGAATCCTGGATTCTGTTCCTGGGTCTGCAGTGACCTCTGGGATGAACATGGGACACATCTAAAAACACCTCTTCCTGCTTTCTGGGTGTGTTTGGAGCTCTGTATTTGAAAAGTGCTACTGGAGAGCTAAGAATTATCTGATTATTGCTTTTTATATGTGGAAATGTTTAGTGTTACTTAAGTTTTACCTGTCTTTCCCCCAGAATACACACAGAGAGGATGGAGAGAGAGAGGGAAACAAAGCTACAATTTCTAGAGGGTTGATCTGGAAATGAGCAAAAATTTCTACCTCCCAATTCCATGTGTATCCTTGGTCTGTCATGCCAAATCTGCTGCTAATGCAAACTCATTTCCTAGGGATGTTCTCAGGTGCTACACAGCCACAGTGTCTTGGACAATACTCAAGACTTTTTATTATTATTTTTAATTTATTTTAAGATGACGGAGAAGAATTAAAAAGAGAGAGAGAGAAAAAAATTTGTTCTAATAATCCATTTGTAGCAGTTTTAAGCTATAGAAGATGTGGGTTCTAAAAACCTTAAAGTGGCCTCTTTAAAATGTTCACTGTTTCACGGTGGACTGTAATCTCTGTTTCATTGATTGATAATGTTATAATGACTAGTAAAGAGTAGAATGGATGAGTCAATCAGAAGTAAAGAGCCAAGAAAAGGTCAAAATGGTGGAGTACTTCACTATATTTTTTGAAAGATGTTAGGTATTAAATGTCAGATGTAATCTTTGTCATGAAAATGAAGTAATAAGCCATTAGTGTAACCCCACTCCTTTGAATGATAGTCTTGTCACTTTTTTTAATGCTTTTTTACCATTAAATTGAGGAAAAATGCTGTCCTTTTGTAGCATATTTAAATAATGGAATACATGCAGGAAACAGAAGGGAAGCATGAAATGAGGGAAACAAATATTCTCCTATTAGATATGTGCTACTCAAACTTGGCTTGCTACAAACCAGTAACTACAAACCAGATGCTAAGAGTCCAATACATATTGGTTGCATTAATATTATTATTACTAGGACTGGTAGTGCTATTATTATTATTACTATTACTAAAAAGATTTGCACTTTGGGTTTTCATACATAACTAAGCCCTATTTATCGAGCAGTTGTAGCAGGCTTGATGGCACTTGTCTTACTATGGCCAAGATATTTCTACTTACTAAGTGAGATAAAGGAAACTTCTACTGAAAGAAAGTTATTTACTAGCCTTTACAAGACAGATGACTTCTTAGTCCAGATATATAATCCTTTTACAGGGCTCTTCTCTGTCTTTTGACATGTCTCTCTATACCAGCATAGTATTGTCTTGGAGATTTTAATGAGTAAATCTTGCCTTGCCTAAAAAATATTCAGCTTGATCATCCATTCAGTGCCCAGGTCAATCTCAGGCACTGGCAGTCCTTCATACTCCAGCCTCTCTGGCCCTGGGCAGCTGCAGACTCTCCTTTTAAAATTTCCCAGTGAAAAAGTTTCCTGGTCTCAGAGGGGAACTTTGGGAGGGATACATAGTAAGAGTACTCCTCTGTCATCCTTTCCTTGTAATCACCAGGTTGTCATTGCAGCAGGTGTGCTCACTGGCAAGGGCACCAGGGAAAATAGTATGAAAAGCTTGGTTTGGTAAAGTTCGGTTTGCCAAAGCTCTATGAAAATTAATTTATATATGTACAGGGGTAAAACAGAAAGTACAGGCTGAATGCAAGTGGACGCCCTTATAAAAGACCAGGCTTGGGTTATATTCTAAAGTTATTCACGTTATTACCCCATCCTTCCCACAAATAATCCACTTTCATCTGGGATGGAAACAGCAAAGAAATAGAAGAGTTTTGCAAGTTTTCCCCATGATGCTATTGCTGGATTTCACGTGCTGGCACTTGCCTCAGTTCAGGTGCACCATCACAGCCTGGGAAGTAACCCCGGCCTGGGCATGGCGCATGGGAGTACCTGTGGCCAGGAATGACATGCCTAAAATGAAGCAGATGTGGCAAATATTTGGTGCTGAGATTATGAGGCGTCCATTCCCTTCTCTGGGCTCTCGGCTGCTTGAGTCTGTTTCACAAAATAGCAGAGGTCTAACTTAACCTTTTACATGCCATGTATAAAAGCCAGCTACAGGCAGCAAGCGAAGACAAGATTAACCCTAACAAGAACAACCTACAGATGCTATCATGCAAGAAAAGAGAATAATAAATTAAAGGCCTAAATTATGAAGAAAATAATGAAACAGTAACCTGTTCTACATATTGCCTTTTTATAAATTTTCAGTGAAAGACTGAAGATAACTGATTGGAAAGAAGTGGACTCTACTTGACGGGTTTCACCCTCTACCCACTGTTACTCCATTGAGCTTTCCTTTGCAAAGAATCACAGAATCACAGAATGGTTGAGGTTAGAAGGGACCTCTAGAGATCATCCAGTCCAACCCCCTGCTCCAGCAGGGACACCCAGAGCAGTGGCACAGGGTGGCAGCCAGGCAAGTTTTGAAGATCTCCAGGGAAGGAGACTCCACTTCCATCCTTTCATTTCACCTTTCCTTCTCTCTGCCTCTTCTAGGTACTTTTTCTATATCTACATATCACAGACTAATTTCTAACAAAGCAAGGAGATTTCAAAAGTGTTTTAAATGACATAACTAGCATTTACAAGCATAAGATGCTCTCTGGCATTTTTTATTTGAAGGAAGGAGCTGGGTGTCTTCATCTCCCTCACCGTTTTTACTTAAGTTCTTAAATAATACATGGCCTTACTCTCACCACCTGTGAGATCTCCCACTCTCTCCCTTCCCTGAATCTCTCTTTTCTTCTTTCTCTCTCATTGTCTTATGTTTAATGGGAAAATGAATTAGCAGCCTAAGCGTGTACCTTTTGTCACTCGCCGGGTTGATAAAAGCATTTTCTTGAATAGCTCAGCACTGGTAAAAGTTTACTGGACGCGCAGGTATCAGACAAGACTACATGTTGGGGTTGTGTTTCCACAGTGGTGAGCTTGTAGCTACATGTCAATAAGATAGAAATAAATTCTATTTTCTCTTTTTACTGGCCTTTTCTCACCTTGACCATTTGTCTTACTCACAATGTAAAGAGGTACAATAACTGCACCTCAGCTCATTCTTTCCCTTGGAAAAGGGCAACCAATGATATCTTTCATATCATCTGATAGGTTGCCAAACAGGGTGCAGAGAAAGGAGCTTTGCAGATCCTGCCTGCTGCAGATTGCTCCTGCCCTTGTGCCCCGGCCTCGCACCGCTGCAGGAGGGATGTGCTGCGCCACAAGTGACGGTCCTGTCACCATACGGCAGCCGCTTCAGATTCCTGCAATGACTTTCTTATTGCTAAGAATTCTTTACTGCAGCAAAAGTATTTGTTTAATGGGAACCAGATTTGGGTCATAAACCTTTAAGCCTATCCAGCTTTATGTTAGTTAATGTTTACCTTATTGTTTTGCTTTTTTTTTTTTAATTTTTTTTTTCTTTCTCTCCCTGCGGTAAAAAGGCCTTGCTGTCAAGGGGGCGCAGGGTAGCAAATAAAGCAGAGGAAATCAGGAAATACTATGAACTGCATGTGACTTGCAGCTGCAGGGCTTCTCACAATGAAGAGCCCTGCCTTAACAAAGTGGCTTATGTGCTTTAACAAACATCAGCTGTTTGGTTGGGGGGTAATGAACAAACTAGAGCCAGAGTGACAACTGCTTCGAGTAATTATGAAGACAGCTTGCAAACTATGGCCCCACTTGTTTCTGGGGCTAAATGACGACAGTCAGGCTGCTGTTGCTGCCAGTTTATTTCTGAGCACTTTTATTTCCATATTTCAAAGGTCAGTGTGTGGTGGTGATGGCAGCCAAAGAAAGCCTGTGTGCATGGTATGTGTGTGCCTGTGTGTTTGTGAGGGAGAGAAAGCCCATGAAAGAAAAGCACTTTTTTCAACTTTACCAACAACCGAATTGCTGTATTAATAATAAACTCTTAATGAAAAGTTTATAATATGCTGAAACCTAAAACCCAGGTGAGATTGGGGTTGCTTTGCTCCAGACATTATTTATGTGTGTAGTGAGGGGGATCTTGCCCTGAGGAATCTACAGTGCAAAACAGGGAGATGGGCTAAGAGGTGGCTCAGGGAAACGTTGACATTGCTCTTTCACAGAGAGTCATGGAAAGATGAAATAGCTTGGCCAGGGACACAAAGGCTTTAGATCTGTTAAAATCTGAATTTGACTGCAGACCTCTGAATCTTAGACCATTACTGAGGCTGCTGCTAATTTACCTTTTATAAAATGGATGACTGACGTTTTTAGAGAGGCTAAGGATTTTGTGGTATATAATAATCATATAGGAGAAGCAACACTAGTGCTGAAGGGATTGCTACACGCATGGAATGAAACATCGTGGGGTTTATGCAGAAAATATGGGAAATTTTACTCTAATACCATTCTGTTTTGCCTCCAAAACAATCAATTTTTTGTCTCTTGTCTTCTGGAGAGTTGAAAGGCCAGGACTGCTTGGGGGAATGTGGAGGGAGGTACTGCCTCATCCCATAACTAGGGCCCCGTTTCAGGCATGCCTTCATCAGAAGAGAGGGTTGTGGGCAAAAAGGGGTCTACAGGAAACATGGAAGCAAAGAGTGAGCTAGGGGTCTGCAGGCAGGCATGGCAGGAGGAGACACATGCCCTGCAGAGCTCAGGAAGCAAGGGGCTTGAATGCGATGCAAAGGAGCAAGGCTGGGATGAGGATTCCCAAGGGAAAGGCTGCACGTTTGTGCAGGCAACTTGAGGAGATGGTGAAAAAGAGCATGGCTTTGGGCAAGGCAGCATGTTAGATGGACCAAGGAGGAAGGGCAGGAGGTATGAAATTACTAATGAAAAAGGAGGAAGGTTATGAAAACATGGAGAATAGATTTGATGCTAAGGTCTGAGAAAAGGAGGGAACTGTTTCCAAGATAATATTGATGTAAAAGTGACAGCTGTTAGCCTGGTTTTTGGAAGAGAGGGTGGCTGACAGCCCAGCCCTTGAGTACAGGGAAGCCCGTGAGTTATCTTCTCTGATGGGCACACGTGTGACCAAAGATCACAATGACAGGGAGAAGCAAAAAGGAAGATAAATATTGTATCCTGTCCTTCCCATCGGGCTTATGTTTCTTTGCAGGACACATTTCCCCTGCCTTCCCCAAATTAATATACAGGAAATCAGGAATTTTTTCAAAGAGAACGAGAAAGAAAAACAAAACAATCAATGAAGGACAACGCACTGCAACCAAAGGGAGACAAACCTTCCTTCAGGGGCTTTATTGCTCTGACACAAATAGCACTGCTGCAAATGCACTCCAGGTTTGACAGCTGCCTAATCTATTTTTTTCCCCTTGGTTTAGAAAAAGACAGAGTGATTTTGCTTACTCTTGGGCCCACTTCTATGCATGCCTGTGATTCAGAAACACTTGTAAGCAAGTGTCCCACTGTAAACATCTATGTTCCTCCAACAGGCACTGTCAAAAAGGATCTTTATAGTTCATGGCCTGTTTAAATTTTGGTTCACCACTTGTTTACATTGTCCTTTCATAGGTTCATAGGAAAACTGATAATTTTTTTAAAGGTTTCCTAGGTCTTGGTGCTTCTATTCCTCTTGGGGATAATGGTCTCTACCATATCTAAATGTAGCCAACTCACATATGGTGACGGATTTTTGCATATCCCTTGCAGGAAAAACTCCCATTAAGCAGCCTGTGGCTGAGGAATGGAGCATCAGGAGCAAAATACTTGATGAAAGAAATAAAAGTGCTGGATTATCTGACACATGAGCCGATGTCTGCCTAATGTATGAAACTTCCAGCCCTCCTGACTTTGATTGTTCCCTCTCTATCATAATATGCAATATCTGCTTGCAACACGCAAGTTGTAAACTAACAAGAAATAAAATTGGAATCCCTGTATGACAGTTCTTTTCTTCCTTTCATTCATGATAACCATTTAGTCTTCTGAAAGCCTCACTTGGCAGATTTCCCAGCATATCTTTTTGTAGGAGGCCACTTTAAATTCAGCAGAGAGCAGCACGTGCCATGCTGAAGTAGCCATTTCATGAGTGGTCTCTGAATTTCTCTTAGTGCTAAAAGTATTCAGATTCTGTTAAGTTTTTTTCATGATAGTCCTATAGCACATGTTCACACAGGTTTCTCCAAAGGCAGTCCAATCTGAGCTACTCCAGTGCTGCTAAAACAAGGGAGGCAGGGCACTTTGCTCTAGCTGTCCCTCGTGGCTTTCATTTATGGATTTTTTTCCTAGTTGAAGTCCCTTAAAGTTTTAACATCTTAGCAGACAAACTGATGCAGTGTCCTAGCCTCGCTCCTCCAGTGCACAATTTTTCGTGTGTAGAAATTGCAGTGCTAGAATTAAATGCAGGTATGGATTTAAGTTTCTGTAAAGACTAGCTGTGGAAAAATAGCATAAACAAAACCTTGAAAATCAAGCTGTTTGTTAATGCTAATGACTGATTTCCAAAAGTCAAAGAAGTAATCATAATATAGATGTTATATTACTAAGAAGGTGCGTAATAGATCTCGATGATAAATATTTTCTAGTGTGGATCAGGACATCCTTGTGAAGGAGGCTTAGAAAGACTTCGATACAGCATTGCAATGCTTAATGCTTGCTCATTTATTTATTTATTTTTATTTTTCAGAGCTTGGCCTGTTTACCTTGAAATTTGACTTTTCCTCTATGGAGAAACCATATGACAAGTACAGAGGGCACAATCAGTTGCCCAAGGCCGCTCAGCACTCAGTGGGCAAGCAATTTTGATGAGACTAAAACATGAGTTTTGACATGTGCAGCTCCTGAGCTGAGCAGTGTTCAGCCTCGTTCTTACACCAGGGTTCTACAGCAAAGGCTTTCAGAAACTGACTGCCACTTGAAACTGAAGTTTATCTTTTCATCTTTGAAAAATGTGGAAAATTATTCTTTCCCACGAATTTACCCCATCTGAGTTTCAGAGGGCCAAGACAAGGCAAACTGTACACTTTCCCTCCACCTCACCACCTCTTAGACTTCTGCGTGATTGACATCTCTTAAGCTATTTATGAGAGAAGTGATGTGCCAGTGCAGAGTATTTTGCAGGGAGAGTTTTATTTTAGAAGCACATTGAGTATGCTGGGAGACTGCCATTTTTCTCCTTAGGTAGTCTCTGTCTTTATTCTCCTCTGACAAGAAACTTAGGCTTTCATGCCAAGAAGCACAATGAAAAAGAATGTTTTTTTCTCTTGCCTATTATCTTCTTCTTTTTTGAACCTGAGAATGCACCTATTTATTTCTATGAGAGGTTAACTCAAGAGTGGCAAGCTGGTTTTTCATTTTCATTTATTTTCTCATATCCAGTTTCTTCTTTTTGATGGAATGGATGGAATTCTTTAGTACTTTCTAAGAGCACGCTTAAAAAAAAAAAAAGGTGAAAGGCAATTATAGCTGAGCAATTACCTTTAAAAAAAAACTTCTGTAGCTGCCATTCTTGCAACATTTCTGGTTTTGTCTTTATTATAGTACAAGCATCCATTCTTCTTTTTATCAGTGACATTTCTCTTCATTACTAGCAACAGAAATGAGGGGGATATTTAAAAAAAAAAAAAAAAAAGAACTGTAAGCTAAACAGAACACACTGATATTGAGTTAATAAGGGATTCCATCAACTGTCTTCTTCCATGATCCCAGCCTTGAAGTGTTTGGGATCTTTACTTATTCTTACAAGGAAACATTTCTACAGTTCAAGGTAATTAGTGTATTCTGTGCTCCATAGGCGTTACACTTGCAAAAAGAGGAGGGAGGGGAATATTTCTTCACTTCTTCAGTTAAGCAAAATCTTTCTCATTTTCAAGTATGCTCTGCAGGGTGATACCACTCTGCAAATAGATTTTCAAAAAGTAGATTTCCTGGGAAGACATATGTTTTGCTCCTGAAATTTAAACCTAATATATTGGTGAAGCAATACAGTGCGTAGTTTTCCTATTTCAGATGGTCTGCGAAGAATCAATGAGATTAAGAGATCCTTCCTTAGAAAATTATTTTGAAATTCCTAACATCTGGTGCAATCTGCTACATTTCAAAAACAAAATATTTACTCAGAAAAACTTTCAGATCTTTCTATTAAATTTCATATAATTTGTTTACTGGTTTACATTGCATCTTATAGTGCCCCATGGACATGTCATTTCTTTTCCCTGTAAATGCATTCATAGAAGAATAAGCAACATCATAGTAATGTAAGTCACTTTTGTTGTTGTTATTGTGGTGGTGGTAGTGGCAGTGTTAGAATATTCCCTATGTTCCCTGTGGTCTCCCATAATGCTGCTCAAGCATGAACCAAAAGGCTGAGACCAAAACCGAGGAGCTTGAAGGATAAAATATGATCTTTGGGGCTCAGCAGTGCAGGAGACAGTGAAAGGCAGTAGCTTATCTTAGCTGCCAAGAGAATGGGGAAGGCACTTGGGTAATCAGGAAAATGGTAGGATGTGCATTATGCAGCTAATGGATGAAAAATAACTGGGTCAACCCATACGAGGCAAAACTGATACGATCGGTGGAGCTGAAATGGTCAGTGAATTGAAATAAAAACTTGGCAGAATATTTTCTCAGGCTCCTCATGGAAGGCGTATATTCGTTATCTGTCTCTGTGTGACAAAATCTCAGGAAGATGGGCAAGCTTTGTTTTTTTTTTTTTTTCCTCATGAAATTGGAATCAACAGTTAATGTTGTTTTCCAGATAGCAGGTTAAGAGTGAGCAGAAATCTATGAAAATCTATCACTCTCTTTTAAGGCCTCTTTGAATCCATCCATGAATGCAATCTTCTCCATTGGATTCACTGAAGTTGAGCTCAAAGATGTTGGACAGAGGGCTGATCTCATTTTATCCCTTGACTTAGCCCAGTGTGAACACAACAGGTCTTTAGCGAAGTGTTCCAGCTACTCCACTCAGCTGTTGATACTGGTTTAAAGCTCTTGTCCTAATTTACAAAGCAATTAATGCATCAAGTCTCTGCTACATCAAAGACTAAATTTCTGTGACAGCTGGGGAGATTACAAAGCCCAAACATAAAGAGTTATTTGTTTGGGAAGAGAAGGGGCTGGAGGAGGGCTTGCTATGGAATGGTTTGGCACTGGAAACCATGCAGATCCAAACGCTGACCACATTTTAGCATGTATTGTAAATCACTTATATTCTTCATGACAGCCATAATTTGAGATTTATTCATAAATATCTCTTTTCCAAGAAACCCTAACCCAGGCAGAATTTTAACCTTAAAGATGATAAAGCAGCAATAACCCTGAAATTCTCTATGGATTTTACAGTTGCTTTTGATTTGTATTCAGAAAAGCCTCATATCTGTACACTGACACTTCTCACTATGCTAAAATAAATAAAACATAATAGAGTGGAATTCCAAATTAAAGTAGACAGTAAATCTCTGCAGGCAAATGGAAGACTGTAGGTAGCAGAATAATGTTTGCACTAGGATACTTGCATTGATTTCAGGTGCTATTTAATCTAAGTTGTGGGAGGAGGGCTGTTAAAACATCCAACCTAGGGAAAATACCCTTAATTAGCAGACCAGCTGTACGAGATAAACAAAGCATTGCACATGGGATCCAAACTACATACTGACTATGAGGATTTTGGGTACTAAACATATTCAGTTCTAAAACATGCCTTAAGTTTAACTTAACAAGTGGAACTTTTAAAGATGTCTCATTGCTATTTCTGGACTAAGTTCATTCAACCTATAAATATTTATTACCTGGCCATAGCAAACTCCCCTGCTATTTATATAATCTCTTGTATAGGAAGGACAGCTGCTTTGGCCATAGTATCCTGGTTGAGTTGAGTTGCCTTTCATTCCTGCCCTCTATCTTATCTGTGCTTGCAGGTTTTGAAGAGACCATAGCATAGAAGTAGGGGCCTAGAGATCCCTGAAAATGAAGCTGTGCATCACTGGGTGGGGGCCTGGAGACTGTGGAAAAAATAATGACTTTAAGTACCTATGGCTCCTGCTCTTGGTTTTGGACCTGAGCTCCATGTTACTCAGCCCAGGAAAAGGATCAGTTCACTGCTCATCCTCTGCTTTTGCCAGTAGTGCTACTTTTATTAATATGTCTTTTCAAATGCTGAATGAAATAAATGGTGAAGGTGAAGTTGGACATCCTGGAAAACTAATTACAAGGTTAATTTTGTGTGGATTGAAGGCAAATTTGGTGCCTAGTACTCTGCAGACATGCTATCGAGTTGATTATCTCTTTAATATTATACATTAAAGCGGCAACAAGCTAAGTGGAGATGAAATTGATCCTCAAGAACTTGATGGGGATGAAGCAAGGACCGCAGAAAATCAGAAATATTATACATAATTAAGAAAAGTGCTAATGATCACTTTAATCAATGAAATTGGAGACAGAAAGGCTGCTAGGTCACGTATTCCATCCAAGGCCACTGCTAGCTTATTTCCTTATCATTGACAGGAACAGTTTTCAATTTCATGCCTGATTTTGGTTCATCCTTCTCTTCTAGCTAACCAGCAAAATCTATCTGAATTTCACAGGTCTGATCCTATTTAGCCAGAAAGCTTAAGGCAGAAATGAAGAAGGCATTTGCAAGAAAGAAGATTGCAAAATATGAGGGTTTTCCACTTGAAAACCCTTGTCCTTAGCTCAACATAATCTGTTATGGATTGACCTGTAACAACTTCGCATTTATTTCTGCCTCAGCCCTTAGGAACAGCTTGTGCCTTTGGAGGACTTCAGGAGTTTGTGGGGCAAGGAGGGGGAATTGTGAGCAACTGATGTTTTCATTCAGAGAGGGCAGCTAGGCAGTGCCCCAAAGCGTTCGTGTACAACCCCAAACAATGTCCTTGCTGTTCGGACACGGCAAGCCTGGGCTGGAGCAGCTGCCCAGCGTGACGCTGTTCTGGACACTTGTGCATCCAGCTGGCTCTGTAACAGAAGGACACCAGGGCAAAAGGAGGTTTCTGAGCTCCTCCTACCACTGCCAATATGTGACCTTGGCAATGACTTCTTGTGTGCCGTGCTTAAGTACAGTGCTTCAATATATGAGGTACCCCTGCTTTTGCATCTAGTTAAACAGGGGTTCATTGAACCAAATCTAACTATGTCTGCTGCTTTATTAGAGCAATAGATCCAAATTCGTCCCTAGCTCAGTTACTGAGGCCTTTTTTTTTTTGCCGAGAAAGGCTGAATGCGGAGTAAGAGGACCGTATATGAAGTGATAGAGAGGACATGGCCAGACTATGCTTCATAAAAATCAGACACAGGGTATAATCATAATCATAACAATATAATATAATAATTATTATAATATAGTAATATATGATGAAATACTAATCATAATATAATAACCTGAAAGAAGCAATAAACACTTGAGTTCTCCTGTCTATTCCCACTTTTACCTCATGCAACAGGATTGATACATCGGTAACCTAGGTATATGAAAACTGAAAGTCAGGAATAATAAACAAAGCAAATAGAATTTTATGTATATACTCTGAATGTAGCACTTACATAGTAAGATGCTCTTTGAATTTTGAAAGAGAAAAACGTTTCCCTGTGAAGACCAAACATACCTCCCTTAACAACCTGATTTCTACCAAGCCTATATGTCAATGTGGAAAAGTAAATTGAAGGAGGTACAAAGAATAGGAGTGGAGAAACAGGTAAAATTTCAGGGATGAAAAGGAGAATAAGCATTTATTCAGGAAAAAAAACAAACAAGCAAACAAAAAAAAAACAACAAAAAAAGCACAGAAACACAGAAACAAAGATACTGAATAACAGTATTGTTTGGGTGCTTTTCCTGTTTAGAATGGCTGATCTCTCTAGAGCCATAGGTCAAAATCTAGGCAGGATTGGCTTTGCCCTTCATCCTCAGTTTTCATCTACATGGGAATAGATTAGTACTTAACAGAACACACTACAGCAGGAAACAGTCCCAGTGTGTCATACGCCTGATCAAGAGCATTTCCTCGCTAAGTACAATTCTGTGATCCACTTCGGGTTTCTTTTTTCAGGTTCAGCAAAGCCTTCTGCATTACTACAAAGAAATGATGAATTTACTGGATTGTATTGCTTTTGTAGTTTAGTTTGTCCTTCTGCATCTCCCACTAGAATAATATATATATAACCTGGCTTTTTCAGCTTTCTGTTCTTTGATCATCCATATGCTCCTCCTACCCTGGATGGAGCGTGGAAGTACAAAACAATAAGAAAAGCCAATGAATTAGATTAGTGTTTCAATTAAGACAGTTTATTTCTAGCTTTCACAGAATACTAATCAGACCTACTTCATCTGACACAGTTGCTAAGGTCATTTTTCACTTGAATTAACATAAAATTAAGATGACTAAATCAGTGGTACATATGTTGTTTAGATTAGTTACCACTTAAGTCTCTCAGCTAGCTAGACATATGGATAAACTAAGCACAGATTAAGCAGGTCTGAGTTGACATTAAAATACTATTCTTGTGGTAAATATTGTAATACAAACAAGTATATGACAAACGTAACCCAGACCGAATTCATTTTCAAGATAATATTAATGCTACCCCAGGACTATTCTATTAGTATCATGAATCTATTTGCTAATAGATGACCACAGAAAACAAAATAATTATGTTATGTTTCTCTTAATATTCTCCTTAAGTAGTTGTGAAAAATTTTATAATTTTGTGTACTGAGACTTGTAATTACGTAAATAACCAGAGTGATTTTTTTACTTTAGGTTTCTTGAATTTTGAGTAACAAAAATTTAAGAACTTGGATTTTTGTGAAAGTGGTGGTGTAATCCAGCCTCAGAAGTTCAGTTCTTAACAATGGCATCAACAATCATGCCTATATATATATATATATATGTATATATTTTATTATTTATTTCTTAACTGTAGGCTGCAGAAGGGACCTAATAGAGTTAGGGCTCAAACAATTCAGAACCAGATGTGGAAGTCCCTGCGGTGCCTTCAAAAACGCATCTTCACTACCGTGTTCTCTGGCATAGTGTGCATCTCTTCTCCACAATAGCTACCAACAGAACAAGAGGAAATGGCGTCAAGTTTCACCAGGAGAGGTTCAGGTTAGGTGCTAGGAAAAATTTCTACACTGAAAGAGCAGTCAAGCATTAGAACAGGCTGCCCAGGGAAGTGGTGGATTCACTGTCCCTGGCAGAGTTTAAGAAATGTGTACATGAGGACATGGTTTAGCAGGTATGGTGTTGAAGGGCTTATGGTTGGATTCGATGATGTTGATCTTTCCAGAAATAATGATTCTATGATTCTGAGTGAACCTGCAGAGAACCTCATCTCTTCTGTGGCTCATAGCAGCCTGGTGGCAGAGAGATATATAGGCCTGGGGGAGTCCTCAGCTGATGAGCACTTAGCTCATTCTTCACAACATTGTTGTCCCCATGGCTTTTGCAGGTGAGCGTGGTACAGGGGCTCCTCCTGTCCCCCATTAACCGTAAGGAGTAGCTGACTGTGGTGATTCATGTGGTAGCTATTCCACTGCAAATATACAGATATGTAGCCCTATGTCATTTCAAAGTGACACTGAGTTACTGCCCTGCGTTTTTGACCTGACAGGTGGTAAATGAGAAAACTTTATCCTACAGCTTTTGCACAACTCTGAAATTGCGACACCCCAAAAGAAATGTATCGGCACAGGTTCCCTATCAGCTCTGCATCAATCAAATTGTTTCCAGTAACACAAATGTACACTCAATTTAAAGAATTTGCTCCCACAGAGTGAAAAACTATAAAATACTCTTGGTTTCTAAAACTTACTATTTCTTTTTTTTTTTTTTTTGCTCCCGCGTAATACTTACATACACTGAAGTGCAACACTATGAGAAAATACTTTTGACTCTCTCCTGCAGTCAACAAGGAATAAAGGCTTTCAAGACTATGCTGCAAGCATTTCAGCTTCTTTCCCCTGAGACTGAAGTATCAGAGCAACTGAAGATGTCAATTACTTTTAAGGCAAGCTGTTTATAGACCATTATTCCCAAGGCTTTCTTTGCTTGCTTCCTTTGCAATGAGATGGTGGAGACAATGCAACTATTAAGAAATCTGTCACTATCACTTCAGCTGACCTTTCGCCCTCAGAACATCCTATCTTTGTATTTTGCTTTAGTCCCTGTGTTTTTTTCAGACCAAGATATTTCAATGAAGGCTGGAGGGCTTGTGAATAACTATCTCACCCATTACTGATGGGCATGAGTATTACATAGGGTATACGTAGCTAATTAAGTATCTAAAAATTAGCATCTTTTTTATTTGCCTTTTATAAATGTTGTTCTGTATTTTGAAGGGCTCTTTAAAATAAAAAAATTCTTCTCTTTTGTATTGCTCAATTGATGTTAAATAGAGAATTTTGAGGACTGAAAAAAAACACTCGGCTTCACAAAGGACATTTGGCTTGATTGAGATGTTCTGCTGAAATACACTGCCTTGTAACAGAAAGAAAGGAAAAAAATAGTAATTTAGAAGTCTCCTTTAATCCTAATTTCCATGAAAATGTGAAATTCTACTATAATCTGATTTTATGTGACATTTTCAGATATACCTCTTCATAATTCATTCTGTTCTGCACAGGCATTGTCATAGAGCCTGGGAGAAGGATAATATGGGGAAGTATTTAGCACATATCAGGGAAGCAATTCCAAATGATGACAAAGAAACTTCAACTCCGTAAATTCCAGGTAAAACAACATCTGGAAATTTTTGGTGGTCAGGGAGAATGAAATTGCATATGAATAAGTGAAGAGGACTGCAGGAATTAACAAAGAAGAGGGAATTCTAATCAAATAAAGGCAAGCAAGCCAAGTGGTTTAGGTTCCTGGAAGAAGGATTAGCTAGGGAAAATATTGTTCTTTAAAAATATGTTAGGATATTTTAGACACCATAGAGGGAGGGGAACTGTTCAAACCAAAGGTCAGCACTTGTGCTGCAGGGAAAAATTGAGTAAAATAAAAGATATGATCTGGCAACAGATAAACCTGATGGAAAATTGGAGCGTGGTTTTGGGATGTCTCAGGAACAAAACTCTGGGACAACCTCTTCATGGGTATCATAACCGCAAAGAAACATAGGTATTTTAAGAAGGAGTTCAGTGTGCTAGTGTGCAGTGTGGTTGCCTGTGACAACTGAGGGTTGGACCTTTTTATTTTTAACCTTTATAAAACCTTTTTTTTTTTTTTCTTAATTATGGATTGATTTTATCTCATCCCGTCCACTCTTAAGGATCAGAAATGCAACACTTGATAACACCTAAAGAGTGTTTCAGGTTTATGTGTGGACTGTGGTTGATTTTCTGTTGTTGCATTTTGGCTTTATCTTTTGTTTTTAAGTATGTAGTGCTATGACCTTAATTTTAGCTTAAAATTATTCCTGGGTAGGATATATATTATACAAAGATATAGATTCTAATTAATGCCACACATACTGCAAGACAGCTGCTCAGAAGAGAAAAGTATTCTACTCTAAATATGAGTACGGTATTAATGTACTCCTTGAGTTCCGGGTCACAAAATTGGTCTATTAGTGGACAAAAATCAGTGCCTTGGTCTATGCTGAGAAGCTGTGCCCTGAGTCATCAATCTGCCTAGAATGGTTTTAGTTTTTTGTTGTTACCATAGGAACATTCAATATTTTTTTCTTTTTCAATGGTTCAGTTTCAGAGAAATTTTAGAAAACTGCCAGGATAAAAATCGAAACAGTATCTAGGGAAAGCACAGTTGAAGCACCACAGGGGGAACTCCAGTTAACAGATACAAATTTGTGAGTTCGTGGAGCTCAGCCTTTGTTATCAACAGGAAGTGGTGATTCTGTAGCTGCTCTTTGGTTTCTGTTCCAGTAATTCTGTACCATTTTAACAGAAAGCAATACGTGGTTCAAATATTTATAAGTATATAATTAATTTACGAGAGTCTCTTTCTTTTGTTCAGAGAAATGATATTGTGGTAATGGAAAAATAACGGCAGCAGTCAAAGTATTTGAGAGGGAGAATGAGAAAAATCATTTTATCTGCAGTTTCACTTCCAATTATTATTATTTTTTTTTCCTTCTGGAGTTCTTTCCTTTTTTTTTTTTTTTTTCTTTTCCCCTTTGGCATTTTATGTAGGGTACTGAAAAAAAACAGGTATATTTGTTGGTACTGCATATTCTCTCTGGATCATTTTGCTACGAAGTACTACAGCTGAGCTGGGTAATACATTTATTATTACTCTGGCAGAGCTTGGGAACAGGAAATGAATGTCTGCTGTCAAGGGAGGAATGGTTCAAAGCCCTGTGAGGTCAACAGACGATTTTCCATTTACTTCAGTGGGTTTGGATCAGTCTGTTTGTCTCTGGTAGCTCATTACAGTTTCAAGTGAGGTAAAGGAGTTGCAGAATCAAGTCCATGTTATGTGTGAGCATGGAAAGGCAATTGGCAGTGTTTAATATATTGTGTGGGTGCTTTTCTTATTCGAACGTGTGGTGGAGGTTGATGGTAGATATTGCAGAACGAAGTATCATCGAGAAAGGGGGAGCCTGATGCAGTAATAAAGCTAAGCAAATAAGCTGTTTAATCAAATCAGAACAATAAATTGTTAAGGAAAATAGGATCTGGTTTATTATATTCTTTCAGTAAATTCTGCCTTTGATTTATAATCTCACCTGCTACACTTGCAAAATGCTGAGTTACATTACTATATCTGTTGGGGAAAATTACATCACATAATGTGATTCTCTATCCATTTCAACTATAAACCTGATTAAAATAACATCTGGGAGGGGAAAATAAAATCCTCTGTACCCTATTCTTCAAATCTGCAGGATTTGATAGCACTCATAAATATACCATAAGCAATGCTGCTTATATTTATTCCACTGACTTTTTCACACTTTTAAAAAAATATGCTGCCTTTGTTTATGAGCTGGAATCTCCGTTCTATTTCTTAGATCTGTCAGGAGGTTTTATTTACTTAAAACTTATTTTCTGTGCTAAAAATGATTTTTTAATAATCAAAATGATTTCTGCTTTTTGAAAGTGAATCTACCGTTAACCATCTCGTCCTGGAGAAAAATGGCTTTAATCTCAGAGACTGCATTAAACTTAGGAAGAAGCCAAATCAATAAAGGTGAAGGTCATGGAAATAGATGATTAGAGCAAGCAACGGGCTGCCTACTGTAAAACAGGGTTATAAAATAAGCCAAAACAAAAGCCAATCAGATTGAACATTATGAATGGGTTTCTCTTCAGATTGCTGAATAGTCAGATATATCTCCTTTTTTTTTTTTTTTTGTTATTTTTCTCCTTTTTTTCTTCCTCCTCTTCCCTTCCCCCCAGGCCCTTTCTCCCTGCCCTTTTTCTCTTGCTCTCTGCTGTATTATAAACCAAATACCGTGCTGAGCCCTGGCTGACTAACACGCCGGGTCCTGAATGTCCACAGAAACCTTGGGCTGACACAAGTGTGATGTGAAATTAATATTGCTCTCAAATAGGTGAGGAATAGACCTAATCTGCATCAATGGTTTCTATCTCTCTACACATACGTAATGCAAATTCCCATACGCAATTTTTACCTGTTTTTTAGTGTGGGAGTCAGAAGGGCAGTGGGGAGGATGGGTCTGAGAGTGGGAGGGCTGAATAGCGTCCCCTATGATTAAGGACTTGGTTTAGGTCCTAGAGCTTAATAAACGTTAGGGTTAATGGCTTGAGGTGATTAACTGACTCCAACCAGTCATTAATCTGCAGGAGGTGTCTTTAGACTTGTTCATTATGGTTAAGAAATGACACCCTTGCATTTTGCTTGAACTTTTCTTCTTTTGTTGTTGATAAATGAGTCTGAAAACAAATGTGGCTGAATCCAAACCTACAGTGTGATGTCATTTTTACAGGGGTCATATCAAGGACCAGACAAAGCCCTGGCCTGACCATGGTGGCTGAAATTTGTTTCTTAATCCTGCATCTGAGGGTTTTTTATTATTATTATTATTATTTTCTCCCTCAGGGTGCTGAAAATATGGTCATCCACTAAATTAACTTACAATGAATTTGAATCTTGTGCTCATACTTTAAAATGAGGGTAGTAATTTTTATCTAATTTCAGAGTGTTCACTCCCAGGTTATTTGAACCTTATGTTGGTTACATGGAAGGGAATTTGCAGGGGTTGACTCTAGGTGTTTTAATCTTGGTCCCCCACACTAGCCGAAGCCACGTGAAAGCCTGGGTAATCCCCTGCAGCAGCAATGCCAGGAGAAGGGCTGGAAATTTCACAGCACTCTCCCGAAAGCTGGTGATAAGCATGCACAAAATGATTAAGCTGAAGCTGGAGAAGGCATCAATCATTTTGAAAGGAGGTTGTTTGATTCTTTCCTCAAAGTCCAATCTGACCTGACATCAGCCTGACAACAGCCTTTCATGCAGTACGGGCACATCACTGCCGCATTCTGCTATGCTGCTAATAAGGCTGGGGACAAAAAAATAAAAATGGAAGAGCGATGTTAGTGCATATGATAGGGATGAGGCAGTGGGGAAAGTAGGAAAGGTTATACGTTTGAAAATACAGCAAGGAAATATCTTTGAAATACTAATTTAAATTACTGTTGCAGGCCTGTTTGTCACCTCTACAGAGGCATGTGAACAGAGTGACTGGCACTTGCAATTACACTATGAGATAAAATACATAAGAAAACCCTAGCATTATCTTTTATTTGCAATACTAAATCTGCCCTTCCTCTCTCTTTTATTATCACAGCTGCTTTAGAAAAAAGAAAAAAAAGAAAGAAAGAAAAGAAAAAAAGAAAAGAAAGACCTAAGAACTGCTCCTATTCATGAGCAAAGAGGGAAGAATTCTAAGGCAACCTCACTGCAGAAAAAGCTTTGCCAGTAACAATGAATATCACAGATACAAAGAGTAGCTAGCCAGAGATTACCCTGACTCTAGAATTAAATTAGACTTGGTGCAAAATATACTTATGCTTGCTGTCAACCTTAAACCTAGCATGTGGTCAAAAAAAAAGCAAGGTACAGGCTATGCTGCACTCTGGACTTCCACGACTTGAGTGGCCTATTCATTTAAATGCCTGGACTTTGTGCACACACAGGATTTGCTTCCTGTAAGACAAGAACTTTATAAAATTACATTATAAAATAAACACTGATTGTGATGCCCATTGAATTCCTAACATGGAGAGCCCAATGGGGTGGCATGTTGCTCTTTTTTGGGGGTGCACTGGCCCAAACGGAGAGCAGGCTCAAAAAGGGCCTTTTGATATAGTGCCCCTTTCACTGTCTCTTATTTCAGCTGCCCTCTTTTCCGCAGCATGAGAATGCCCTTTTATCAGCTTAAGGGCCTTAAAATACAGCGTTTCGTATGTGCTATGTACAACTCTAAGTAACACATGCTGATGAATTCCTCTTTGGGGTAAAGTTGTACAGGCGTCTTGTATAGCTTTTCTGTGTCACTTACAGAAATATCAGATAAATAGCTGCAATTTGTCAGAAAGCCCACTACAGTAACACATGTGTGTCTGAATGCAATATTTCCTCTAGAGTTTAAATAAGTTTGTTTACGTTGAGTGTAAAAAAAATATAATGTATTTACTTTTGGCTTTACAACTAAATCCACAGCAATGTATTTTGTCTGAAAGGTTAAATGACTTAATAATGGCTTTCTCTGCACATTTTCATATTTTCTGGATATTGGAAAATAAGTGCATTTTTTAATCCTAGATCGGAAAAAAATACATCATTATGTTCTTGCTTTAGCTATGTAAATGACCTTACTGATAAATGAAAATTGATATTTCAAAGCTCTAGTTTATTATAGCCTCATGGCATGTTAGCCCTTATCATTCAAGGCAGTGTTTAACTCTGAATAATATATTATGCTAACTCTCTGAAATTGTTATTATGAGATTTTAATGCACCATAAAGCATGTCTTATGATCTTCAGCACACTAAAATGCCAGTCTAACATATTAATCTTGCATATATCTCAGAAAGCAGTAGTTTGACAAAATCTGTCTTCATATACAGTATTTCTTGTATCATATTTTATAGATGGATTTGTGTGTGAGTATAAGATTTGCAAACTCTTGACTAAAAGAATTATTTTCATTCTCCACATATAAAAATGAACACAACGAGATCCAAGACCCTAACCTGGAATTCTAGATTCTGTCGCAATTTAATCAGAGTTGTTTATAAAATCAACAGTGTTCATGGCAAAGGAGCTGTGGTACTGATGTGATTTATGTGAATAGATTCTCAATTTTTCAGTAGGAATATTCTGGCTCGTCCCTTTCTGATTTAAAAGCATTGATGTTTGGTCTGAGCCCAGGGGTATTTTACTTTGGAAGTTTTGATGAAATTATGTTAGCTAATCTTGAAATGGAGGAGGGTGGGGAAGAGCAAAGTAGAAATATGGGGAAATAGATTATTTTGGGCTCAGAATTCTGCAGCCCCGAATTTCTGTGAAGGCAGCTGAGTGAGAAATGTGAAGTGCTAACTCCAGTCGGGGGGCCAGGCCTGGGTGCATTCGCATTTGTGTCTGCTCAGTCTCAGAGACGCTGTCGCCTTGTGAGGACCACTACCGAGAAGGCAGCATACAGTTAATAGGCTTTTCTTAAAACCGGGGCTAAAAGACTGTCAGTGTATGTGCTGTGCACAACGTACAACTAACGCTTGGCGTCTGCTGGACCACCTCCTTCACACTCCCATCCGATTTTTGGTGAGAGTCAAGGTTGGGAATAAGGAAAAACAAGCTGTTAGAATGTTGTCACACCATCCAAATATTCCTGTGGTTGGCTGATACAACTACAGACTCTGGAGATTAACCTTGCTCTGCAAGACTTACAGTTGGACCCCTGCAAAGCAGTCAGCTTAGCACTGTGTCCGCCAACCACAGCTGATGGGGAGAAGTGAAGACTGCCTTTTATTCAAGTCTGAGTTTAGCAAATGCAAGGCCCAAATTAAAATATTTGAAGCATATCCTATTTCTCTACATATTAAATAACTAAAATTCTGTAATTCTCATCCTTTGATTCAATGGAATTTGAGAGTTTCCTTAGTAAGAACAATTTAGACCCAATCCCTGTTTTGTAAGACCTTTCAATTTTTGGTGTGAATCAATAGTTCACTCAAAAGATGAGACTTTTTGCATAGTAAAAAGAAAAATTGGTGTATGTGTTCTTCTACACAGTGTATGTGTACATGCTTTTCTTTTGTATTTGAAAAGCTAGTAACTTTAATCTATATAATTTTAAAATATAGTGGATGTTTAAATTAAGAAAAATGGACAATGGAAAATGTTCTTATCTAGTTTTATCAGTTAGTTAAGTAATGGGGTTTGAATCAGAGAAACTTTGTAGAGAAAAGTAGTTTTCATTTGAAGCCAAGCGTGGCCCAGGTACCTGAACACATTCTTTCCCTGTGTAAGGATTAGATGCAATGTCTCAAAACAATAAGGTCCTGAGCAATAGAGATGTAGCAACATCTGTCCTTGAAGATACTTATATATTCTCTTTTCTATTATGCAGCACTTTACTGCCACACTTAACATTACAAAGATGTATTATACTTAGTGTCTTAGGGGTTCCTGCATTATTGTTAAAAACAGAAGACCCGGTGGCTCTGTTATGATCTTATTTTTATCATTTCAAGATACACATTCAGAGCATGCATTTCTGTCTAAACATGGCTAAAACTATCTAATCCAAGTATTTTACATTTAGGTGCTCTGCTTTCTCAAATTTATATGTGCAGCCTACAGGCATGGCCTTTGATTGTCCCAGTTACATGTCTGTAATGATCAGAGACACCATTTTCTGATTTTAAAGAAGTAACAAAGAGAAAAAAAGAGCAAAATAATGACCAGATGTAATGCTGGAAACACAGTAATTGAAAGGAAGAGCAGTATTTCTTACTACATTGCAAAGGGAATGAGGGCTGTGCTGTTTAAAAGAGAGGTTACAGGGTCTATTGCACAAGAAAATTTCAATTCGGGGCCAGCATTGGCCACCTGTGGTAGGGAAGACGCCGGTGAAGAAGAGGAAACAAGAGGTATAATGCATGGATAATAGGCCTCATAAAGAGAGAGGATTCAATAAAGCAGCAGTTGAAGAGACACCCTAGTGCCCTGGTGATCTTTGTTAGGTGAGCGCTGCTGGGCACTGCTGCCCTGCTCACAGCCAACAAGGGACTGGGCAGTACTTAGCAAAATCAGACTGCATTTTGCCTTTGTTTCAGGAAATGTGCTTTTTCTTCCAGGAGATGATAATAGAAATATCTGTATTTTATTAAGGGGGCTTGTGCATATCTCCTTTCATTAAAAAAAAACAAAAACAAAAACAAAAACAAAAACAAAAACAAAAACAAAAACAAAAAACTAAAAAGATTCCTATGAATCTTTCTGATATGGATTTCAGAGGACATAATAGTTTTATCTCAGGGAAATTTCTGGATTGCTACTCATGAAGAATAGTCAAGGGTACACGCAGACTTCTCCAATCCAAAGGCAAGGTTTGTAATGTGTGCCTAATGATTTATCTACAGGAGCTGGATATAGGCAGGCATAAATATATATGTAAATATATATAGAGAGGGAGGCAAAGGATTTATCCTGAATGTTATTGACACTAGCCAACTGCAGACAAATGACAGTATGTGAAAATCTGTGAAGATTTAGTCATCACTGAATAGTTCAGGGCTAATTAGTTAATCCAAGTAGCTAGTTCTTGAAATGGCAGTACACAAAGTAGCAGCTGAAAATTAGTTGAGTTCAGATCTTCAAATTTTCAACAAATACAAAGTGTGGGCAGCAGTAGTGCCTGAATTGCCCTGTGCCTGGCTGTCCTGCCAGCCATCCTGTCCCATGCAGGCTTCAGCATCTGGGAGCAGACCCTGGTGAGCACTGCGATCAGCCACAGCCCTCCTCAAGCTCTGCCGAACCTCGGGGTGGAATGTACTAAATTATTGAATTCTGTGCTTTTTCATTCCGTAGAGCTGATCACACCATCTACTCAGAAGTGACACATTCTGCAAAATCAAACCAGCCAAGCCACCCCTCTAAACAAGAAAGGGAGCTTTGTATCTTAGTGTGAAAGTGAAGAGGGAAATTATTCTCTGGGATGGCAATAAGGGAGAAAATGAATCACAAAATATTTCCATCAAGATGTTGTTGACAGTCTGAAGAAGGCAAATAATTCAATGACTAAGCAGGAAGTCTGTTATTTTCCTTTGTTGTATATTATTTGGGAAGTGTGAATTTTATTTGTATCTTCTCCGAGTAACAGTAGAGGAGAAAGGATTGAATACTACAATTTAAAAGGGAAAAATACCTCAGAATTACGCTTTGTAAGTAAAAAATGTGATCTCAGATAAAGGATCCTGTTGATGGAAACCTGAACCTGTATAGGGCATGAAGACAAAAAAGAATGTAGGTTTGTGTCATTATATGAATAAACTCTTCTACAGCTTTTGTTTCAAGTGTGACCCCCTTACATAATCAATCACAATAAGACTGTCAGCCATGCAGGTTTGTGTGTAAGATGAGGCAGCTCCTGTGTATTTGGAGATGCTTTGGAGACAGGGAAAATAGCTTGCATGTGTACTTTGAAGAAAAAACTGTTTCTAGACTGAATCCAAAATAGGTCCGGTGAAGTTTCTTAGTTTTTTGTTGTTGTTTCTGAGTAATACCTGGCTTTTTTTGTGTGTGTGTATATGCATGGATAATGGACAAAATATATTATTGTGGCTATAGCAAATATACACTGGGTTTCCCGTGGCATAAATCATCAAAGCCAGAGCTCAGTTGAAGTCAGTGAAACTATGGCAAGATAGAGCTGGCCAAAGGTTCAAACCATAAACATAAAACTATAAACCATTAACAGGCTAGACATGTTGCATGATCCTCCCATACACAGCTGCACCAACACAGACCAGCCCCCTTTTTATTTATTTACTTTTTTTCCCTTAAGGAATGAAGGACAGCAAATTTTATGGAACTCACTTCATGCAGAGGACTGATTATAGAACAAGATTTTAGCTTAGACCACAGCCTTTTATGAAATGTCATGCTCAGCTCTGACTAATATTTGGGCAGGGAAATTCTTCAGGGAAGTTTCTTCATGGAATGGATGCATCATGTGGATAACTCAGTTACTAAAATATCACTCTTCCTTTTGAGTGATTGACACGGTACTATAGACAAAGTCACTTGGATGACCCATAAAACTGGAGATGCTAGAACGACCCAGGAAAATTCATTAAGAGTACAGATGCTATCTATGGTTTTCTTTTGAAAGTGAAATTTGAGATATTACGTTTCTTTTGAGGTAAACTATATGACCAGGGTCTGATACTCCATTTTCCTCTTTCATCTTCTGTGCAGCAAACAACTCTTGTCCTAAGCTGTTTATGGCAGTCACAGTTTGATTGGGTTTCAGGTATAAATCATAATTTCTTAGTAACAAGTATGAACTTATTCATCTGTCAGTATTTATCCATAACATACAGATGTCCCTGTTTGTAGATACAACTTCATTTTCTTTATGCACAAATGGGGACCAAACCTGGATTCACTTTAGGAACACCTGTAGTGGGAAAATGCAGCCATACTAACTTTCTGTTACTAAGTTTCTGTTGTGTTTGACTTGTGGTGGATATCAATCTGCAAAATATCAGTTCTGAGGTGAAAATATACATTTATTAATTATGATAAACCTTAACAGTGGATTATCATGAAATCCCTCATTTTTTACAAATAGAGATTTTAAAAGAATTATTATATGAGCTATGCATTGAAGCTTAGGGAAAGCCCTATAAGCTAAGCTTGACAGCCACAGGAAAAATTTCTATGGTTTAATGTTGCCTAAAACTCATTAAGATATTTTTGACCCTTCTAATTTAAATCCTTCTCTGGCAACTCACACTCCTGCAAATCATTTCATTACTTTCAATCTCTTTTGGAAATTAGAGACAATCTGGGACTAGGAGACTGCAAGGCTTGATTCAGTGCTTACTTTGCATCTAGAATTTAAAAGTCTTTAAGATATTACACACTTTAGACATAACAATTACAGAAAAGGGTAACTTAAATTCTCAAGATGAGTTCTGCACTGTGAATGGATTAAAAGTGTCTTTTTTCAGGGGCCAAAACATGCAGCATTTACTGAAAATAAGGCTGAAAAAAGATGTCTCGAACAGGGCTTTCAGAATCTTTGGTTTCTGAAACTTAAGCTCATGGTGTTCACAATGGCCTACACACACTCTGCTCTGCTGTTCTGAATATCTCATTGACATTCTTTCTGTATTAACAATTAGCAATATCTCCACTAAAGCTATCAGAGTGTTTGGAGAATAGTATCTCTGAGTTTTAAATTTGGGATAGTATTGGTCCTTCGAAATCTCAATGACATTACAAGATAAACTTCTGACGGATTTTTAGTTTTTCCACTTCCCTTTGTCTGTCTGAGCAGTTTGCTGGAAGTCCCAGGATGACTTCTGCTGTGCACAATCTAGTAAGTTCCTGGTTTATTTTTCTACATGATATTTGTTAGTAGGGTATGCAACAAAATAAAGCAAAAAGAGAGACAAAAATCCTCAATGAACTTTATTTTTGTTACTTTCTTAACAAAATATGGATTCACTGCTCATAAACACGCAGGTAAACCTTTCTTATTTCTTGCTCCAGCCAAATATAAGCAATGATCTCCAAGCTCTGAAGCATTTTTCTTCCTGCTCTAAGGGTACATCTTCCAGGGTAAATGCAAAACCCCAGGGAACATGTAGGAAGAAGTTTCTTTCACTTCACTTTGATTTTTCTTGTAAAATTTGTCATCTCTTCCTATACAGCCGAAAGAAAATCTTACTTCTGCAGGATCCTAAATGATGATAGCTAGAAAGGGGGAAAAGTGTATATAAATACATTGCCTCATATTTTCCTTAAATGAGTCATTTAGGAGGAAAAAAAAAAAGAAAGAAAAGAAATATTTGGTGATTTATTTTTTAGAAATATGTTTTCATTGGGGAGGCCAATATACCATTCCCTTAGGTATAAAAAGTGCTAGAACACAGTCTGAGAGTTCCTCTCTATTCAGGCCAAACACAGCTGCAGGAGCTGGAAAAGCCTTGCACCAGCACAAGGCCCACGAACAACCACATTCTTCTTTCCCAAATCCTCTCCCTGCTACAAGCAAGGCCAAGCAAGTAGCTCTGTCACCTCCGGGTGCTTGTGGCTAAGGAGATGCAAGGTAATCTTCCTTGATGCTGAGCAGCACTCCTAGGAACACACTATTCATACTCGATCACTGCAGCCTTACAGAGCAGCTGCTTCATAGATTTGCAGGAGGAAGACGATTAAGTCCTTGCAGAGCCCTGAAACACATTCAGAGCTCTTGGTGTTGCCTTGCTGTGCTCCTCTGAATCCTGAGCGCCAGTGATTAAAGCCTTATGTGAGATGACTGTTCACAGTCCAGCACTGATGTGGTGCTGTAGCTAGTCCTACTGTTGCCTAATAGGTGCCACAAGTGATGGGGTCCTTTGGGGTGTCGTGAGCCCTTTGCTGTGCCATAATGTTGGCCATGTTTTATCTATATTTTTTTTTCTCTCTCTGCCTTCCTGTCTTCTAATATTTCTCTCCTGTCTTGGTCTTTCTGCTCCTTGACCATTTGTCTTTTCTTCTCGCTTTTCTGCCTCTCTTCTGTGCTGGTGACCCTTATTTTCCCTTTCTGCTTTAGCTTGGCTCTCTGTTACCACTCAGGGGTGCCTTGCAGCTGACACTGTCACCGCACTAGCAGTGCTCCCAAGGCAGCATGCAGCATGCTGCACTTCGCTCATCAAAGCCTTTTCTGCCCTCTCTGAGATGGCTTCCTAATAAACAGACAGAGAGCGTGACTCCAGTGATAGCAGTGTAATAACCCACTGCCATATGGAGTGTAAAGCCTCTTTGTGAAGAGGGTATTTTTTCTGTTTTACTGTTTTCCCTGCTCCCTGTTGCCTCCTACACTGCCACAAGGCACACAGATGCACACATGCCTTACATTTGGGAGAGAACATGTTTTTACAGTCCAGGTGGACTTTAAAATTATCCCCATGTGCCATGTCATCATCCCTGTAACACTCTGGTGCTGATATATATATTGTATACCCAGCGGTGGCCACAACTTTTTCATGGCACGATTTCTTTGGTGTCCTGTAACAGCTTGTGTAAGGCAGCAACTGCCTCTGCAAGGATGTCCCTCGAAAATGAGATCTTCAGGTCTCCGCTGGACGTGCAGTCCCTGTGGGGGGAATAAAATGAAGCTGGTATCTTTGGCCTGATATGAAAGCTGAAAGGGCTGACTTGGTGCAGTTTTCTTAATGAACTCAAGCTAAGCAGAAACGTACTTCAGCACAGCCATGAAAAAGTATATGTAAAAGAAAGAAGGGACAAAGGGAAGCCCGAACTAAAGCGGTGTCAGGACAGATTGACACTTTGGAAGGGAATAACAGAGCATCTGTGCTTTGATGCAGACAACAGATACATATGAATAAATCCAAATATGGAATCATAAGCAAAATTAACCAAAGCTGTATTTTTTTTGCCATACCTCATCTTGTATGAAAATTGAGTGATCTCAACTGCTTTGTTTCAGTAGAATTTATAACTTTGAGTTCTACTTTTATAGTAAGAAATTGTTTTGTAGGAAACAATTTGTTCCCAATTCAAAAATTATATCGTAGCTATTTCAGTTAATGACACTACATCTGCAGTACTATATTTGGCCCGAGAGGGGAAAACGCGTATACAATACATGAAGTTACACATGATCTGTTTTTCAATAACATCTGCTTCAGTTTCTGGGTGTTTCTCAAGACAGCTTGAGTTTCCTGAAAATGCATAGCATCTGCTCTGAGAAGCTCAACTGGGACCAAACTTGTTAGTATTTTCTAGGGCAGCACATAAATGTATTGTGCTGCCTAAAGATACATGTACTTTGCATGTGCCTATACGTGCGTATGCATTGCTGTCTCCCTTGCCATTTGAAGTCACTTTCAAAAACGAACATTTGATATTGCCATTTAAAGGGTAAGGCTCCTCAAACCAAGAAATGTTTTCTTTGTATAATATTCTTCATGAATAAAGGTTATACTTCCACAACACCCCGGCAATGAGTTGTCCCCGGCAATGAGTGGCTTACTTGACTCTTTCCATTGCTGTTAGAGTATTCTCAAAGAAAATACATGTCTGAGTAGGATTGTTATGGAAGAGGAGAACAAGTTTATGACACTGCACAGGAGCATTCCCCAGGCCATTGATTATCCACCCTATTTATTGAGCCTTAGCATTTCTATGGTCGTCTGGCATGTAACTGATTTTTTGTATGCATCATCTTTGCAATAGGATATCCTACCTACTTTCCAGATAATAATTTTATGTTGTTCATCTCATTACAGGGAAGGGCTGCTAAAGAAGGCAGAACTAATCAGCTATAGATTTTTATCCCACCGATCAATGTCATCTGTTAATTGTATTGGAATGCTAGTTCCTTCTTTCTGCAATAAAGAACTGGAAAAAAATGCAGGTTAAGGACAAAGACGTAAGTAGACAGACTGACTGCTTCCAGCATAATCTGTAAGCAGAAAGGTAACACTTGGTTCCTTGAAACAAGTTCTGACCTGACAACAGCAATAAGCTTCTCAGAACTGGGTCACAGACTGGAGGGTCAAAAAATTAATTAACGTTCTGCTGAAGCTACATGATTTGGTATTGTTGAGCACACAGTCATTCCTCCCTGTTCCTGCACTGAACTTATATGCTGAGAAAAGTCACATGAAATATGTCTCTGTTCTGATCCTAAATAAAACAAAGGAGTATTTTAAAGATACATACAATCTGTGCTGGAACAGCTGTAAGGAATTCTTTTTAGCGTTGTTTCTGCAGATAAAGGGTCTTCTCTTTTTATCAGAAGAGATAAAATAGGCAGTATTGCTGTCTCTTCTGAAAATCAGATATACGTCCAAAGCACCTACCCTTTGGTCATGGATCCAGCAATTCTGATATTGGTACTAACAGTTAAATGACTGTACAACTGAATTAAGTTTATTAGATGATAAAATTGGCCTTACAATATCCAGCAAAGTGTAAAGACAGAAGTCTCACCCTAATGCAGTCACCAGACAGGGCTCTGTTACCTTTCCACTCTTCCTCCTCCTCCCCTTGCCGTTACATAGAACAGCTGTAAAGGACATTCTTCTGGTTAAGTTTTGTATATCCACTTTACAGTTTCTGCCTACCCACTGTCAAGGTTGCAAGCATGGAGGAACTTGTTTTGCGCCTTGTCTGGGTGGGTAGTGCCCTGCGGAATGAGAAAAGCTGTTGAACTGGCCGCACTGGAGCTGTGAGCGCGCTGGCCGCTGAGTATTTGAACACGACTCTTCAGAGAGGAACAGCACCATCAGCCAGTTCACAGCTTAGTCTTGGAGGCTAGAGAAAGGCTTACTGCTTTGCTGAATTGAATTTTGTAAACTTCACTTATATGCTTGCTTTGCCCTTCAATTTTTAACATTCTTCAGGAGAAATCTATGCCAGCAAACACCTTGCACTAACAAAAATTGCAACGTATCTCTTGGGCATGCACTATTTTTTGTGCCAGGCCCTTCATGGATGGATGTTTTATAGGGAAGGAAGGAGTAAAGCTGGGGACTTTAGCAGCTCCATGAGAGATCCAGGTTTCTTTTTGCCATGGAATTTTCTATGAAGGCCTATTTTGGAGGTCTCCCTTGGGAAGCAAAGCTAGTGGAACTGAGAGGACACCAGAAAACAGGAGGAGGGTTTCTGTGCCGATGGCTCTACGCTCAGGATCTCAGCAGCGATTACATGCTGATTTCAGCACAGGCGCTCTGGCAATGGTAGCTAGTGCAACCTCTGGAGAGAAGCTGCCCTGGAGCTCTTACTTTCTCACGGGAAATCCATCTTCCTGCTTGGGTACATTCACTCAGGACCAATGGGCAGAGGTTTTATGTAACTATTGACTTCGTGAACTGTTGACTTGTGTGAAGATACGCTAGCCCACTTCTTGCTGTGACTAATGCCCCAGCTATGTGCTGCTTGTGCTTGCAGAGGCCCAGTGCCCTTGAAGAGCGGTTCTGCTCCCAGGTGGCTCCCAGCATGGGGCAAACACGCAAGGCAACCTGGGCTATGTTTAGGATATACTGCGGACACACATTGCAACCCCCGGTTACAGTGGGCCAGGTTATGGTGAAAAAAGAGGCATAGGAAGGATTTCCTCAATCCGCAAGGCAGAGAGGTCATACACTGCAATTTCACGTGCCATTTTGATCATACTGCATTTGTGTGTGTGTATGCACCCAGCTGGTGAGCACGTGCAAACGGTCTGTGTTTGTGCAGAAAACAAATGCTCAAAGAGGTGGTTGTCCTGCTTTTACCCCTTTCTACCAGTTGACATGGGGACAAAACTCTGTGAACACCTGTGGAGACAGAAAGTAAATAAAAAGTGCTCACATGTGTGGCTGGCTGATACAAGTCATCAGGTGCTTAGTGCCATTTCTACTTCTATCCGTTTCTGCAAATTTTGCAGTGTTGTAGCTGGGATGCTCTAATATGGCTTGTCGTCTTTTTAATGTTAGCTTAAAACAAGAAATCATATGATGAAAATGTTTAGCTTATATTTTTCAATTATTTGTTCATCATTGAATCTTAATTTCTATTTTCAGGGCCCTGCTGGCTAATGAATAATGAATGTAACTATTGTTTCCCCTTTGTTATTTTAAGAAATACTTTTAAATGTGTTACCCACTCACAGTCATAAGCCATAAATATTTCCTTTAAAGGCCTGAACTGGAGAAGCATGTGTTTAAGGTTGCCTTTCCAAACTGAAGCAAACATTTTAAACGTGCTCGCATTCATTCTTTTGTTATCTGTACAAGTTGCTCTCTGTTGCTAGACAAAGTTGGCCAATTCGGCACCCTTGGGTCATATTTCAGCTAGAGACTCAATCTGTGTATCTGATTTGAAAGCTTTTCCTTTTTTCTTTCTGTTCATTTTCTTTTTAAATCCACATGGTTTGCAGCTAAAATGGTGGAGCTGCAAAGGACACAGACGTGTCTAGCTTGAAGGTGGCAAGGTGAAAGGCTTGCTCCATTACAGGGAGATAAACCCCACACTTTGCGCCCTCATACCCAACCTGGACCAACCCCTGAACTTCCCCTACCTCCTGCCATCTTTTAAGGGACTACAAGCTTAATATCTGACAGGGATTTATTTTGTGCATAGGTCAGCAAAAACATTCTTATTTGCTTAGATGATGCTTATCCCAATTATGGTTTTGCAAGATGGCATATTGCGGTTGGCTGTGCTTTACCTGGAGAAAAACCAGATGGATCCATAGCTGTGACAGTACCTGAGAATTAAAATGATGTCCTGTTGTTTTGGCATCTGTGCTCTGAAGAGAGGTGCGGGAGCATAAATGTATAACCAAGTAATGGGAAAAGATTAACAAGCAATATCTGTCCTCTGTAATCAGCTTTGGAAACAACAATAATAAATCTCACTTGCTTGATTATTTGATGTGGTCTGGTAAATACCTGAACCAAATTAGAAGATGTGTCTATAAACAACCGGAAATGGGAGAGTTCAAGTAATCTTATCTTCAAGAAGAAATAGCAGCTGAATTCTCCCTCTTGTGCTCCTTCACCACTCATTGATCTGCTCTCCATCTGTGTATCCCCCTTATACTGTCTGTGTCCTGACATTAAAAGCATCTTGCTGATGGGGCAAAATTAGGACTTTGTGAAGCTTTGTCTGGCTGACCTGGCCGGGGCTATGCTATATCTGGTTTGTCAGATGGTGGACTACTTAATGCTGTTTCCTTGCTCTAGACACCTGTTTCCTGAGGAATGGTTCTCTCTTAAAAATCCAAATATACTTGGATGGAAAAAAAACAGATTTTATGTACTATTCCATAAACATCAACCGAGTATTCAAGTCCTTCTACGAATGACACTCTGATGCTACAATTGCCATGTTGTTGTTCTGGCAAATGGAGGGAACTTATGCTCACTTAGCAAGAGCCACACCTAAAGTTGCCAGAGCTGTATTTAGCCCCATATAGCTGCATCAAAGCTGAGCTTGCAAGAGACTTGAGAGACAATTACCAGGAAATCTATGTTTTCCCTCTATTTATTGGCCTACCCTCTTCTGCGTCCATACTGGCCTTCAGTCATTTTCCAATATTTCTTAGAAGTACCACTAGCCTAAGCTACAGGATGCCAGTCAGTTAAGAAGAACAAAACTTAATCATATCTTGCATATACAAGAAAAGAGCACAAATTCATATATCTTTCTGAATTCTTTATGTAAGCCAAATAATGGTAAGATTTTTACATTCGTGTTTTTGTAGATCACTGTGTTGATAAAGAAAAATCATTTTCTATTTTAGAGAGTACTAGTGGACAGAAAAGATTATAGTGTGAAAATATTTAATTCATATTTGCATGTTTTTCAGCGTTACCTCAATGTCCCCTCACCAAATGTGAAAACAAAGATGCTGCATGAATGTGAAGATTGGATAAGGCAAGAGCAACATTAGCACCAGTGCGAAATTGTCCAGAAGCTGATTAGCAGGATAAAAACTATATTTAATAGCTTTAATTTAGCTGACAAAGTTGCTTTTATCTGTCTGGCACCAGCAATAGGGAGGAAGAAGAATCTGACTTGAAGAATAAGTAGTCGGCTGGGCCTGAAAAGCTCCACGTATTTTGGAGACTAGCTGAAGGTCAAATTTTGGAGTCTTTACCCTATTATTTTTCAAAACCATCAGATTTTCTGAGACTATGCAACCACTTTCCCCTCCATCATTTTCACAGGAAGCAGAGCTAAACTCAAATACGGGATCCTTAAAAAAATGTCTGAATCTTGCAGCCCACCAAATTATCATCATGGAAGAAGTTCCGAGCTGGACATGTTTTTGGTTTTGCTGTGAAATCAAAGGGCAGTTTTATGCAGTTTGATGACTCTATTTGTCCATGATATTTCTGTTCATAATGAACAATTTCAGGATTATGTGCTCACTGAAGACAATCATTTTTATTTCTGTGCTGAAAGCGCTGACAGACTGCCAACAGGATATTTCATTATTAGTACATAGATCAGACTGTTGTTCACAACTGAGTTCTTTTCATGAAATATTTTAATCTTCTGCCCACTAGTGCACGGCCACTGATGTGGAACAAAACACTTGCGCAAGACATAAAATAAAGAAGAAGTTGAAATGAAACCCTTGGAAACAGCATGTGCTATATTGGACCATAATGTGTGTGCGTGTGCATATATGTATGCAGAACGGACAGAGGGTCATCTGATCTGTCCTGTTCTCATAGTTGCATATATTTTGAGTAAGATGAAAAAAAGAAAAAAAAAATCTGTCTTAAAAGAATAACTTATGTTCTGACTCAAAAGCAGAAATTAAATTAGATGCTTTCATGAATACGCCTCTAGCTAGGCAAGCCAATAGAACTTTTGGAAATAAAAACCTGCAAAACAATTTTAAAATTATTTAAAAAATGGTCAAACAAAAAATAAATATCACTTCGGTTTGTAACTGAGCTTGGTTTTGAAATCATTTACAAAGCCATGGCCAAATTCCTACTAGACAGGTTATAGAGCTCTGTACTATTAAATACACTTATTTTAAACTGGGTTAGTCTGTCCTTCAGGGCACTGCCACAATAGTTAAGGTAGTGCCAAAAAATCTCACGCTTGCAGAATATTTACTTGGAAATAAGGAGTGTATTGAAAGTCAATGTCAGCGGTTTCAGGATCCCATCTCCACCAACCCCGTGACTCCACGCGCTGGGAAGCACACCTGGACAGGTTTCCAGAGGCATAATGTAAGCAACATTATGCAGGGGTGGAAAAGGCTTAATTTCATATGGCTGCACAGTTCAAGAAGTGGTTAGTGCTTGCCTCTTCTTTTTTTTTTTTAAAGAGTTTAACTTTGTTGTGTGAACAGGCAGCCGGATGCATCATAGGAACAGCTTGTTTCCTTTTAATAGAATGGCATGGCACAGCAGTTCCCAAGCTGTAATATGTTGATTACGGTTGAGTGTAAACTGCAATCAGGTGATAGCTGAACTGGTTTGAAAGTATAATATCAGAGGAGGAATCCATTTAAAATGCAATGATTAAGAAAGCTGGTGTAACCAGGTGTCTGATCTTCAGTGCAGCGTGCTAGGGATAGTCTGAAAGCTACTGATAGAGCCAGTCATGAGCTGCAAATTTAAGCCTGGAGTAAAGGAACAGTGTTGGTGCTTCCTTCTTTGCTTGTACAATGCTGAGCACTGCACTTTATAAATAATAAATCCTTAGACAGAGCTTTAACTTATTCCTTAATCACCATGATGACTGTGGCTGTGTGCTTGAATCCCAGTTCAAGCATTTGCAGCTGCTCTGACATGTATTTGCTCTGTGCTTCTGGAATCCAGCCACCCCTTCCCCAAAGAGCGGTCCTCAAATTTTGGCTTTTCGTGCTTTTACTGTGCTTGGATGCCGAGGGGAAAGACTCAGAGCTGCTTAAGAAAAATGGTTGTGTTTGACTTGAAATACTAATTTGAGCTTAGAGAACATACTTTTTAACGAGAGGACTTGAGCATTAGGAAAATCTACTATCCTCAAAAGTTCATTGATGTATATGTGTGAGTGCACGCATGCATTACTTCAAGAAAATAAAAGGAAAGGTGCATTTGAGCCTTGTCTTCATGTTAGCAGAATTTATTTTGTTTTCTTACTTAGCAACAAGAATTTTTAAGAACATATCTACTAGAAAGCAAACATGACTGTATACCAGCCTTCTTTTTGGTACAGACATTTCCACCTTGTCCATGAAACACGTCCATGCTAGTATGCAACTGCCTGACATTTTGCTTATCTGTGTTGTTGTCATTTCTCATTGTGGGATTCAACTTTGGAAAAGGGGAGTGTTTTGGTATGCAGTTTATATAGGTCACAAAATATATTCTTCAGTTATTGACTGTAAGTAAGAAAGGGAAAAGAATATGAAGTTCATTGTAGCAAGTACTATATGAATGTCTAAATTCCTGTTTAAGCATTTCTGCATTATTTTACAATTCCTGCATAAACATATTAATAAAAATTTGATTTGCGGAAATAGTCAAACTCTTTATTTTGAATGAGGTTTCACTGTGCATCAGCTCTTTTCCTCTTTTGTATATATATATATATATTTTGCTTAACTTAAAAAAGAAAATATAAATATATATGCAAATATGTACTTCTAAGTCCTTATATTTTGGGCTTGGGTATACTGGTGTTTGAAAATATTTCAGTGCTTTGGGTCAAAACGTGTTGCGTGCAATATTACTTACATACCCTGAGTCACATTGTGAAACACCTCCACAAAGTTTAGACAGGAAATAAGCCACTCACGCACTTAAACAAATCTCCAAAGATAAACACTCTGACATTCATGAAGTAATAGGCCGTATTGTTTTGCATGTGAACATGTACATACACATTTTATCTAAGACCATCAATTCAGAACTCTGACAAGACTGAGGCTAAGAGGAAAGTATAGGTGTGTTTTTGTTCCTGAGGCCGAGGCTGAGGAAAGACTCCTTGATTGATCTGGTATGGCTGGGAGAACACCTTAAGACATGTTTCTTCAGAGCTTGTTAACATGACCTAGTTGAGTTGCAGAGCATGTGTGCAGTTTGACATTTAGGTGTGCATGCAAGCATGCACAACCTCAATATGATACAAAACAGACAAGGGAATCCACAACGGTTAGGTTAGCTAACACCTACAATTTCCTTCAGGCCTCTGGTAGCGACTGCTTTTTTTTTTTTTTTTTATGTAAGAGTGAAAATACCGTCTTCCTGAAGCCTCAGCGCATTTGGTCTCGCTGCTCCCTGCTTCCTACTGCGAGCAACTGAATTATGTGAACGAGTTATAAATTGTTAATTTACTTTGTGCAACATATGCAGTTTAACAGGTTTTCTTGTGTTTCATCACAGAGGTGGTTTCTTTGTAAAATGCACCTTATCTGGAGCTGAGATTGTCATTTCTTGCCCTGATAATGTGCTTTCAGTTGTTCTAAGGCAGGAGGCCTCACTGAAATAAGGCATAATTTTGTTAGTGGTGCATCCCTTGAGTGTCCCTTCAGCAGAAGAGTACTGAAATTATTCGGACAGGGGAATATCGTTTTTTTGCTTGGATCAATCTCTGCTCCCGATGCCTTTGAACATCAGTTTCTGTGGGAATACATTTGTCTGCTTCATGAACACATGGAGATGGTTAAAATGTCAGGGACTTGATGCTTCAGCAAGAGCAGGACACCCAGCTCTACTTGGGGTCCTCTTAGGAGGCAGGATCCGTCCCAGGCTGGAACCATAGATTTAGCTATAGACTGGCTGGTTGACTCTGGTGACGCAGAGTTTAGGCAAGAGAGCTATAATGTGCAGCAGTTTTTCAACGTCTGTCTCCATTCGGTTTAATTGCAAAAGCTTTAGTGTTTGCCTTATTTGTAGAGCCTGGGACCACTCCCTGGAAGGGGACAGCTTCTCTCCTGCCCTGAATCCATGGCAAGGATCAATTCCCCAGCAAAACTACCTCTGTATGACACTGTGGTGTAGGGCCCACATGACACTGTGGCATGTACCTTCCTACCCTTGGGACCTTTTCCTAGGGCTTTCTAGCTACAGTTCCCTCAGGACACGTATGCAGTAAACACCATGTTCTGACTTTCAACATTTTCTCAGTATTTCCTCATCTCTGAAAGTTCCACCTAGAACTGGAGCCAGCAGCGCATGGGAGGATGAAGGCTCTGGGTGATGCCATGGATAGAAATCGCTCTGGAGAGGTAAAGATTCCTATTTCATCCCATATTTCCATATGTAGGCTAGCCAGGGAGGCAGGCAGATAGCACGGACAACCAAGAAATTATGGAGTAGGTGACTGCTCCAGGTTGTCCCTCCTGCAGCAAGTATCTGCTCTTGGTGCTGGGGAGAGGCTGGTAGGAAACTCCGTCCTCCTCCGTCCTGCCCTGACTCTTCCCTCCCTGCTCACGCTCCCCCTGCGGCTCAGAAACAATAACAGCTTTAGCAATAAACTTCCACTGTTTGCAGCCCAAACGATTTCAAAGGCCCCTCCACCGCCATAAAGCAATTTGGAGAAACTTTCCAGCCTTTGAGGGTGTCGTTGTTGTCTTAGCAGCACCCACTTTTCTTCTCCCAACTACCTGTTTCCTCACCATTACTGAGGGACAACGTGGGGAGCGAGGCCGTGTGCGGGTATCTGTCCCTCACGCTGCTGCCGGTTCTGTGCCCGCAGCCATCGTGCACGTAATGCTAGAGCCACGGGCAATAGTCCCAGCACTAGTGGTGGGCTCAGGCTGGGTGGTTTCAAGCTCAGGCTGGCTTTTCCAAAGGTCTGATTTGTACCATCTCCTGGCTCTCCTTTAAACACAGAATGCAACTTAAACATCAGTGATAAAACCATGAAACATTTATCAGGCTCTGTCTCCACTTTTGTTCAAATCAATACAGTTAATATAAGAAATAAGATGCTAAGGTAAAAAAAGATTTGATGTAAAGTCATAATTAAACATTAAAAATTATTTTGGAAGCAGACGTATACTTATGTAGCCTTGCAAAACAAAATATTTTTTATTCGATTCACAACTTGCACCAATATATTTTAAATCTGGGTATAGAAAAAAAAAGAATAGCATTCTTGTGATTTTAGATTCTGTAAATTGGCATCTTGTGTTTTTTTTTTGCATTCCTAAATAAAGAGGTAATGTATGCATTTAGGGGGCAAAAAGGATAGACTAAATATGACCTTTATTTCCAAACAACAACAAAAAAGTGTGAATATATTTAAAATGCAGAAGAGACAACCTCATCAGAAGAAGCTATAACTCTTTTAACCCTTTGTCACATTTTCCCCTTTGTTCTCTGAATCTATCCAGTCGCAGTATGCTTTTAAAAAATGATCAAAACCAGAATTTACAATGTCTGCACTGTGTACTGCTCCCTGCGCTGCCCTATAACAGGATTGGAGCTGCCCCCAAGCCCTGCAACATCTACTCTTTAAGCTGGATCCCAAATTTGTTGCTGGGCTTAAACAAGCCTTACAGAGCACAGCAATAGCTCCTGTTCCAGGCCATATGCTGCCTTCATTCGTCTACGGAAAGAGAGACCCTACAGTGGTCATTGCACTACAAATGCCTAAGTGAATTAGGCAAACACAGAGTAGAGCACACATTAAAGCAGCCTCAGGCAGCACTGCAATATGTTAATGGAATAACAGCACAGCGCAGTGACCATGAAAAACAAGATTAATGAGGTCAGGCAGCGCATACATCCTAAGGAGGAGTAATGAACTCCAAGAGCCTTTTTTTTTTTTTTTTTTTNTTTTTTTTTTTTTTCCACCAGAGGTGAATTATTTCCCTTAAAATATTCTTGTAGGAGAAACTCACATAACACACAAGACCAGAGATGAGGCCACAGGCCACCCGTCTCCTCACAAGCTCCTACAAAGCAGATGCGGGGTGTCTGCATGTGTTGTGCAGGCACACAATTTCCTCCTGCTCGCCTCCCCCTTAGTTTGAGATACTCTGCGAACCAAGAGTTTCTGGGAGATGATAACACGCAAACCTGCTTGCCACTCTCACTGTCTTTGTGCCCATTCGCAATTGCTCCCTGGGAGCTTTTTGATCAGTTTAATCCAAAGCACTTCAAGCCAGAGCAGATATAAAATTTGCTTTGTAAATTGTCCTTGTGAAAGAGGATCCATATGCAGGTACTCAAGCTAGAGCTGCTACCTATTTTCTCCTAATCGGAGATGAGAATTTGATGCCTTTTCTTAGTCCTGTCATCCAGAATGTGAATGGACAACTTTTTCCATGTTCCTCTTTCTTGTTATTTTTTTCTCATTGGTTATTCTGCCTTAAACAACACGCCTGAGAACTAATCAGCTCCACAGATAAACATTGTCAAATACTTCACTGTCTTTACTAGGTTTTGAAATCCCTATCTAGATCCTTATATTTTTATGGGTTTCAAGGGAGGGCATTTTTTTAGAATATATATATATTTTTAAATATTTTTTTCCTCCCTGGGTCAGAATAAGTACTTCAGAGTTCCACATTTGGCAACATATGAAAATGTGTTAGTGTAAAATAGTCATCATGGATATATACATGTATATATTGCTTAATTCATTAAAATACTTCTTTTCTCTGGTACTGCTTCATCTTTGTCACTCATTTTTTCCCTGAAGATCAGGTTCATGATCCTTCCCTTTGAATACATTAATGATTTTAAGCCTAACTTGCCTTTTCTTTAGTCACACATGTGGCAGCCAATGCTTTGACCATACAGAAAAGTCCATATGTGTTTGGATGTTTATATGACCTCTCACAATTCCTCAAAATGTGTCTGAAAGGCTGTAATCACAGTTTCTACTTAAATCAATCCATTATTTCTGCTTTTGTTTCCCCCCTAGGCTTCAAAAGGAAGCAATTCAGTAGTAATATGTACACCATTGATCTCTTCAGATCACAGAGGCCATTTAGAAAATACACTTTTTTGAATATCAAGGACCTAAATCCAGTGGCCTATTTTAAAACAAACAATGAAGAAAGTGAGCCAGGAATTCATCTATGATGTTGTCATCTAACAGGCAAACTAACCTACTTCAGAAGTGGAACCTTGTAACAAAACAGCTACTTGAATTTTTTATATGCCACTATTTTCTTCAGCAGTTACATTATTAGTAGCAATAGTATCTGACTCTTGCTAGCTCTTTGCTTTAGCTTAGGGCCTTAATTGATTTAAAGAGTATGAACATGAAAGAAGTTTCAAGGCTTCCCTGTGTGCAACTTCTCCATGCAAAAACAGTGAACAATTAAAGTAAAATATATATATATATATTTTGCAATTCCCAAATGTACTTATTTGGAAAAAGGTAAGGCAACCTTGTTATCCTCTAGATGATAAAATTGGGGTTGATTTTGCCATACAACTGAAACAGGTCATTGCCTAGGGAAAAACATAAGAAAAGTAGAATGTTCTATAATTATTTGGGGATTTCTGAGGGAGAGCAAAGGGAGCCCCATTTGTCTAGGCAACAAAGCCTTAAATTCAGCTCTGGACAGACAAGCAATTAGAATAGCTTGCTCAGAATCACAGGTCTGCCTCCTGAAACAGACAGCCGATGTACCTTTAGGAGAAGAGGTGGCATTGAACCAAAACAAGGTATTTTATTTTTAAGCAGTCTGCTTTGCGGCATCTTTAAACACGGCCTTTAGTATTGTTCTTTATTGAAAGAAAAGGTGACACACTGGCAGGCATCCAAACCACTACAGAAGTGAGCTCCTAATCATGTAGCCTGCTCCACCCAAGTGCAATTTAGGGAGCTGAAGGAAGCCACCCTAGGAGAAGCAATCGCAGTTGTTGCGATTCAGTATTCTGGACAGTGACCCAGTATATTTAAAGCATGCTTTAAAAACAGTGGAAAAACAGGTCATGGAGTTCATGTTTGTCCTGTCATGGGACCAACTGTCATGCCTCAGATGGGCGATACAGAGCTGTGACTTTAATCTGTACATGGTAGCTCTAATCACTGGTATATTTAGACAGTCATGTTATCAGCTGCAAGGTGGACCTGATTGCTGCTGGGGGCCCAGACCCTCCGTGGTGCTAGCATTCTGCTTGGTGTAGCTGTCATAAGCTGGTAGCAAAAATATCCTGAAGTTCCTGACGTCCACCTGATCTGCCTGGACCTGGAGCTCTCCATGACGGGTCCCAAGCTTAGCAAACGCTCGTATTTCTCTACTGACAACTCTCTCCATGCTTGCAAAGTGTAAAGAACCAGGCATACTCAATCTTTCTTGTTCATGAAGCCCTGAGTCCTGGTGGTCCCTAAGATTATAAATTGAACCCCAGGATGGAGCAGGCTTTTTCAAGCTTTTAATACATTTGCAAACGGATTGCAAAAGGTCCTTGACTAGAGTATATCATAGGGTGCATGTACATTAGAGATAGCGCTTAGCAAGATTTCTTTTGAAATCTCTCTCTTCGTTGTCACCATTTACAGTGCATTAGTTCACTTTGCAGTGCGGTCTTGGAGTGCTTGAACTGGACTCCTCCTGCTTGAAGCTAGCCTGGAAGATGGAACCCAAGAGCACACACCATGCACTCCATACACTAAGACATAGATAGCGCCCGTTGGGCCAGAGGAAGTTTGAAGCAACCCCCGCAAACACGCACGAATGCTGGGTTCTCAGTACCGACCAGTTTGCTTCTCTTGGGTCACGGCATCTGCCTTTACATGGACAGGACCACGTGGTGTAACTTAGAGCGAGGAAACCCATACAGAAATGGAAAGACTGTCCTGGCATGGCCTTTCCTTCTGTGTATGCCTCCAGGAAAGCAGCCCATGTTACCCTAACATGGTTCTGCCAGGCGCAGCGGCGTGGCTGGTGTTGGAGTTTAGTTCTTTCTTCACACCTAAATTACAACTGACTTTTGAGGAGGGTATCCTTTATACTGTGTTTTATTTGTACTACAATCCATGTGGTATTCTATCTGTTTTTGAAACTTAATGCTTGATACTTATTATAACTAAATATGCCATTCAAAATTTTAACCATTTTAGTATTGGTAGAAGAATTCAAATAAATTAAATTAGCAAACATGGATAAGATTCATTGCAGCTTGTATTTTTTATTTGCAAGATTTATGTATTTTATTTTTATTGTTTTATTTGCCAGTTCATCCAACCATTCTAGAAATAACAATAATTGCTTTTTTTTTGTGCCTAATGTCCTCTGAAATAACCCCTCATAATTTTTAATAGCTTTTTTAAAAAATATATATACTTTTTAATCTTTTAATTTCTTTTTTTGACATGTATGAGTAGATAAAGTTTTTCCAGTCCTAGGACTTCTTAAATGCTAACTGCTAAATGGTTACTGAGATGATGCAGTTCCTGAAGAACATCTTCTGGACTCTGGCTCTCCACAATGACTGATTTCATGCTCTGTTACTGGTAACAGCTCAAGTAGGAACCCCTATACTTCCCAACATTTCAATGCCTTCTCAGTTATGACCGAGAAAACAGGGAGTGTGAAAGAGAAAGTGAACCAATAGGTCAACAGGCAGCTGAAGGAAAAGAAAATTGGCTTGGTAAATGTTAAAGAAAAGATTTCTAAATCATTTAGTGCAGTGGAAAACGTTGTAACACTTGATACTACTTCCACAATAATCCATGGCAGAACTCTTCCAACATCAGAATAAAGATGGCCAAATTTGGGAAGCTCACATCAGCACATAGTAAGGAGCTGATGTGCTTCAAAAGCAGGAGGATTTGGATAAACTAGCTGGCCTCTTTTTTTTTTCTTAAGGAGTTATTATGATTGATATATAATCAGTGAAAGAGTTAATAAAGAGGACCATAAGATGCTTGGAGAAGGCTTATGATAGCTACAAAAGGAAAAATATACTCCGTATGCTTCAAAAATGTGAAATTCGCTTCCACCTACCATTAACTACCTGCTTGGTCTCCAATCCTTGGAGTTAATGAGTAAGACTATTGCATTTTTTATGTGACAATTCATCCTTTTATTTACTATAGGTGATCTTTTATGCTTTTACCTTTATGAGGAAGAAGAAAACTGCTGTCGCCTTCGTTCTTAAACCTCCACTGATGTCAGAAGCATTCCTGTGGCTAACATAACTCATTGAGAGCTGCAGTGGCAAAGGTACAGTAAGTTTCTGGCAGCTAAAAAAACCAACAAAAAAAATAAGATTATTTGACTCAGAGTGAAATGAGTTACCAAATGCCCTGCGAGACGCCAACAGGCTTTCCATGCGCACACCGAAAGCAGGGAAGGCTTCACCCCTTTGAAGCTATCTGAGATATTGAGCCCCCAGAGCTGCTCTTCTCTTCTGAGGGTTATAATTTCTCTTCAAAGCAATGGCTGTTTGTCCTTGTTATGCCTTTGGCCATGGGCTGAGATAAGCAAGGTTACCTCGGTGAAGCAGAAGGTAAGGTTTGGTTCATCATCCTAAGGCTGTTTGCTTTGTGTTGAAATTAAGTAGTCCAGCAATTAAAAGCCCTCCCATGTAAAATCCAGGTTTCTTTCACAACTTCTTCCTGTGGTTTGCACAACCCTAAAAAATAAAAGTATGATTAGTTTTCAGGAAAAAAAAATCAGCTATTACTAAGTCATCTTTACATAACCAAAGACTTTGTGTTTGGTACAAAGTAGGAAATTGTGTAACTGAAACCTGGATCATTTCCTCTAGCAGGGCAGCAACTGAAGGAGCTCCCCTATGATCACTCCTGGACATCTCTGTCATTTCCTTATACTGTGATATCAATACAAAAAGTCCTGGGGACATGACTTAGAGGTAGCTTTGGACGGGTCTCCTGGAGAAGACAAGAAAAACAAGAGGAAAGGAAAGAGGAAAAGAAAAATACACAGCGAAGTTTTTTTTTGTTTTGTTTTGTTTTGTTTTATGTAATCTATAAGCATTTGGGTGCTGGCAGCATCAGCATGGGCATGGCTCCAGTGAAACCATGCTGCCTGGTAGATGAGGCTGAACCTAGGAGATGGTGGAGGAGATGACTCTGCAGGAAATACCCTAAAGCTGCAGGGCAATGAAAGTGAGTGGAAACAGTGAAGGCATGTCTGCGCGGAGGGAAGGAATGCCCCGCGCCGACTGCCTGCCTTGGCCTTGGCCACGCCGCCTTCTTGGTATGAAACAGTGCAGGGTCAGGGCCTGAGCTGGCACCAGCACGGGGCTGAGGCTGCTGGTGGGGCTCCGTGCCAGCTTAGGGTGAAGCACAGCACCGTGTTCTTGGTACATAGCGTAGACATGCATGGATTCACTCCTTCTTTTCCCTTCTTTTCCTATAAATTTTCTATGTCTTCCGACAACACTGACTCCTGCTTGAGAATGCTTTTTTTTTGCAGGAAGCCCCAAGGTGGAGAAACTGCTGCTGCATGGACACTATGCAAATATTTACATGTTGCTCTTTTATTTCTTATGGATTTGCTTTATAAGTTCGCCTTGACTGCTTTCATGAAGCAGGGAACTTAAAAAACAACAACAACAAAAAAAAAAAACCCTCAAACCCTGATGTTTAAAAGAAAGAAGAAAAACAGTCCCATAAATAACTTAAAATTGAACTTGAGAGGGAAAGAGAGAACGAGAGAGAACGAGAGAGAACGAGAGAGAGAAAGAGAGAAAGAGAGAGAGAGAGAGAAAGAGAGAAAAAGAGAGAGATAGAGAAAGAGAGAAGGAGAGAAAGAGAGAAAGAAACAGAGAAAGAGAGAAATAAAGAGTCAGTCCTGAGTCCTGAGATGGTAGGTTCATCCTCTGCAAGCCCAGGTTTTTGTATTAATGTGCTGCGTAGCTGGGAGGAAAATGGCTCTCTCCTCTTGCCTGCGCACTCGCTGCTGCTGGAAAGCAGTGCTCCCGGCGTCCAGGAGCACTCAGCGTGTGTACCCGGTGCTCCGCCACGGATGCATCCAGCAGCTCCTCCCACACCGCCAGGGACATCTCCCTTTCCTTGGGAGAGGGGCAGCAAGTGTCGCGGGGCTCCTCCAGCTCTGGAAATGCATCAGGGACCAACAGGGAGGGGGGGAAATGGTGACTCTTTGAAGGTGGTGTTGGAAGCAGGGGCTCAAGAGGCTTAAATCACAGGGCTGTGTGCTTTTAGATTCACGAATGCTAGGCATGGCTTTTTATTGTCATTATTATTAAAAAGCAATGCTTTTTCTTTTTTTGTTTTTTGTTTTTTGTCACAGGTCTGAGATAGCTGATTAGTCAAAATCAGAACTAAGGGTCTAATTTTATAGAGCTGCGCGTTTTCACTGACAAGATTTTTGTTTCAGTTTTAGTTTGGTTCTTCTGACTTTCTCTAAAACAATGGAGGAAAAAAATGCTTTCATTTTTAGTGAGATAAGAGTAATCTGCTCCTGCTTGCATCCAGGACTCTCTCCCGCTCTTCCAGTGTTATCAGGCACACTCACATCAGATGCTTAACAGTCAGATACCGCTTGTGTTCTGAAAATAAAAGTGGCATTTTTGCAGGAACCAGGACTTAACTGGCTTTTCTCTTTGCAGGAACAGGCTTTTTAATGGCCATACATTACAAAGCAGGTTCCTGGATGCCTGGCACATCTCTCAGAAAGGAGCAGAAGCTTGAGCTCTAACAAGCCACGTTCTGGATTACGGCACTAAAATCATGGTGCTGCCTGTTTGTCTTTAGATGGGTAGCCTCCTCGAAGCCAGGCAGGTTACTCGTGTGAGTAAATTTTGGAAAGTGAGTTATCGAGTGGTCAGGTTTGCTCAGCCGCCTGTACCCAGCCCTCCTGCGGAGAGAGCCCTGCTGCGTGGGGACCCACCGCCAGTGCCCACAGGTGTGTGACATGTCATAAAATCCCTTTAAAGGGCAGAATGGCCGCATTTCACACAAGCACATTTGAAGCATTCATATCAAAATGTACTTGAGTGCCAGTACACACACAGCTACACATACAAATAAGAAATGCCTATCTGTGAATTTCTTTAAATAGTATTTTTTTTTTTTTTAACACTTGAACATAGCCAGAAAATCTATCAGTACGCAAAGCAAGGTAGCTACAGACTCTCAATGGGATATTCCTTCAGCGTATCTGGCCTAATCGGGCCTAAACAACTAAATATATTAATTTTGCCCTCACAATTCACAGGCTGAATTTCTGTCTGAGATGATTAAAATGCCTCTGTTAAAACTGTTGCAAGAAAAGAAAAGAAAAGCTGAAATGGAAACAGTGCCATGACTACAAATGATAATGCGAAGAATAAGTTGTGGTAAGTATTGACTGGGGAAAAAAAAAAAAAAAAAGATGATGTGTCTGCTTTTACAGCAGTGTGTTCACTGCATTGAGATGCAGGATTTAGATCTGACAGATGACAATAAAGGAAGAAAAAAAGCTGCTAATCTGAAATCATTTGTTCTCTAAGCCAGATCCTGCACTGAATGAAACATGTGCAGGATTTTTGAGCAAAAAATAATCACCTCCAGCTTTGGCAGAGGGAAAGTATGGCTCCATTTGTTTCCTCTTACATCATGCTCATGTATTTCCTACTTAATATATATCAAAAAATGTTACGGGTTTGTGAAGTAGGTGTGTACATCTACCTACATATATTACAGTTACAGTTTCTCTGTCTCTTCTGTTTTAGTAAGTGAACAGTAGGCAATCTCCTTTGTTGTCTGTGTAGGCCCTGTCTAAAATCCCCAGTGTTACCCTTTCAATGTCTCTGTGTTTTGCTATTTTGAGTTCTTTTTGAGAAAAGCACATTTGCTACAGGTTGCAGCTAGTACTTAAAATCTGGTCCAAATGAGCCATCCGTTTGAGAATCCAGCTATAGTTTCCAAATCACAAATCTAAATAAAGCTGTTTAAGATTTTTTTTTACGATATAACTGGAAAGCAAAGGAAGGTCTTTTTTCTTTTTTGGAGATTGTAGAGGATTTCTAAAAATCAGTCTTTTCTTTAACTATATCATATAGTGAAGTACACAAACTGCAAATATTAAGGAAAAACTCTGCAGGACCAATTGCAGGACCAGGATATTTGCTTTGTTAAAATCGTTAATTACCATAACTAAGATTATGCTAAAAACCGTTAGACATTATAAATTTTAATTTTAAGATAGATACTTTACAAAATACTGTTACAAAAAAAAAACAGAAACAAACAAAAAAAACATTAAAATCTATGCTATTTAGCTAATCTACTTAGGCCAACAGATTCTCCCCTGCATGGAGCTCTGTTTTGGAAATGGCATCTTTGCAAAAATATGCTCAATATATTTAGATGGATTAGATGTTTGGATGATTATTCTGTGGGCTACCTTATGAAAAACATCGTATTACAAATCATAATGATTTTTGCTGTCCTTTAAGCAGTAGCTGATAAACTTTGTCAAGCTGTAATCTTACTTACCTGCTGCTGGTTTCACACATCCCCAGAGAATAGCATAAATATCACGAAGAAATCAAATGTTGGTTGTGCTCAGGATACTACTTGTCACTGCTGTGACCCCTGCTCAGGGTGATGACCCTGCTTTGGGAACCATTGGATTAAAACCTGCAAGAACACCAATTAGCTTAATGTGAGATGGAGCATGGGACTAAACATTAGCCCCCACCTCTGACTCTTTAAGCTGCTCAGTATCACGAAGAGTCACTGAGATGTTTGGGGGGCAGCAGTTTTTGCCTTAGAGGCAAAAACTTAGACCTGAAATTTGAGATGACACCATTTGACTGCACAGCAGAACAATGAATGGTTAAACTATTTTCTAAACTTAAAAGCTCCTTTCACTTTAATATTATTCTTAATAACTCTCCCATGCAGGACTGCAATGTCTGATCGTTTATCTCATCTATATTTGTTGCTCCTGTTTTATTCATAAGTGAGTACAAATGAAAAAATGGATGTGCAATAATGGTTATGTATAACTGCATGCTATGAGGAGCTCTCTACTGACAAGCTTTCAAACAATATGCTTCTACTGTCTTTTTAAATTTTTGTTGTTATTGGATCAAAATCACAATTGCTTTGTTAAAAACAAGTGCACCATTTGCTGCCATAGCCACTACTATCCCACTGGAAAAGTACATCTTTATAACAAAACAGAATTATTACCATTTTCTGAATCTGCTTTTAAACTGTTATATGTGTACTCATTCCCCATCACATCATTCCCATCTTGGCTGAAATCAAAGAAATGGCATAGGAAAAATCTTCTGTTGAATCTGTCCTGGCCAGGTTCTGGTTTCTGCCATCAGAGACAAGGAAATACCCAGGCATATTCTCTAGGAGTGGTCTCTGAAATAAACTTTATCACTCAGAGAACAAGCTTTTTTTTTTTTTTTTTTTGGCATGGAGTAAGTGCAGCAGAGCTTGTCATTTAGGATGTCATGAGCTGGTTTTCCCAAAATTAGTTTTGCAGATTTTTTTTTTTTTTTTTTTGGCATGGAGTAAGTGCAGCAGAGCTTGTCATTTAGGATGTCATGAGCTGGTTTTCCCAAAATTAGTTTTGCAGAATGTGCAATAGTTGTAATTGCCCTGAGAGCTTTCCATCCTCCCCTTAAGCTTTCTGTGGATGTAAAGATGTTTCTTAGACTGCTGTGGGGTTGCAGAATGGGGCTCTGCCTTATGTCACTTGTGCCACTGGCCTAACGGAGTGGCTTGTGTGAGCAATGGTTCGAAGCAGTCAGTGCCTGAAAAAACAGTCTAGAAATGCTGTGTGTGTGTGTGTGTGTGTGTGTGTGTGTGTGTGTGTGCGCGCGCCTGTTTGCACCCGTGTGTACACATGGCCGGGGTGAAGGGAAAGGGGGGTTCCCGGTGCGGTCACAAGTCAGACTTTTGCCCTTTCTCTGACTCATACCCGTCTCTCTTACGCTTGCAACATCAAGACTTCTCCATTTTGGAAGAAGGCAGAGTCTGACTTTTCCACCTCCCCCACTTTTTCAGGGGAAAACAGGCGCATTCAAAGGACACGGTGGTTGCTTTCAATGCGGTAATGTGAGGCAGAGAGGAAGGCTCATAATCAGCGCTGAAGAGCCCTTATCCCAGCCGCACTGCAGAGTGCCTCCTCACAAATGGGCTCTACCTAGAAAACCCTTTTGAGCTTGGATCTTGGCCTGAGCTTGAGTCCAAATATGTCATGTGGCTGTGCTATATGAACTGCAGTCTGCACTCAAAAGATTGGCCTTAGGGAAAAAGAAAAAGGGGAAAAAGAAAAAAAGACCACCATACTCCCCTTGACAAGAACCTAAATGCATTCAATCAGCGCTGCAGAGCATAAATGTTTCTGTATCTGTTTTGCACTTTGATCCAAGCACTGTGACCAAGGCCTCTCCAAAAAGGGCTCCAGGGATGGCGCTGTAGCTTGAAGGATGCTTGTGTGAAATGTTCACCCAGCACCGGGGGAACCTGCAATCCGGCTGTAGCCTGCAGGTGTCCTGCACACAACGGTGTGGACACGCAGGGCTGGTCACAACCTCTCTGGGCTATGTCTGCTCCTGGCCTAGCAACTCAGTGTCTCTATAGCTGTAACTTGGTGTTCAGAGCAAAGACTATAGAGAAATAAAACATCAATAAACATTTTAAGCATCCCAGGGTAAGCTTTTCTCTGCAGAAAACAGCAAAAAAAAAAAAAAAAAAGTATCTAGCCTCTTGCCACAGGCTTTCAAACACTGGATAAATGACAGCACTAATGTGGCATTTTAATATCAGCTTACATTAAAAATAAATGAATAAAGAGAGGGGAGTGTTGATGTATCTTGTGTATCACACACAGCACTTCTCAGCTAACAGGTGAGAGAAAGCTTATGTCAATCTAAGGCACACATACAGCTTTTCAGAAACAAATGCCAATTATTTTTCAACTGTTACCTGTTTATTAGGCCAATGCTGAAAAATCATAGGTAGAACTGACAGTAGAATAGGAAGAGAACAGGCCAAGACCTTTTCTGTGCTGAAAGACTTTAGCAAGATACCACATTAAAAAAAAACAAACAAACAAACAAACAAACAAACAAAAAAAAACACAGCCTGGTTACACTTTCACACTTTCTTGTATTCTCTTACTCTGTCAGGAATGATTCCCCAAAAAGGAAAAAAAAAAAATTCCTGCTGTGTATTTATTTTCATAAACAAATATGTGTTAATTCAGACCCTAAGACCATAATAAATGAAATTCCTGTCCTTTGAACTCCTGGATCTTCCTATTTACCATTCAGTAGCTTTCTTTAGAAAAAAAAGTTGGGAAAAGGGCATGTTGCAAGAGTTATGGAGTGTGTAGATGTGTGTAGGGCACAGATAAAAGTAGTTGTATTTCTATTACTTATTTCCATTATGACAGAACTCACAAAGTGCTAGGCTCTCTCCAAACCAATAGTGAGAAAGAGCTCCTGCCAAAGCAACATGAAAGAAATGTTGTAAAGGTTGCAGTGCATTGCTTAAAAGTTAGGAAATACCAGAAGCTGGGTTGCCAGTACAACCTTAATTCAACCCTTCTGTGCATATTCATTATGATACAGTCTTTAATTACACGATCACGTACTCTTTTCTTTACTTTCTCTCCCTAGGGCCCCTGCTTCATTTAATGTATCAGATGGGCTGAATAAGGCAGTTGTTTAATGTTTACATTTACCCTCCTCAGTGCCCTGCCATGACGGTATCAGGGAGCATCTCGCACTACTGGCTAGGCCAGGCTTGTTTCCTTGTGTTCACTGCTGCCAAGGCAGGAGAAGACACCTGGGAACCAGACAGAGACAAGAAGCAGCTCTGCATATTCCCCAAAATTTCCAGGTGCCAGAGACTGAATTCAGAGCAAGGTATGAAACCCACCAAATGCTGTTGGCATAGTGGCAGAAAGCTAAGGTTCAGTCTGACAGGCTGGCTAAAGTAAAGCAGTTTCTCTGATGTTTTCAGTGACGTCCTACCAAGGAGAGTCGACCTTGCCTGGTCCCATGAGCTGTATGCCAAAGTCTTTGCCTACATACCCTAGAGGGGGACAAGGAGCTTTCAGAGCATTTCATGGCTGGGAAATGGCTGCAGCTCCTTCACTATCCTTCTGTATTACTGAGATGAGAGTGGACTTGGCCAGGCTGGGGAAAGAAGAAAGTTCTCTGTTTCAGCAGCTCCTGCGGCCAGGGAAGAGGTCCTGCCGCCTGGCATCGGATGGAGACTCAAAGTTGCACATGAACTGCTCTTGAGCTGCACATTCAGAGCACTGAGGCAGTTTATTCCTGGCCTGCGTATTGGATGTGTGCACCCAAACATCCGTCCTGTCCATAGACAAGAACTTTTTAGCCATGCGATAGCCATTTGAAAGAAACAGGGGGGTTTAAAACTTCTGGATTGCAGGAGATCTGGGCAGAAATACTTTTACAGACTACCAAGATTAAAAACAAAGAAAAAAAATATTTTTTTCCCTTGTGCAGAGTTTGTGGTGAGGTACACTCTGCCATAACAGGTTCTTAAAGTAAAAATCAAGGGAGACTATTCAAATTTGATGTGAAGAGTGTTATCCATAGCAGTGCCAGCTCCAGCAAGGTGAGAGCTTATTAAAGCTGATGCTTTTGGGTGCTACTACGTAAGACCACTTATTTAAGCTTGGAGCTCCTAAATCTCCTTGCAGGCATTTGATTCCAGCTGATACTAAGTAGGAGAGGGAATAAACTGGTCAGGGCAAAGCACGAGTGCAGCCAAAGGTGGTAGGTGTTATACTCTTTTTTGTTGAAGTATTTCTAGTTATTTTTGTTGTATTTATAGCCTTCTGAGAATAAGGCCAATTTTGTACAAAAGAGGTGGCATTTTTGAGTAGCCTGATGGATCCAGTTGTGTGTCAGCGGTAAAGAAGCAAGTACTGTTTTCAGGTTTGAAACTGAGGCAGCAAATCCCAGCTCACGAACAAAACAGAAATGGCTTCTCTGAATATACCCCTCCTATGCTGCAAAAGCATTCCAGAAGGGAGGGCTTCGGAGCAGAGGGTAATACTAGAAGCAGGAGGAGGGATAACATTATCAGCTCCTCCCCCCTCGCAGGATAGAGGAGTTGCTCATGATTCCTGATGGGATTTTCAGAGGTTAGCGGGGAAAAAATAAATGAGGCTGTGACCTAAAACCTACACCAAGATTTTCAGTATGCAGCAAATTTGCAAACTGACACTTCCAGGACTGTCTTTTCGAGGTGTTTTGCAGATCTCCCTTGGGTACAGAGGATCCCTTGAGGCTGAGAGTTGAAGGCAGAAAAGCTCCTCAGCACAAAGAGTATTATATATCTCTTACCCATGTAGACAAGCAAAAATGTTGCTTTTTTTCCCCCCCTCTGTTTTACATGTATCTTTATATACTTTCATGGATCAGGGTATATTTTTACATTTCTTTATTAAAAACCTGAGGAGGCTGTTGTGCGTGCCGATCTTTGTCTGGGAGCACCATACAACCAAGTATCCACAGCGCTGGCACCTCAGCACAAGGGCAGGGCATACAGCCTACGGGGAAAGAAAAAAAAAAAAAAAAAGGCATTTTCCACCAAAGAAACTGCTCTTTGTCCTTTTAACAAAACCAGCA
>VZSV01000080.1:1960253-1980814 GCA_013398735.1 Nothocercus julius
TAAAATCGAGCCCGTGAAGAGACGACTCGGTTCCTGTCTCTTCTGGAAAGACTTGGTAACAGCAGCTGCCCTCAGAAACTCCAGCTAGGCTCACATGCAAACTTTTGTGCCGCGCTGTGGGTTTTGTAATCCCAAAGCTGTGTCCCAGGGGCTGTGCTACAAGTAGCCTCACACCTCTGAGGTTTTTTTGTGGGGCAGGGCGGGGGGCGGAAATAAAGGTCTACGGTAAGGCAAGTCTCAGGTATACAGCCCTGAAAAACAGCCTGGGAAGAGCAGTGATGAAATACAATTTCAGTAAATCAATAAAGATTGCCCAGCTGTTTTCCTAGTTGTTATCTTTGTGAGAAACTAAGCCTGGGTAAGACGATGCAGAAAAGATGTTTTTTCTTTCTCAATCCATGGATATTTGAAGTCCCTAGGCTTTTCTGCTCTATATGTAATCACTTGAGTATTCTGTTTTTATGAATACCTGGAAGTTATTTCACTCCTGTTGGGTGGCAAACATTGTTCTCTAAATATGGTGGTATGGAACAATAACTTGGTACATGAGTACTTCCCGAGGGACACCATGCTTACATAAATCATCTGCAAAAAAAAAGACAGTACTGATATTTCAGATGATTTCGTACTAAAATAAGTTTTTTGACATGATGAGTCTTGAAATAGGTAAGAGAGCAAAGGTCACTGTATGTATTTTTGAATACAGAGTTAAGAAGGATAATCTTTTTTCTTATTTTATAGAACATTATAAACACCACTGGTTCCCAGAAAAGCCATGCAAGGGATCAGGTTACCGATGTATCCGGATCAACCATAAAATGGATCCTCTCATTGGACAGGCAGCACAGCGGATTGGATTGAGCAGTCAGGAACTGTTCCAGCTTCTTCCAAGTGAACTCACTCTATGGGTTGACCCGTATGAAGTGTCCTATCGTATTGGAGAGGATGGCTCAATCTGTGTGCTGTATGAAGCTGCACCAGCAGGAGGTAGCCAAAATAACACCAACATGCAAATGGTAGACAGCAGAATAAGCTGTAAGGAGGAACTTCTCTTGGGCAGAACTAGCCCTTCCAAAAGCTACAATATGATGACTGTATCAGGTTAAGATATAGTCTGTGGATGGATCACCTTAAAATGGATGGATAAATTTGGTTTTTACTTTGGGTGGGCACCTCTGGGGATGGATTATGGAATTTAAACCATGTCACAGCTGTGAAGATCTGGCACACGTTAGAGTGGTGTACTTTAAAGTGACAGTGCCATAGTTTGGACAGTACCTTTCAGTGATTTAATAGCCTGTGAGTCAAAATGATTACAACTTGCTAGGGAGTGAAGATCTAGGAAGGGTCAGTTTCTCCAAGACATCTTACTTAATTTCTACACCAATTCTTTCAACTCCAATCTGTATTTATAAAGTGATTCTCTGCAGTAGGTCTTGCAGAGCAAATTTGCACTATTACATTTATTAATTGTTAGCATTTTTGGCAGCTCAGTAACAAGACTTATTGTTTTGAACACGATATACTGGAAATTTTATCTTTCAGACTTTTACCTAGCACTTACAAATATGTATAAATGTACATAAGGCAAACTAGTAAGTATGACCTGGGGAAAATGTCAGATCTTTGTTTTGGCCTCAGAAGTAGCAAGTGATCAGAATCTGCCATGGCAACAGGCTTTAAAAAGACCATATAAAGACACTGTCTGAACTGTGGTGTTAGCACCAGCCAGCTATCTGTACATTTGCTAGCTTGTAGTTTTCTAAGACTGAGTAAACTTCTTATTTTTAGAAAGTGGAGGTCTGGTTTGTAATTTCCTTGTTCTTAATTGGGTAAAAGTCTTTTCCACAAACCACCATCTATTTTGTGAACTTTGTTAGTCATCTTTTATTTGGTAAATTATGAACTGGTGTAAATTTGTACAGTTCATGTATATTGATTGTGGCAAAGTTGTACAGATTTCTATATTTTGGATGAGAAATTTTTCTTCTCTCTATAATAAATTGTTTCCTATCTTGGCATTTTAATTAATCTCTTGTCGTGATTACATAGGATCAGTTAAACTATTTTTGTCTCACAGTAGATAAAAAGTAGGCACTATAAAGTATAAGAATGTCAGTGGCACCCTTGTGCTAGGGCACACTTGATGCAGACATGGATTAATGAAGACCTTGCTATGTATAAATGCCTGGGAAATTTAGGGAAACACCATATTTTACATGTCACTTTAAAACCTTTTACAATCAGTCCATGTGGAAATAACTCCAGGGCCAATAATTCTGGGATATGAGGAAAAGGTACAGAAATAATATCCACCAAAGATGACTCGAATAAATCCAGAGGATTAAAGTTTACATGGCTTCCTGATGAAGGATATAGCAAACCTAAAGTGTCCATTTTGACCTACTTTATCACAAGTTCTCAGTTCTTCCCTGATGGATTCCCTGCTCAGTAAGAGTTTCTGGGACAAATGTCCCTTACACTTAAGAGCAGGTTAACCACTCTACAGAAAGGTTGCTCGCCTTTTGCTTTTCTTCAGATGCAAGACTCTCACTTTAGAAATCATTAGGATGGGATTCGACAAAAGGTATGTAAATCTTTTTTCCCAAATTTAAAAGGTTGATTGAAGCTGAATTGAGAAGACCATAGTTATGTGTTTTTAAAGTTAATGAATGATATGGAGATGTGATTCACTCAGGCACCACACTAATGTACTGTACAGGGTGTAGAAGCACCCAAGAAATTCCTTACCACTTTACACTTGTTAAAGTGCTGCAGTAAAATGAACTTTGTTCCTTATCTCCTGTGTGCTTTGTGCTGAAAGTATTTAATAAAAGGCCAACCCAACTGGGTCACTTTTGTTACAGGAACAAACGCCATCATAGTGAAGGAAAACAAAGAAAACAATCATTACTTGCCACCCAGAATTTATTAGCTATAGATTAAAGTACAGATTTGCCAGGCGCTGGGGCAAGTGCTGATGAAGCATGAGCCTTGATGTGGTGATACTGATGTGTTGTATCTACAGTTCAAGTCTTTGCCTTACGATTGGTTATGTGGCTGATTTATAAGCAAAGCATAAGACTAAATTGTGCTGTTTTTCTTACTAAACTCCTCCCTAGCAGTTCTTTTGAAAATTCAGCTCTGCAAATATGTATGTAGATCATGGTAAAATAAATACTTCAATGTTCAGCACTTTTTTTTTTTTTATCTACACTAGTGCTGTGTAGCAACATTACTTTCTGGAGTCGAGTGGTGTAGAAAGGCTGCTGAAGCAGGGAGTTTTAAAGAGCTTGCTCATGTTCTGAGTCGGGCGATAACAGCTTCAGAACCACCATGCTTTAAACTGTCTGCTACTCTTTAGTAGAGTCGAAGTTCACTTTGTATCTTTGTATGTTACACAAAGCTTTTTTTTTTTAAGACTATGCTTTCAACTTAAGTTTTTAAGCATGGGATGTATTGAAGCATTAGGAATATCCAAAGACGCTTCTGTTTTTCATCTACATAAACTAGACATAGTATGTCTGGATGGAAATAATAAAAATTGAGCTGTGTTGCCTGTGAAGCTGCGTTTAACAGTTGTTGATTGCTGTCAGCATAGCTGCGCTTGGTATGTGATGGTGCTGCTGATCTGACCGTCACGTCTGCTGCGCAGCAAGAGCAGCAGCAGGAAGGGTGACTATATAGCTGGTCTTTGATGTGAGCTATGCAAGTTATGAAAGCATCAGCTGTAGGCGCTTGCTTTCTGATAAGCTGGGCACAGCTTTGCAGACCAGCAAGTGCCCTGTCTGCGAGGCTGGCATGCGGCGCCGGGCTAAACACGAGCGTGCTCCTTACATGGTTAATGTGTCTGCCCTTTCTTGGTAGGGCGCTCTCATTCATGACAATTTGTAACTGCAGCTGTAACTAGTAATTGGTACAACCTGTGCCTCAGTTGTTTTCTTTCTTTTTTNGGGTTTTTAAATATACTCCAGTGAGTACACAATGTGCCTTTGTCTGATTTTAAAAATACTTGGCATACTGTGGCAGCAGGGCACAGGGAGAGCTCCTGAGAGAAAAGGAGCAAGAGAACTGCTGCCAAGCCCTGCTTTGGTGCAGGTAAAACAAACAGCTAAGCAAAATGTTTGTCATTTGCTTAAGGTCTCTTTATGACACTAGCAAGGCTGATGTTTTAACACATTTATTAAATAAGAGCATATTCGAGACCTAGTTCCCACGTGCAAGGTAAATTAGTTGGACCTTCTTTGTGGAGCACTGAATAATTTTGTTGCTCTGTGGGCTTTCTGAGGGTGTGTTTGGCGGCACACAGCTTGGCTATTACAGTTTTTCTTAGACTTACTTTGTGCTCTGCTAAAACTTGTTGACCATTCACTGCATGTCTTTATGAAGAGTACTGTTGCCTTCCAGTTTATTCCAGGTGAGCAGATGTTTCTGGTCTTTACAGCATGTTGCCTTCCTGTGGCTTTGGTGAGATTCTACACACCTGACGTTACTTTGTGGTGTTTTCTGTCTGGCAATGATGCTCCTGTAGAGAACAGTGTCATCTGTATCCTATAAGAATCTCTGTCCTAGTAGCCCTTTGCAATTGTTTATCTCTTTTCCTGGCTAGTCCAGAGACATACATCTGGCTTATGCAGCTGTTCAGACTAGGATTTTTTCCTCACATAAGTCTTAAGGTCTTTCTTGGGTCTGAATAGAGATATAAAGGCTTTCATCCAATTATTAATGATTTCAGTTTTCTATTTTCCTACTTGCAGAATTTTCTGGTAGATCTGTATGAAAGGCCTCATCATGCCATAGGATTTTCTTATAATTGATTTGTTATATCAGTCTGCTTGAGAATTAGGAAATAACCTATGCAAAGCACTGTTCTGATATGAACATACCATCATTTTGTTTTATCCTTATGATTTTATATTGAATCAATAGGATTAAAAAAAAAAGTGTGTTTCAGTCATCACTAGAGACATTCTCCTTCCTAATCAGAAGGTCAGGCCATGCTGTCTCTTCTCATAGCCAGCGGCAATCTTTCTGAAAGCAAAATATTATTAAAGCTCTATCCTCTCACCTGCCTCCCATTTAAATGGGACAAGGTGTAACCCGATAAAGTGGAGGGAGCTCTACTGTAGCAGCATCTTACGAAAGAGTCTAGTGATGTGGAAAGCAAAGAAGCCAGTTAATGTAGAATGGTTATTTTGTGCTGAAGCTCGTAAATGTTTTTGTCACCAAATTAAGCAGATGTCACTGAACACAGACACTGAATTCATGTAAGGTGCCCTTCTAATTAGCCTTGCTTACTTATGCTCTTAGCATAGAATCTCTAGTTATTGCACTGGCTAGCAATGCGTAGGAGGAAGAGCATTGCTTCTTTGTTGTGTATCTGTGTAAAGCTTACTTCTGAATTTCCATAAATCAAGCAGCACTCTGCATTTTCCAAAGTTTCCTCTACTTGATGCCATAATTTTTGGCAAAAATAGTTTATATTGGCAAAAGTTGCCACTTGACTGAAAAACATTAAAGGTGTTTTTAGTTTAAAGAATGAAACATGGATAGACTGGAGATAAATAGCTCTCCTGAAAAGGAATGTATATTTACACATTCTTGGTGTAATAGCAGAGGTTATTTTTACATGTTTCACATTTACATTCCAGTGTGGCATAAAGCGAACATTGTGAAGCAGGATGTTAATTCAGTGGCTTTCAAGGGTTGGTAGAGCAAGTCAGGCTTAGACAGTAAATGCCGTATTAATGGTTAGCAGTGACAATTTCATCAACATAGGATCTGCAGGGTATAATTAACATCAGTTGCTTTGACACTATGCTCTTAATGTATGGTTTCAACCTTCCTTTCAGTTGCAGTTGAGAATGTACTGTGACAAATTACTGCTGATACAAAGTAGGTCAACAGTAAAATGGCTGACTTACCATAAATGAACAGGTCTGAATTATTGTAACTTAATGTCCAGTTACATTTTCTTAGTGGTGAAGTATTGTGCCTTGTATTTCTAAAGCCTTTTATTCAACTTTCCTTTTTTTTTTTTTTTTTTTTTTCTTAACCGTTGAATATGTGAGTCTGGACAAGAGCAGTATTTCCTTCCATATTTCCTTACAGCTGCTGGGAAGAAATCCACATGAACAGTAATGGTGTACGTGGAACAACAGATAATTGACCTTGTGATATTATAATTCTGTGTCTTCAAAATTGGCAAGGAGAAATTACTCGGGAGGGATAAAAGAAAAAAGAGAACTCTCAAGTTTGGAGTTTTTCACCACTCTCAGTGATCCGTGACAACATACAAGGAAGAGAAATAGCAGTAAAATATATCACTGGATGGGCAAAATTCCAGGCTGAGGGAATCTCAAGGGCGTTTTTGTTTATGCACAGGGAAGCGCTTTTACCTTGTGATTCCTGTGTTCAGCCGCTCAGTGTCTCACCATGGCTTGTTACCTTTTAAAGTTTTCTTGAGAGGTATAGCTTTATTTGGTGCTTTTACTTCTTATGTGCCAGAAAATGGCCTCTAGCTTTGCAGTTTGTCTGGTGCGTTCTTGAATCCAAGGCTTTGCTTTATGTACCTATTTAAGTCCATAAAATCATAACCAAATATGCAGGGTATTACGATGTAAAGGGTACGAGGGAGGAGACGTTTAGCACTGGTGGAGCTGCTTGGAACATATGCGAAGAGTGGCAATGGCCAAAATGCCGAGCAGTGGGGTAGGCGTTGGGGTGTTCCCTGGCTTTCACTGCGGCGTTCCGAGGCCGCAGTGGCCGTAGGATAGATGTGGGACTTGGGTACTGCTTCCAGTTCCCAGGTCAGCCTCAGGACAGATTTCTAGTACTGATACTATCATTTGCTAACACTGGTTGCAAATAAGACATTCAAAGCAGCATGTCCTTGCTGCTCAGTACTCCATAAATTGCAGGTTTATTAATTTTAAAAACTTAGGAGCAAGTAATGGTTGGTTTCTGTATAGAAGTTTTATTGACAAGAGATCAATTAACAATCTTCTTGTACTTTAAGAACAACATTGAAAGACAACATTCCTTCCAAGTGTTGGAAGCTTTATTTATAAAACTATACACAGAGAGGCACACGTATATTTTTTATATAAATATTTATTTACTGGAGCCTCTTTCAGTGGGTCATCTTTATGTTCCTACTTGTTGTGATTTAATCCACATTCTGCTGCAGATGTTTTGCAGATTGTAAATGAACGTAGATGGGTAGTAATGACCTTTCTCATTCACTTTTTTTATGTTGGAATTAACAGGAACATGTATTCCTCTTTCCCTGTTTTCTCTTTCAATTTCAGAAATGCGATCGTGAAGCTAGACTGAATTGCTGGTCAGCTGAGGAGTTTTTTAAGATTTTCTTTCTAATGCAAGTTGTAATTGTGTAAAGCAATCCATTATGTTGGCAATCACGTGATGGATTTGATACTGTGCTGAAATTAAATGGAAGTAAAATGAAGATACTCTTAGAATCTTAATTTTATTTTATATTTATGCTGATTTCTCTCTACTTTCTGGCAAGCAGTTTTGTCTGAAAATCAGTAAAACATCCGTTTCAGTTGAACCTGGCACCCTTCCCTGCATGGGTGACCAAAATTGTTGCTTCTGCCTAGGAGGGCTCAAACTCTCTGATATGTAGCCTGGAACTTTGTTTACAAGTGTGAAAGACTTCTGTATCATAACCACAAAATAAAATCAAGCTGCCCAAGTGTGGTGCACTTAATGCTCTAAGGGTACTAGCGATTTTTAACCAACCTTTGCAATTCTGCCTTTAACTTTATCTTGGATTATTATGTTGTTATTTTTTAATGCCCAGCTGCTTGCTTGCTTTGTCATTTACAGCCTACAGCCTAAGTCTCTCGCTCACAGTCAGAGTACGGTCGTTCTGTTTGTAGACTTCAGATCACTGAGGGAAAAAAAGCTAAGGAAGTGGAAATGGTAATATCAGTCTGAATCATGATAACAGTAGAGCAAATGATGCATTTAGTGCCATGTTTCTAAAGGAATTGATTCTGTGTGACTAAGGTACTAGACTGTAAATTTCAGAGGTATTTATCGTGCTGTATTTGCTGTCTGGATGTATTTAATGCAGGTGAAGTTTTTGTAATGCGACTGAGGAAAACAATTTTGTGAATATGTAAGTGCTTTTCACACGGATGCCTGAACAAATATAGCTTCTTGGTTGTTTGTACAAATGTTCTTGTGACTGTTTTCCGAGCTTGTTGCTTTGAAAGAAGTCTTCCACAGTGGTCGCTTGCAGAAGTGACAAGTCCTGCATCACAAAATAGCAGAACACTAACTCTGAATACTGAAAGTTGCCGCATATACTCCACAGGAAAAAATATGTGCAGGGTCATGTAAATTTGAAATAACCGTTAGAAGAACTTATGGAAATTAATGAAGTTAATTCCAAACCCAGCTCAAATGTGTACAAAACATCTCCTGAATTATCAAACTAATGGAACTCCATGACTAATTTTGCAATACAAATACACTGATTTCTTACACCTTCTTGGTGCATACTCCTGTCTTCATGAAAACTCTTCCTAATCATTTTATGGTCCATAGAGGGAAAATTGAGTTTCCAATTTTTTTGCAGCCTTGAAATCTAAGATCACAGTCCTTTGTGCATTCGTAGTTTTACCATCATGAATACCATGAAGTCTTTTGACTTATTTATGTGAACACGTCATATGCCCTTCAGTATTTTCAGGGATCAAGTATGTGTTAAAAGCCTTTTCAGTGAGGCAGAAATGTGTTTTTATTATTTCCATAGGCATTGGAAGGAACATTAAAATCCTAATTTTGGACTAAAAAAGAATATTCCTCTTTATTGCTGTAGAACAGAGACACTGAATAGGCTGAAAAAAGAAGGCTGCACACCTACTGCATCATGATCTCATTTTCAACATGATTGCCACGTTATTTGCCTGCTCCAATGTTCATGAGTCAGACTCCAGTATGTGATCTGTGTAAAAGTAATAAATGTCAGCATTTTTATTTACATTCTGCCTTTGAGGATTTAAAAGTCACAACTTCAACATTTTTCTTCTACCACTATAAAGACTACAAATTATCAGTACCTTTTAAACAAAAGATGATAACTTAGACAAAAGTGGTGTTAGGCCTGACCTGCCAGTGGGTTAAGAGAAAACTACCCAAACATGCTCATTTTACCATTTTGTCCCAAGTGATCGTTCTGGTACATGGGGCTGGGGAAGAAGTGCACGTTTGGCCATTGGCTCTTATGTTCCTTGATCCAAATTTCTTCAAGTTGTTAGGAATGGTGGATCTGTGTCATGTCGGACTGTGATGTCCAAGACGTGGTTGGGTGCGCGGATGTTGTCACATCTGCCGGTGTGGACACAGATGTCCGAGGGTGTCAGAAACATTGTGAGGTTCCCTTCTGTGCACCAGCCCTGAAACTTGTTGTCACGTGGCACCAAGAGCTGGGGTGTCTGGGGCCAGCGTGCTGGTGCTGAAATTTCAGGAACGGGTCATGTATGACCTATGGGGGAGGGAAGGGAGTGGAGAGAGCAAAGGAGCAGACAAATAGCCCATATGGTGAGTCAGTGGGAAAGCACTGCATGTAATCCCAGCCCAATAATGACTCATAGCCCTCCTGTTTATAGCTCCTGGGAGAGTGTCTGATCATGTGGGCTATAACATACACACTTATATGATGTCCTTTGGGACATGTAAGGGAATTTACAGGGAAAAAAAAGAAAAAAAAAAAGCCTTTAATCTTGACTTACCTCTTTCTTGTGTATTGTTGAAAGTTGCTGTTTACTCTGATTCTTAGTTCCCCAGGCTTCTTTGTTTTTGAATTAAGCCTGCTTACTAGGAATCTTGCAAGCAGAGCATAGCTGCTTTTAAGACACCTCCAGGAACGTGGGGCACCGCTTTGCGACGGTCACGTTGCGTGCTTGTGAAGTAGCACATCAGTGGTTGTTCGTGAAGTGGGCTTTGCCCGTTCCCCATTCGGTGGATAACACTGTCCTTCATCTTTGTGGTGCTTGAGTCTGGTATGTGCTCGACCGCACCCCCTGTTACTATAAATTGCTGGGATCCAAGATAGTGGGCAGTGCTGATTTGTTGGAGTTAGGTTCTCAGGTGATTAGTTTCTCTGCAGTCTTCTGTCCAGATGTAGCTGGAGACAGTGTGGATCCAACGCAGGCTGCGGATAGCATACAGTAAATGGACAGGGGGCTGCAGTGATTTACAGGGGAGCTATTCTATCTGTGGGGGTTAATGTAAACTGCAAAGGACCTTGTGGCTAATGATTTCAAAAGAAAGAATTCCTTTCAGTGGAAATTATTCTCAGAGAGGAAACTGTGGTTGACTGGCGGTACCAATGGTGGAGCTGCACTGCATCACACTCTCAGAAACATTTAGGTTATTTAAAATGCTCAGCAGTTCAGTCGTTGATATGCCACATATACCCACAGGTTAGTTCATGCAAATGTGCAAGAACCTAATTACTGTAAATGTGAAGGTACATAAAAAAAGTAAGTACAAGTACCTTATTACTATGAAAGAGAAGATTGAAGTGACTTCAAATGTGTGAGAAGATTCTGCAAGAGTCCTCATATTGTTAAACAGTTACTACCATGTAATATCATGATAATAATATCAAACTGATTTCTGAGGCCTATGCTAAAAGGGAAGCAGTCTAAAACAGGTGATGGTTTCATACAAAGAAGTTGATACAGCTTGTTCTGGTATCACTGTCTGCATCTAGTTAGAGCCGTTTCACCACCTCCTGAACAAAGTCGTTTATGTGATTGTTTAAGGTGCTTTAACTTGAAGTATATTGATTTTAGAACTGTAATTATTAGGTTTTTATTAACTCTTAAAATCTCAAGCGAAGAGCTCTGATCGCATGCTCATTTTGCAGCCCTCTAGAACTGCAGTACCTTAGAGGAAATCATTAGCAATATGTTTCCTGAATTTCAGGAAATTTATTTCTGAGAAGTATTAGGATTTGGCTCTTCCCGTGACAGCTTCTCATGCTCTGTGCCCATGGGTTGCCCATCCCACTCTTATGAGGGGGAAAATGCAGCTGAACACTTTTCTCCAGGAAGTTGTGCTCTAGGTGTTAGTTTACATGTATTTTTTTCTTGCTGTAAAGAACAGGAAATAAGTGTTTCTTTCAGTTCTCTACTCCTGCTTCTCTGAGTTTTCAAAAGGCAGTAAAACTATTGTTAAACATAGAGGCCAAATTCAGCTGCTGGTGTCAAGGTGAAATGGCTCATTTGAAGTCACTGGATCCTCTTTGGGTTGACATCCATGTGTCTGCTGACCACGTGAAACTTCCAGAGCTTGTGTTTAGACGTGGAGTTCCCTTGAGAACTGCAAGAACATGAGAACAGGACCGCAATGTACCTCTAGTCTCTGGATGTATTTTGTTTGTTTTTGTTTTGTAGACTGAATTTAGCCATAAAACACACCAGAGTGGTTTGGTTTTAATGGCCAGGCACTCAAACACAGCACGTGTGCTGGGAACAGACCTGGACTGCTCAGTGGCTGTGGTGGGCAAGTGGTTTGTTCTGCAGGCCAAATTGTGCCCCCTATGCCGCTGTGTGGGTTTTGGAGAGGAGAAGATGATTGCCAATGATCCGCCTGAGGAATCACTGGGTGGAACCATCTGGATTTCATTTGCGCACCCACAGGAGTGCAAAAGAACTGGCTGATGGTGGTAACCAGCATGCAAGGGACGTCCTTTCCCTGCATCCAGGGAGGTGCTGTGTGATGACAGTCACTTCCATTTTAATATTGTTGCTCTTCTGCGTTGAATTGTGCTGGGTCATAAACGTTGCTGGCTGTACTTGACAGCCTGGAATAGGTTGCATCTGCCATTTGAATATAGTTTCTAGTGCTGTTGCTGGGCTTCTTGTGAGATCTTAAGGGATCTGCATGCCATTACTTTTTCTGTATACCTATTTACCTTTCTTTCCCTGTTAACTTTCCTTAACCCAGTGGTGAAGATGCCAGCAGTTAACCACCTGGAGTCAGATTAGGCAACAGTAAAACTGACCTTACCCTTGGCAGCTGCAAATCATCATCATGCCATCTCTGACTTCTTGGACATCCTTTGTTGCCAGCCGTCGGAGTGTTAAATCTAGAAGGGCAGGGGGGACAGCACTAGCATTGCTGTTATGAAATACTGATATAAGTTTTGAAAGCAGCAGGGGTTGTCCACGTTTCTTCTTGTTGCACTACCCCTCCTGCAAAGCACCTTCCTCCTTTTCATTGGCACCTTGTGCATGGCGACTGTGGCATGGGACGAGTCCAATGCTTACTCATGGCAGCCAAGGGCAAGCTGGGTCACTCCAGGAGCAGGAAACGGTAGATAGGCTGCTAGAGGGGTCCCTTTTTTAGGTGGTGCAGCAAACTCCAGCTTATCTCTCTTTGAGTGTGTTGCAAAATGAGGTTGACTCCTACTGCTGTTTATCTGTCCAGCTGCTAGCCCTTAAGATCAGCGATGGTGAGGAGGGTCATCAGCAGCAGTTCTGCACAAGGCGGTTGCCTCTCATTGTTTCTCATCAGTTGTTTTCTATTTGTGTTTCCTTCAAGTGCTGGGAGGGAGCCTTTCTGGTTTCGTCTTGCTGGGGCTGTGCACTTCATGCTTGGCTGCAAATGAAAACTAAACATCGCCTTTCATTTACACCTGTAGATACTCAGTGACCACACAACGCCCCACGGTGTCATGCGTTTTGCATTGTGATACATAGATAAGGCCATGTAGTGAGTTTACCCCACTTGTAAATTAGTACTTTTAGAAATAAATAATTGTAGGTTATTTTGTTTTGTTTCTTGGAGTACGTTGCTTTTTAGTCCTAGCTGGCCATCTATACTTCAGAATTTTAAAGGTACGATTGAGTTAAATCCAGTATAAACTTTCTCAGCTGGCTGCTGTGACTCACACTGTGAGGAATAGACTGTTGCTACCTTGGATTAGAGGGAAGGATGCCACTGATTATTGCGAATGAGCTTCCTGTGTATTAATGGCAATGTAAGAGTGTGTTGTGATTTATTTTTTTAGTTAAGGTCAGTTCTAGCTCTCATCCAAGGACATTCCAAAGTGGTACTTGATTTCAGAGAGAGCAGGATTCAGCCCTTGTTATGCTGACACACACAGTTTTCATTTGTTTTATTTTTCTTAGTCATGATAGCTATGTTAAGAGCCACGTAATGTACCACAGAACAAAATAAATGGAATAGAACTAGATGTTCTCGGAAAGACTGTAAGACTGTCAATGGAGACTCATCATTGAATGGAAATGTTTCTAGCCAAGTCCTGACGGGACTGGTACTGTAAAAATGCTTTCTCAAGCATTTTTATTTATGATCTGAAAACACATATAAAATCTCTGCTTTTAAAATGTGTACAAGCTGTAGCTTGGAGGGGCATAAAACAAGGACAATAAAGTGCTGATAAGGAGTAATATATACTTCTTGTGAAGCAGTCTGCTCATGTTACATTTGACCTTAGAACTATCCACCTAGGAGCAAGAAACACAGATCTTCTATCTATGCCATGGGAGACTCTTCTAGAAGTCAGTGACTCTGGAACGAATTTGCATCTTGGCAAAGGAGTGGCAGTAGCAGCTATCAGCACATTAGGGCAAAAACACCTCAGTGGGACCCTCGGGTGTATAAAAACTGGTGGGAGAAAAGGTGTGATTGACCTTAGCACTGAATTGTAGTTAGAACATCCCAAATGACTGAACAGTCAAGTTATAGACTAAAGCAACCTCTCCATCATGAACTACTGGATGATGGACAATTCTAGAGCCTCATGAAGAGCAAAGTAAGAAGATGCCTAGTCTCAGAAATGGCTCAGTCCAGGCATTTGTCAGGTCAGAAGTGGATCACACAATTTTCACAAAGAGAGGTTTTGAGCAGCCTACCAGAGGAAGCTCTCTTTCCTGATGTCTGCAGATCAAGACAAGAACAGTTCTGGTAGGTGTACTTGAGGCCAACGTGAGTCACTAGGTTCAGTATGGGGTGAAGCAGAAGAGATGTGGCAGCTTGTGGTTCATGAGAGGTCAAAACAATAGAACAACACTAATATAATACTAGAACATTAGGCTCCTTCTTTGGCCTTACACTCTGAGATCACAAATATGTAAACTCCCGAGTGTTGAGGATTTTCTTATTTGCACCTGCACCCCTGAGCAGTGACAGGCTGCACTATGTTGTGTCTTGGCAGTCATTCTTTGTATATGGGTCTATGGTGCATTAGAGATGTGCAAGTGTTTTAGAGAGGTTATAAGACTGCTAAGGGATCATCCTTTTCCCAGAGAGGAAAGAACTCTCCTTCCATTGGAAAGCATTGGAAAGGCAGAGGTGCTTTTCTTGGTCATTTGATACCATTATTAGCATTCATAGATGACATTTTGGTTGTATTTGATGTCTATTCTTTGTATACATTATGTTATCATTTTGGTAGCATAGTGATGAGAGGATAGGGTAAACACAAATAAGAAACAAAAGCATGCCCAGAGTTTATATAGGAAAACTTTCTGTTTCCAAATGCTCCGAATGCTCCTTCCATGCTTGTGTACTGGATATACATGGATACATGGATATTGGATTCTCCAAGGCATCTCATAAGCACCGGTCATCAGCTGTCACTTCACAGCGGGCAAAGCAATGACTTGCGTCAGATGCCAGGTGGCTTTTGGCTCCCTCTGCATTTAGTGTCGTATTTTGGAACTGGCAATAGTATTGAAAAGCACAGACTTGTCTGATCTTGCCTAAGCTCAATGAGTCTTTATTATTCTTATTATAAATACATTAGTGACTAGAAATGAGGGCCAAGGTTGGTCCTCAGTGCTAAGCACTGGGCATAAATAAGGGAAAGATTTCCCCCAGTAAGAAGTGTATAAGTTAAATAGATATAGTTGTAAAGAAACAGCATTTTACAGGTGTTGGCCAAGCTACTGTTGTGTGACACTCCATAGGAAACAGGAAACCAGCACAGCTCATCCATCTGCCTTAACTCTGTGTCCTTCTCACTTCATCAGTTACAAAACTCAGAGCTGATGGATTTGCCTTGATTTCTTTTTGCTTAAACACAAACAGAGATGGCTGAATAAAAGAGCAGCTTTTGTATTTTACCTGAACTGTCCATGTTTGCACACTTTCTCAATCTCTATCAAACAAATCCAAATTCCCATCATCCAGGCAGATCCATGCAAGTGCTCCCTCCTAGATTCAGTGCTGCAGATGTTGCATTAACAAGCATAAGATGATTCTCTCTGCATCTTGTCTTTGAAGTTGGGAACCAGTTAATTTTGGAGGTTTACAGCTGCTGGTTTCAATGCCTATGGTTCATTTGGACCTTCCGGTGACTCAGAACTGACCCTTCTATTTTTCCAGGAATATTGCTTTTTATTTATTTTTCTTTAAAGCTCCATAGAGATCTTGATCACTTATAGTGAAAGAGGTAGTTTGATTTAGTTCCTGAAATGCAGCGAGGGGAAGGGGGCTGAAAGCCAACACAGAGCCTGTGGTTCTGCATCTGTAAGGGTGGAAAATAACTAACCTGTCCCTTTAAAAATATAGTTTAAATTACAGTGCTGATTCTGGGTGCTTAATTAAAGGGACTTCAGGGACATGAAAGGTTATGCACTGCCATTGCAGTACTTTGCTTGTGAGAGAGCCACCTGCTTCCTATGTTCTCCTCCTGCATTCGGGGTCATGGTAAATGTACTTTTGCATTTCTCAGGGTTAACAAAGTGTTATGTCATCACAAATAATCTAAAGAATCATAGTTATGGAAGTTACATATATATCTAGAGGACAAAACACCCCATGGAAAGAAATGTTCAGATGGCATCCCCTCCCTCTTCTCCTTTCCTGCCCCCTGAAAAGAATCTTGTTTCCAAGGGAAAACATCATGAAATTAGAAATCTGCATGGTTTAGTTGGTAAATCCAAATCTGCAAAGCTTTTGACATCTCTGAAGGAAGTTTTCAAGGTCTTTTCTTTTTCTCATGCAAAGAAAAAAATCAACAATAGAGCTTCAATTGTATTTTTTACCGGTCTTCTCATAAAGTTCCCTAAAGCCCTAAAGAAATTGAGAAACTACTTCATTTACTTCATAGTGAATATATATTCACTTATAACTTGAGGATCAATTGTGTAGAGCTATCAACAGTTTTGCTGCTGCTTTTCAAAGAGACTGTGTTTTTGTTCCACAGAGCTTAGCCTTAAAAGCTAATAGGAAATCACTCTTACTAATAAGTGATTTATTTCTATCAATAATAAGAGAGCTATTTTAAGATTAGTATGCTAGCATGCCTTGTACAATGGTAAATAAAGAGGCTGCCTGATATCTTCTACCTGGCTATGTTGCCTAGTTTCAGGCTTTAGCCCCCTTCCATTTGCCTTGTTGCAGCCTTAAAAATTGGCTGGAGTGTCTGGTAATGGTGGCCCAAAGTTTATTGTCAAGGGTCGTCGAGTCAGGGCTCTGGTAACCGTCGCCATTGCTTGTCTTGGGATGGGAGGAAAGAGGAGAAATCTGGAGTTTTCCTCCTTTGAAGTTTTCCTTCTTTGCTTCGTATTTGTTCTTGGTATCAGATGGCTGGGGCTGGACCGATTGACTACTCTCAACTGGGAATAGGAAAAAGGAAAATAACCCTGTTGGCAGGATGAGCTCGAGGCACTGGTTGGTTTGCTGGGCCTTGGCCTGGGGCTCTGGAGTGGGCTAGACCCAGTGCACACAGAGCCATCCTGACTGGGCTGTGTGGTCAGGGAGGGGTGGCTTAAACATAATAGTGTTGCCCTTTTCGGCTGTTTTAAATGCTAGTGTTTTTGAGGTTATAGCTAATCTATAGGTATTGCTGCTTCTTCCACATAATTATTTCTTTTCTGTTTAATTTTGGCACTGCTATTGCACACGATTGGATACTCTGAAAAATAGTTGACAATAAAACATGCTAAACATGGTGATAATTAGAGGTTATCTCAAACAAGGCTCAGGTTTTGCAAGAACATGTTAAAGGCACCAGAAGCAAAAACACACTGTAGGAGCAGCTGATGTCCTCCTGGAATAGGGTGTATATGTGTGTGCAGCAGTCAGATAGCTATCCTGTAAAACACTCAGCAAAGGGCAGTGCTGTATCCAGATGACATATCACCATCTCTGCTTCCTACCAAGGTGCATGAACCAGTATTTTGCTGCTGGAGAAGGACTTGTGGTGCTTTTGTTTACTTGCTTGCTTGGTTATTTGAATTTTTCTTTCTGGGAGGCTTCTTTTGACCTCTTGCACCTATGTTGCAATTAATATCCAACATTAACAGCTGGAAAACTATTTGAAATAGATCAGCTCAAAAATTCACTTCTTCTGACTCTATGGGACTCTAAACACAACATATAAATAAACCTGATCATCACATGCGACGAAAGAGAGTCAAGGTGAAGCCCTTTTCTGCTAACCTTGTAGCCACCACTTTTGAGTTTTGAGGTTTGGTGAAAAATGCCTAACTATGAAACATTTATTGGGAAATACAGTGTACATGAGGTTTGTAACTATGAGGCTATTTTAGGGGTCGTTCTCTTTCTCATTCATTTTGAATCAAAATTTTATTCTAGACCTGAGACCTGAACAATTTTTTCTGAAGTAGGTCATTCCCATGGAAAATTTCGAATTATATGAATTACCAGTTTTTACAAAAATTCCTTTTAGCACTGCTTAGTAGAGCTGTGCAGCTCTTTGCCATAGAGGATCTTTGTCAGCTGGGTCCTGGTGTGTTGTTGAGAGACATTCTGGTAGATAGGATAAGTAGACCCTGGAGGTTTGGGTCTGATTTCTGGCATTGTTTTCAGACTGAGGGATCAATTTGTATCGCTTGTCCCAGTGTTATCATATTTGAAATAGAGAATACAAGTACTCATCTCATTCATAGTGTTCTTCAGAATCTGCAGGTGAAAATGCTACATGAGTATTTTAAGGGTTGATTTTATGTATGTTCCAAGGAAATGTTTTGTATCAGCAAAATTAAATGATTGGGCTCTTCCAAACATTTCCTATTATTGGCATTTGTGAGTGGACGAACCATGTAGAAGAGAAGATATTACCTTATAGCATCTTTTTTTTTTTTTTTTTCTGGAAACAAGAACTTGACCTGTAATAATGGATCTTCTAAGAATGCTTTGCCTTTTGCTTGGAAAGTAGCATGGTTTACCTCCCAAACCAATCCACTGCTACTGAATTGCTGTGACCTGAAAAGGCGTCAGGTTTGAGGTAAGTCTGTTGACTGGGATCTGCCCTCTAGATTCTAAAAGAGATGCAAGTCCAGTGCATGGATATGACCAAATTATCCCGAATCCCTCATTTTGAAGTTGTTTGTCATAGTTTTGTAGTTGTCTTTGTTTGCAGCTACGCAGTGCAGCTTCAGACAATGTGAGTGAGGGGGTTCCGTTGGTTTGCAGCATCTGGTGGGTGATTTGCCTTATAATGTTTCTCTTCCAATTCTTGCCTCTTATTGTGTCACCTTATGGTTGGTGTTGCCTCCAGAACATTTGACCCATATTAATGTGTTTTGCAGGCATCAAGCACTTACTTGAAAGTAAATGTCACTAGTCAACATGGTCTTTCAATACACAGTGGTGTCTTATTTTAGCTACGTAGAGCTATTTCTGATACTGTGAGCATATCCCATCTAATAAAACAACTTAAGCATGGCTCTTTCATATCCTGACAAAATACTTTTCAATTAATCCATGTTAGAGTAATATAATTCAGCTTATTTTCAATATTTTTTTTCCTCATCATACTAGTATCTAAGTCAGTATTTTATCTTTTGTTCTTGTTTTTTGTTTATTTGCTTGTTCTCTCCGTACACCAGTACTGTAGTTTTCAGATCACAATTAGTATTTCTTTCTCTCAAAAAAAATCATGTTAAAATGAAATCCTGCAGCTCTCTGTTGTTTACATAGTACTAGCACAGGGAAATACTACTTTCAGTTTGGTGCATAAAGCCCTCCTTGTCTTTTGTGCCTTTTGTCTGTAGGCTATTATGCATGTGACTAAGACCATGCATGACTTGAGCAAATGTTTGAATAGGGTTCTTGTGCAGTAGGACTGTATGAGGTATTAGGCGTACCCCCTTTAACTTGGTAATGAAAACATTGTGGTACATTTGGTGGCACAAAGTGGAGCAAAATTGCTTTTGTGGAAAGAGCACAAACAGCATTCTAATTTGGTTTTGTTATTGTGCACATGTGTGTACTGCATATTGCTAAAAAATTATCTGGCAGGACCAAGCATGGGAAGTGGTAAGGCTGTCGGAGTTCTGGGACAAAAGCTGGGCTGAAAAGAGATAAAAATTGTATGCTTTTTCATTCTGAAATTTGAAATCAGTATTATTTTGTCATTTTTTTGATCACAGCCTTGAAGTCTGTTAGCTGGCATGTGAAATTGTTGCTAAGCATTTTTTCTTGCAGTGTTTAAAGCCCTTTGTAAGAGCATTGTTTTTCTTTTCTCTGCATGTAATGAATACTATGGTAGGGACTTGATTTTTGCTGTGGGAATGTGAAAAAGATGTGAAGCTGCTCTCTGTCAAACTGCTTCCTTAAGGATCCACTTTACATGCTGCCAGATCGATGACCTGTCAGGTGTAGTTATCTGGCATAGCAATGACATGAGGTCAATCAGATGAAAGCTAGGTATGTATTCCCAGTAGATGCCAGTTATCCATTCTGTTTAACATTGTCAAACTAAATTTACACTGGTACAGAGCATCCTTTCTCAGTTTCATCTGTTTTTAGATTTGAGTAACTATACATCTCATTTGTGAAATTCTTAAAATGGAAAAAAAGAATTCATTTATTCTGGTTTGTCTTGAAATAGTATGCTATATGTATACTGTTTTGTTTTTATCATAAAACTGTGCTTGCTATATCTATTTGCAACTCTTGATATTGAGAAAATGCCTTTATCACCTGATAAAATGAAAAATATGTGTTTTTTGAGACAAAAGCGAGATGGTATTCATAATTTATTCTAGAGTAACATAAATTTAGTGTCTCTTAAACACATGCATTTTTTTTACATAATGCAGCACAGTAAGTATAACAAATGTATTTTCCCTTGAAAGACCATGTATGTGATCCAAAAGAAGTACAAATTGCATACGTAAATTAATATTCTCAAATGGAGTCCTTTTTTGTTGTACCTAGAAAACTTGAATCTTATCAATATTCCAGACATTTTGACACAGGAGGATTACAAAGACACAAAGAGATTTAGGACTTTCCTTTTTTCCTAAATAAAATGAAACAAAAGTTCTGTTAGGCTTATGACTGAGACTGTTAAACATTAAAAATAAACTGAAATATTCTGAATACTGTATACTGCACACAAAATATCAATGCAACAGGATTTTTAGCTACAGTGTGTATCTCATTGAAAGTGGAAGACATAAATAAAATCCCAGGGCAGGAACTTAACATCTGGATTTAAAAAATTGTACTTCTAAAGTAAAATTGCAAGAAATGAGAAAGAGGAAAGGCTTATCAGAAAAAAAAAAAAAAAAAAA
>VZSV01000080.1:1981128-2041921 GCA_013398735.1 Nothocercus julius
AAAAAAAAAAAAAAAAAAAGAAAAGAAAAGAAATAGGAGCAATCTGGTTCTGCAATGGAGTGCTGGGAAAAGAGCACAAGGGTGGAATGCAAGATGACACCTAATCCTTTAATGGGGGATAATTTGTAGTTTTTGTAGTTAACCTATGAAGTTGATACACAATTTGAGGAAACGAGCATCCCACCCAGTTTTCTTTGTGTGCTCCATAGAATTCACATCCTTCCATTTTTGTTTTTGTTTCCTTGAATTGTGCCTCATAACTTATTGTCATTACTCGTTAGCTGTTGAGAGTTAGGAGGGCGGTTCAAAGGGTAAAACTGCATGGAAACAACCAAGTAGTTTAGAGGAAAGATTCAAAATTCACAGTAACCTCTCATGAAATGCAAAGCTGCAGAAAGCTGCTATTGCCACTGCTGGAACAAAAGTGAGAATCAGTGAGAACCATCATCATCGCCAGCCTTTGCGATCAGATATTTAATGGTATTGTGGTGTGGAGGAAATGCACCTTCACACGGGAGAACACTTTTATCATGGTTTTGGTGAATGGGACATGCTTTTTGAATGGTTTTCTTGTTTGTTTGTTTGTTTTATTTATTTTGTTTTATTTCTTTTGTTTTCTTCTCCCCTCTGACCACTGGGATTTAGGAACTGGTTGAGCCATTGAGCCGTCACTAAGGTAGGGCTGCAGTGTGGCTCGATGTGCAATCCGGAGAGCTTTGGCGCATGTCCACCTTCCCCGTTCTCCTGGAAGGAAGGGACTGTCTGTAACTCCAAATAAAGTGATATATGATTTTTCTCATTCCAATCCTTCCCTGTTTTCCTGGTAGTAGTAAGGAAACACCAGCCTCACCCTTGCTTGTCCTCCACGCCGTGCCAGGGCTGTGCGCCAGGAGCTGGCAAAGACGCTGGCAAAGGAGAGCATCCATATGAGAGCCGTGCGGGATGGCGAGGCGGAGACGGGGCCGGACGGCACCGCGCTCGCCAGGGTGGCTGTGCTCGGACAAGCTGCAATCTGGCCCTCAACAGGCATCTGCCAGTTACGTGGGGCCGCCAACAGCCCTGCCAGGGAGGCCACCAGAGGCAGCACCCCCAGGCAGACCTCGGCTACCCTGTGCTCCAGTGGAGGGAATTACAGCCCCTCTTGCTTCCACCAGGGGAAAAGCCAGCCCTGAATCCTAAATCCTAACTTATCAGAGGATGAAATTCGCTTTTCCACCTGGACAAACATACTGTCAAGATCAAGTGTTCTCCTCTCCAGAGCCCCACAGTCCCTCCTGCAGCCTTTCCCCCTCTCCGCTGACTGCCATCCCTCTGATTTCCACCTGGATGAATTTCCCATCCCTAAACTGATGGGCATCCCGGCTGGATCCCTGAAGTGGGATCCCAGCTGCCCAGGATCCTGCCTACCTCTTCCCAAAAGACCCGTTGTGGTCTCCCAGTGTTCCTGAGGTTCCTGCTTACGGTGTAAATGCACTTCAATGAGGGGAGCTGCTTTATGCATCTGAGCATCTGATCATGCTCAGGGAGCAGAGGGAATTGGAGCTGTAAGGTATTTCATCCAAAGGACCAAAGATCAGAATGATGCTAGCCTACTGCCTTATGGAGATGGAAAGCTTATTTGAATTGGTGCCACCACCTTTGAGCAGTTCTCTCACCCACACAAAAATATGTATCCCTTGAGTCTCTAATGCTGCCTTGTCTACCTAGAGTTTTTATGGGCAGCTTGTTCTGGACACTTCACCAATCCGTCTGGTGGAGATGTGCTGCATGCATCTAGCTTGCTCGTATTTCTATAAATGAGTAAAAAAATGTGATTTGTGATAGTTGCCTCCATTTGAGTGTCACTCTTGGGCGTTGCCTGCTGTGCTTCCCTATTTTAATAGAGAAGATTATCAATGTGCAGTTTGGAAATGAAACTGTGTAACAGCGCCTGCTCAGCCACACTATAAATAAAGCCTGGATGGCAGGAGTACAGACAAAGCAGAGAATATAAGATGCAGTTTTGTTCTAAGTAGAATTTAAGACCTACTACTTGAACAAAATGCTTTCTTCACTATGCGATATCAAGAAAGGGACACCATATTTTCCAAGCAAATTACAGAAGTTCAGGAAATTCTTGATTCACTATTTGTTCCAAGTGATATAAAGGAGAGGGAAAAACCTTTATCCTGCATAAATCATATTTTTAAGAATTTCCCAATATTGCTTCCTGCCTTTGTTCTTGGGCAGCAGGCTGTATATAGAAATAAAACAAATTTGCTTTATCTCTCCAGAAGAAAGTGTCTGCTATATCTTTTGCTCTCTCTCTCCCTTTTCTTTTATTTTATTTATTTTTTTTTTTTTTGGTTCGTTCAAAAACAGCAGGAAAAGAGCTTTTGTATGGAGAACAGTCAAGGTCAGAGCTTTTTGTTTTTGATATTAGCTGCCAATAGCTTCACTTCTCTGACTACTCTTTCCAAGTCAGTCTCAGATAGCAATCTATCTAAGCAATCCAGCTTACAGGAAGACATATCACAGCTACAGGTAGCTAAGTGAGTACAAAGCAGCAGGAGATTTCAGTACAAAATTAAACATTAAAAATGGCAGCCTTGACAATCTCAGGTTAAATCCATGGAGGTTTGCCTAATAAAAGGGTGCAAAATTTGACCCTGATACTGTAAAATGATTTTCATGTGCAAACACCCTTGAAATCTGTATCAGTAAAAACTTTATTGCCCACATGACTCAGTTGATAGAATCAGGGTCCAATACATTAGTTCTCAACATAACAAATACTTATTTTTTATAGCAAACAATTGAAAACACAGGCAACTGTTGTGGTTTTGTAGAAAACAGAACCAATATTCTGAAAAGGATGATGTGTGTACCTGGTGCATTTCTCAAAACAGAGTTCTTTGACAAGGTGCTCTTCTACTCTGTTATTCGCAGACTAACTACTATGCCTTTAAAACCATGAGTAAATGACTACTTGTCAGTAAAATAAAGCATTAACCAAACTATGTATGCCATAAAAGTACTGGTACAGAAATACGAACATTTCTTGTTGAGCTCTCCTGTCTCTCTTGGAGATAGGAAGGTAGAAGTGTGTTGTATTTTATCCTCTGGTCTGTGAAACAATCCGCAATACAAGAGTGTAATTTTCGTCATCTGAGCATTGACAAATCCTATGTAAGTCACTCACCAGCTGTTTGTAACGCTCAGAGAGTGTTCCCTTTTTCCCCCTCTCTTATGTAATTCTTGAGATTTTATGAATGTATCAATTAGAGATTTACAATAATGGAAGGCAGGTTTCAAACTCTTTGGACAAGTACAATGAATGACTAAACATATGGCCTTTTGTCATTGAAAGAAAAGCACAGTAAGACAAAAGACGAAGTAAGTTAAAACAGCCGAAGAGTGATCTAAGGCAGCCGTATGCAAAACCCGTTACCTTGCCTTGTCCACAGGCAGCTTCAATCGGAGACTGAAAGAAAATCTTTCCCACTCTTTATTCCTTGGCTATGTCAGAAAGAAAGCAAAGAAAAAGCCATCTCAGTGCTTCTTTTCATGGTCTGCTTACTTTATTTTTGCATGAGGTCCTGTGCGCTACCTTTTTTTATTTTTTATCCTGTGCTCTTTAGAGGGCTCCTTGTGCACAACAATAGGGAGGCTGGATAACAAGAGGCCGCCGCTCCAAGGCCTCAGTCTTTAGCAGGATTCACTCCAAGAAACTGAGAGGGGTGTGTTGAGCTTTTCTTTTTTTCTCCATCCCCAGCCTTTACAGTTTGTGGGCCAGATGGCACAATATGGGCGCAAAAAAAAAAAAAAAAAAGGCAAACTCTACAATAAATAATACTGCGTCTTACAACGTGGACCGAGCTCAGTTACTTCCACTTCATCACACTGTTTGGATCTCCCTTTGATGTACAAAAGCCCTGGCTAAGATAATGAAGTGCGGTGGCAGCTGGCTAATGGCTGGGAAAGTGCAAACCCTGCATTGAACCCTTCACGCCGGGCTATTCAGCGCCCCGGCAATGTCAGTCTCAAGGAGACGGGAGACGGGGAAGAAATGGTGTCTTGTTGCTGAGCAGCTTTGGGCTCCTGCGCAGGCTGCTGCTGTAGGTAGCGTATTATTTGCGTTACTGAATGGGAGCAAAGTGCCCAGGGCGAGGAGAAAGTTTTACTGTCTTAACGTATTAACCTTCCAGACTTTGTCCTAGATGCTAAACAAAGCCATGGGGTCATGCTGTTGAAGAGGCGTTGCTCTTGGGTAAGATTGAAAATGATCCATATATGTGTATATATATTATATATTTATTCTTNTTTTTTTACTGTGGTCCCATCAGTCATACAATCATGGTTGCTTTTCCTTCCGTGAGGTCTGGTTCATGGCTCGGTTCCACGGGAAATAAAACAATAAAACAATAAATACGTCCAGACTTTTATCTCAGCTTCTCCACACCTAAATGTAAGGCAGGGTGTACAACAAAGATCCAAAATAGACAGTGGATCCAGGCATATGTGAAAACCCTATTTGGTCAGGAGCCTTGAAAAGGTAGGAGATTTATTCTTGCAACACAAGGAAAAGTTGCTGGTTCCTCCATTAAATGCTCTTGTGTTAATAACTGCAGTGAGGCCAGATCCTGCAAACGCTCCAACAACCGTGCGCTTACCTTCATGTTCGCCATCAGTTCTGCTAACCTCGGTGCCACCGTTTGTCATCAGCCAGATCAGAACACGCACAGAGCTGGCAGGACTGAGATAACGCCGTGCTTCTGCAGGGGTGTGCTGCAAGAACTGAAATGAGGTCTCCCTATCATGGAAAGAATAAATGGTGAAAATCAAATGGGTACCTGCTAGGATAAGTGTATTGGGGAAAGAAAGAGATAAATTCTTGTTTTGATTATTTTTTGATTATTGATCTTTTTTTGACAATTGCATTCTGGAATATTCATGCCCAATTATAAGCTTTTATCTTGCCAACTGTCCAGTCTCAAGGGCTGGCTTATTCTAAAATGTTGCTGCCCTAAATGTCACTATTCTGCAGACAAGAGCAGGGTATACACTAGTCATGCTGTGGTGCATTTGCCTTCAGATTTGGAGTCCATGATTGCCTAAGGACTGTGGTATGCCCAGAAAAAATTAGAAAAGGGACGTTTTGCATACTCTGTCTCATACACGTGCTCAGATGCCTACTCAAGGCAAGGCAGCTGAGTCTCAGTGAACATTTTCATTGACTGTATGCCAGAGGTAAACTGACTGCATTGCTTAGGATAATGCTTAGTGTATCCAACAGTACATCTCCAGTTTATTTCTTACGAGTGAGCATGCATACACATCACCAAAATCATGAGTGACAAGTGGGTTTTCATGTAGAGATTATGGCAGTAAACTTCTGATCCCTTATGCTGTTAATGTGTAGTTGCTTTTTATGAAATGTCTTTTTGTTCCATCGACATTTCGACATTAAATCAACATTTGGGTCGACATTAGATCGACATTTACTGTGAAATTCCAGCCTGCTTGGATAGATTGGCCCAATCAGTCAGCACCTGACCATTTCTTCCACAGTACTTCTTTTATAAATCTGCTTTTGAGAACTATTTGTTTGACAGACTGCTCCACAGACTTACAATTGTTTGTTTCTGGCTCTTTCTGATTGCTCTGTTAATCTCTAGACTTCGGCCTTGGGGTTGTTATTTATATTGTACTTTTATTTGTGTTTGCTATTTGAAACTTTATTTTCAGTAGATTTCCTGCCTGTTTCAAAACTGCTTTCCTGATTAAATCCTGTCACAGAGGTTGGCTGGATTGCTCTACCTCTTTTTTTTTTCCTTCCAGTTGTTCAGTTGAGAGCTCACCTGCCTTTTGTTTCTGCTTTCCTTTGCATTTTTCTTCTCAGAACAGAAGGATCTATGCAGCTTTTACTTTTATTACTTCTTTGCTATGGGTTAAGCATAACATAATAACCAACTCCCATGAATTTCTCTCCCCAAACTCCAGGTGTACAACAGACACTTTCCTCCACAGTTCAGATTAATTCTGTCAGTTCTTCTCCGGTCACCTCATGCAAGTAATTTTGTGTGTCTAGATGTGTCTGCTATAATGATGGGATGAGCCTAAGTGTCAGCTCATGTGAAGCTAGCCTGATCTTTCTGACAATTTGTCTGAACTTATTTTTGCAAGAGCTTCAGTGTGAAATGCAAATCCAAATGTAGGTCTCAAGTTGTGCAATTCCAGGAACTCAGCGGGACTCTATGCACCAGTCTTTCAAGAGCACAAGTCTTTCCAAGACATTGTGGTTCTTAGTCTTATCATTTACTGAGTTTCATTCATAATAAAATGTAATTTCATCCTCTTTAGATTTGCTAATGAAGTGACTTCTATCTTCGGTTGGGTGATTTACGAAGTTTTGTGTTTTTTCAGCTATGGAGCCTTCCGTTTACACCTTACTACTGATTACTTGGTCAATGCTATATCCTTACTGAGGAGGTAACTCTCCTAGAATTTGCCTTTAATAATCCATAATGTGAGGTTTTCTTCTTACTAATTCCTTCCAAAAATGTGTTTTCTTTTTCTTTTTGGGCCCAGGCATAGATGGGGAGGAGAGAGGAGTGGGATATGCCACAGACGAAGCTATTTATCTTCCTGAAGACCAGTCTTTCATGTCAAATATTAGAAATTCTTTTACTAATTTCAGGTTACTATATTTCTGTTGCTCACATTTAAGGCTCCAAGGCCTTGGCTGAGCAAGAAGCTGAACAGCCACAGTGACAGCCAAAGCCAAGAGATTCTGCAAGCACTTCAGGTCTTCAGAAATTAGACAGGATATTCAGAATAGGAACAGCAGATCTCAGCAGCAACAGACTTAAGTGAAGAACATCGCCAATGATAGAGATTAAAGTGCTACATATTTGGGGTCCCAAATAAACTTATACACAGTTAGTAGTTTTTTTTTTTTGGAAAATACAGCTTGGAAAAGAATGATAGCATTGTAATCAGCCAGCCAACTTGGAATTTGCCCATGCCCAATGTCTGCTTGTCTACATAATGTGTGCTGAGGCTGATAAAGAAGATAAATTAGGTTTTTTTTGTTAACCATTGCTATTTGTCTACATGCTGTTCTGAATGGTTATGTAACATCCAGCTGGTCCCTAATTACTGACTTTTTTTTTTTTTGTTTGTTTAAGATTTGTTTCATAATAGGGCATATATGTCTGTGGTGAATGAGATACATTCAGCTCTTGAGCTCTTGAGCTCCCCTATTGTTGATATGCTAAACTGGGTTAAAATTTCTGCTTCCTCTATATGTCCAGTACCTGCAATGGATTTGCTTTGCTCCTTCTTCTTAGGCTGAATACCTAGATTATTCTCTCAGTTCTGGACTGGCTCCTTTAACCATATTGCTGTGCAGTTCTGTGTAAGCATTGGCCTCATATTTTTCAAAGGCATATTAGCATTTATCATTCTCCTGACTCACTCTTTCTAACCTCCCGGCTGAATGGTTTTATGGGTTTGTCTACATTGTTCATCCTGTGTGGATTTTTTGGCCATTTCAATCTGTATTTTTGTCAGTCCTCTCAACCTTCCATTTTTAACTTTATTAATGCAGTGATTGATTCTTTTGACATCTGGGGTTGCTTAGGCAACATGCAGAATTAGTCTTACTCTCTTTTTAGGATGATGTGACCATGGTCTCTGGAGATTCTTTGTGTGAAACCTGCTCCCATTTCAGGTTTGTAGCTTGAGCTCCTTGCAACCTCAGTTTTGTTCCACTGCAGGTTCCAGTAATGTGGTTTTCCTTTGAACCACCAGAGCTGTTTATATTAATAATTGGATTATAAGCATAGTGAAGTGTTTGATCCTTTGTGCGCTTTCGATGCTAATTCTACTTTAGTTCTTTTTTTCCCTTCCAGATACAAACACCTTAAATAAAGGTAATATTCTAAGATATGCATGGTTTCAATGGATCAGGCAGTATCCTATATATTCATTATGATTTTTCTCTCCAAGTCTGATTCTGTCAGAAGTATATGGCCTTTTATAGATATTCTCCCTCTCTCAGGAGTAGGAGTCAACATCTACCGTAGCAAAGACTTTTCTTCAGTGCAGTCTCTGTGGAAAATTTAGCCTGCTTACACCAGCAAATCTATGAACAACTACATTACAGTGCCTTATCTGCTGGAGTCCACAAAGAATTTGATAATCTTCTTCAAAGACAATGCAGTTAGCTGGTTCACTTCCCCCCAAAAAAGTGAGAAAAGCATAAATAACTAAAAACAGCGGAGATGTGTGTGTGTGTATGAAATCCTATTTATTTATTTATTTATTAAATCAATCTAAACACATTTTCTCTCCAATATGGTAGTTTACCTTTGTGCCACCAAGAGAGTTTCTCTTGGAAATATGCAGTAATTGCTTCTGAGTTGTGAGTAATCCTGAAAAGCCTAGCCATTTCCAGGAGCTCCCCTAACGGGTATCTCAGTTGCCATGATCCACTCTGATAAAGTGGTTTACTGTGGATCTTTGGACTTGCTTCCAGAAGAAATGCGGTTAACTGGAAGACCCTCAGCGCTGTAAGAAAATCCCAGCAGCATTCTTTTGACAGGACTTATTACCAATTAAATGCAGGAACTCTCAAAATGAGAACAAAGTAAAACTACCGCTTCCTAGCTGAAGAAGGAAGAAAGGAGGTAAGACATGAAAAACTTAGGGTGTAGTTGATAATTAATCTCTAAAGCATTGCAGATTGCACTTAGCCTTTGTAGTATCTAGAGAAAAACAGATGTCATCCCAGATCACACATATTATCCTCTAGTACCATCAGAAGGTATTTTGACCTCACCCCTTCAAGAACTTATGCACATATTTAATCCTACTTAAGTTAGTGGAATCATTCAAATAGGAAAATTAAGCACGTAGGTCAATCTTTGCAGGATCAAGATGTGCATGTTGTTTCCAAAGAACACACCAGCCAAACTAAACTGTGGCAGAGAAGCCAGGGAGAGCTTCCAAACCATTGTGTGTGGACTTGCTGGAATTGTTCCTGAACTGCCTCTCCCTCAGACTTAGCCGATACTCCTGCATGTCAGAAATGGGCTGGATACACATGATTTTGTTTGAGATATCTTGTCTCAAACACTCCACAAGCCAAATTTCCATTCCCTAAAAACTGAAACTTCTACCAAGTGTGACAAAACANAATGAAATCTTGTAAAAACATGTTTTGGTTAAGAAATCAAGGCACTTGGCTGGGAGGTGAGATGGAGCAGGGATGCTCATTGGGGTGGAATATCTCAGATTTTGTGGTCCCAAAAAAGATCTTTTTGAGGAAATATGACCATATGAAATTTTCCATAATGACTATCTGCCTTAGACAGAATATTCCTGGAAAAACTTTAAAGGCAAAATGGTTAAATCATTTTTGAAAACCACTTTTAGGAGAAAATATGCTATTTTTCTTACTATAAAGGGAAGGGGGATTGAACAAAAGGCAAAAAACCTTTCAGCCTCTCAGTGAATTCCTGGGGAATCCTTGCACCTCTGTAGCTTTGAAATGTCACCTTGAATATGGAAGCGGAAATTGGCAGGGGAGGTGGTGTGGAAGGGCAGAAAGCATAGGAAGAAGCAGATTTCGGAATAGGATAATTTGGTCAGGGCATGAAAAAGTGTGTTGTGTTTTTCCAAGCATACTCCTTTCCAGGCCCTCCAGTGAAAATCAGTTTCCTTATGGGCAGCAAACTGTGAAACTCACTGACAGAGCAGGTGTGTCTGCTGCTGTGTGGTTTGATCAACAGTTAAACTGAAATTATAAAATAAAATATGAAATAACTGCTTGTTGAGTCCACTTTGCAGATTGAAAAGGTGGTAGAGTGGGAAAGGATGGGGAAGAAATGTATGATCATATAATTCTACATATGTTCTTATATAAGTTCTGGCAGACACATGTAAGCGAACTGAATTGAGGTTGCTCAGGCAGCCTTAATTCTGGCATTTTCAACCTTCTGAGTACTGGATTTTGCAACTTTAATGCACTTTTAATGCACTTAAATTATATATGAAGAGAATACAGTAGAGATGTGCACAATACAACATATGGCTGGTCAGAATTCGTTATCTACAGATCTAGCTCATGACTGGAGAGGCTCTGCGGTATGACTTTTACCTTCATCTCTTGTTATCTATCTGATTTATTCATAGATGGTGATAAGACACTGTCACTCTTCCCTCTTCAGCTTAGGAAATTAATTTGGCAATAAAAAACCCAAAACATTACAAAGTGGGATGAGTAAAAATAGCCAATGCTGTCTGACTTTTTGCCAAAGTTTTTGCAAGTGTTCCTGTCAGGAAGGTTTACTGTGTACTATCTACAGCATATTTATAGTCGTACAATACATTTAAACTATTTGCATACTGATTACCTGCGTGTCCAGAATTGCCTGGGAAAGTAAACCTGCACAACCTGCCCTTCCCCTTTTTGGGCAGGCTCGGTGCACTTTCTGTCAGGCTGATGGAAGTCTAGAAAACGGGTCACAGCTTTACAGCAGATCATCTTTATTCATGGGACAGAAGAAATGTGGAGAGGAAAGGGTTATGCAAGAGAAAATGATACTCAAGTCATAATATGAAATCAAATTGTGTTGATTCACTTGTATAATTTGGCCTCAAGACTACTAAGCACAGGTTACAGTTCACCAGTGGAAATTGTACTTTGCTGGTCTGTTCTCCTCCCACTCAGAGAGGAGGGAAGGGGGCTGGGAAAAGGAAGCAATTCCCAGATCTGCCCAGTCTTTTTCATTGATACCAAATTAAAGTAGAATTTGGGCAGGGATATTCAGTGTCTAGCTGTGTGACAAGATTCTTTCTCTACCTGCCCTTTTGCTCCTTCTTTTTCCTCCTCCTTTTTTCTCCTGCTTTTGTAAGAGGTTGCAGCAAACTCCCTTGAAATATCTATGTTCATCCCAGAATGATAAATGATTGATAAATGTAAGACAAAATCTTCAAGAAGTTTTTCTTGGTGAAAAATGATAAAAATATGTAAGTGAGAAAACCTGTGTTCTTCTCTGTGTTTGTATTGCCAGAAGCAAGTGTGAAATTGCAGACGTTCAAAGATGCCAATAGGAGAGTACTCCATTGTTTCTTCCTCGACAGGTCCCTACATGCCCCTATTGCCACAGAATGGAGATTTTCTCCTTGTGTCCTTGCTCAGCAGGAAAAAAAAAAGAAAAAAACCCACCTAAATTATTCTTGAAACAAAAGGAAATAAATCGTCCCTAGAAGGCTGGGGCATACTTTCTGTGAATTCCTCTTCTCACTGAAGTCCCTGGGAATTTTTCCATGGTCACATGCATGGTTAGGATTTCCCCACCACTGCTTAAAACAGCCTTCTAATACTTCGGAAAGTCAGTTTTATTCTTTGCTTTCTTTCATTGAGGGTTTTACAGGACAACATTGTGCTGCAATACTGGCCAACAGTTGCGTTTGTTGTGGACCTCTAAGGCGTTATAGCATATTGCCCTGCAGCAAATGAGTGAGGTGTATTGCCTTAAGAGAAAAAAGGTGTGTTATAACCAGTGACTCTGCACAACTGATTACAACAAGCAGAAAACAGAAGAGAATTAGGCAGTGTTGTTCTTGTAAGGAGCACTTCTTCCCTTGCTGAGATATTGCCTGTCCTCTTGGAGCATTACCACATTGCAGATTCATCCTGTGTCATTGTTCAGACAACATGGGTGAATAATAGACGTTTTTGTTCATTGGCCCAAATATGGAAAGCCAGGGGGGAGGGTGAGAAGGGAAGAGTATGAGCCAAAGAGAACAGAAAATGTTTAGATTTTAAGGTAAATTCAAAACTTTCCATTTAATTTCTAGGATCTTCAACCACTTTTTCCCTGTCAGTTGAATTCTTTTTAGAACAAAAATACCTTTTTGAAAGGAAAAGTAAGAATTTGTTTAGAGAAATGTTGGAATAAACATTTTGGCAATTCCAAACAAGTCATTTACTTTTAAAAATGTCAAAATGGAATGTCAATATTTTACTATTTTCCTATGAACTTTAAAACTCTCCATTACATAAGTAAAGCCTGATTTTTTTTTTCTTAAATTCATTGGGAGAGAAAAGCATATTCATTATAAATAGTTGACCTCCTCTGTAAAAGTATCTGTAGAGATCAGATGCTTTCACCCACCAGAAATTGCTTTTTCGGTCAGACGGACCCTTCTCTGATCCCTTTTCACCTTTATGCCAAAATACTAATCTCTGTTCTTTCTTCCCCTTGCAATAATGAAAAGCCCTTCAAGTGTCTTACAGTCCCTGCTGCTCAGTCCTGTATCAATTCCACATGCTAATATGATTTCCTGTAAGACGAGATGAATATATTAGTTCTGCAGTGAAATCAGAAAAAAAAAAGAAAAGTTTGACTAGTGTTTTTAAAGAGGGCTGTCTCAATGGGAAATGCTAAATTCATCACACAATGCCTGTGGTAGATGTAAAATTTGCTCTAACATTGACTCTTGACTTTCTCTTTGGTTTTCTGGCTGCCTTTGACTGTTGTTGCCATCACCTCTTTGAAAACAATTTTGCAACTGGAATCAACAAGTGATGTCCAGTTGCCTTTTTTAGAATACGAATAGGGCTTTTGAATTTGGCTGTGCTGAGTACTTTGGGGCTGAATCATTCTGCAGACTTGCCAGAGAAAGCGTTTAGCCTGTGGCCAGGGGCCAAAGCCCACTGAGTCTCACAGGAAGACTCTCTTGGCTCCATGGGCACTGCCTCAAGCTCTATATGAATGAAAATTTCTTCCTGGAGTTATCAAAAATTCCTCATTTGGGGGGCTTTTCTATTTTACTCTTTCCAAAGACACTTCCCCTGGATTTTTTGTTTTGATCCACCATTGCCTTGTTCTGCTCAGAAGCAGGGTCTTTAGGGATGACGGTAACATGGTTTTTCAGTCTTGAAAGAGAAGATTATGTACAAGCAGGTATTTCAGGGCTCAGTGGGCTGGATTGTGCTGGACCCATGGTCCTGCTCTGCTTGCTTTTCAGGTCTGAATGTGTGCTATTTTGAACCGCCTCAAAAATTGCTGGGCTGTAAGCTATTTTGGATATGAGCGTGTCATTTCCCCTCCCTCGGCTGCAATCACAGTTGGATCCTGCAGGCATTTCCCACAACAGGCCTCAGTTATCAGCGGCAGGCGTTTTCATGTATTTCCCTCGTCAAAGACTTTTGTTGCCAGATGGGAGTTGTTGGTTGTTTATATCAGGTTATGAGTAATGCCCTTTTGCTTGCGCTTTTTTTTTTTTTTTTTTTTNTTTTTTTTTTTTTTTTTTTTTTTTTTTGACATTTATTCCTTCTGTTGTTACACAATGTTAGCTTCCCAAGCTATAGAGAAGAATCTTTTTCCCTCAGGTGTCCTTTTGCAAGCTTTTTACTCTTTTGTAGATTTTTTTTCCCCTCAATTTTAAAGGTAAAAAGAATATATGTGTGTGTATGTATGTGTACGTGTATATGTATATCTATATATATATATGTATATATGTATATAAAGAAACACAAACAGTAAGCTCAAAGACATTTCCCAGTCTGCTACTCACTGCTCTGGAGAACGGCTCAACATAGCTTTGTGGGTCCACTAAGGTTCCCCAAATTTCAGTACTTTGTGAGTCTCCTTTATGTCTGTTATATGGAGGAATGGACCTCCATTTCTGATGTTTTTCTTGTATGCATATGGCACCTTTGGGGTGCAACCAAAATGTTTCACGGTCGCCAGCACTTCCATTAAATGATGAGAGGGTCCTCTTCTTGGCAAATCTCTATCACCACGCACACAATGAGACTCCGTCTAGGGAGCCATTGAGCATTTCATGGGAGAAGATAAGAGCCCTCCTCAACTCATGTTTTTTTCTGAGTATTGTTTTGTCTCAATGTCGTATTTTGCTACTGAAACACTTCTGTGGTAACTTTAGCATCTCTTTCATGTAATCTCATTTCACAGATAGATGAAATCTTTTATCCTTCCATCTGCTTGCTTCCCCAGTTTTTCTACCTTTTCACGCCAATGAAGTTTGCTGTGGCATGGCCATAAAGACTGCCTGTGAGGCATTATTCATTGCTGTGTCAAAACAATGTAGAAACATTCAGAGTATGATTCACATTCAATTGTGAAACTTGTGCTGCAGTTCTGTGTAAACGGCATAGAGCTGTGCCAATACTGAGTCCTCCCAGCGGCACTGGAATGACCTGCCATGGTATTTCCCATGTTGATTCTTCCCCACAGATGTGTTAAATCTTCTCTAAGAGCCACTGTCAGGGAACATCTCAATGTTGGGACAAGAGTCATTTCCAGGTGGCTCATGGAGTAGGCGCTCCCTAGACCGGCTGTGTCTCTGACCTTCCAGACCAGCTAATCCAGTTTCACCATTTTTATCTTTAGGAATGTGCATTCTTTTTGCAACAGAAGTATCCTCCTCATTGTAGTGAAGCAGGTTCTCTCAGTCTTTCTCTTGCGCACCTGAGTTATCTTTCTCAGATATCTCAGAAATAGACTTCATAAACCATAAAAATCCTTAACCCTAAACATATGGTTAACACCTGCACTGTCTACTCTACAATGACTCTAATATAAGGTGAACTTGACAGAACTTCTATCTAATCCTGATTATGTCCTTGCCTTTAACTACTGCTTGGGAGTCTCTCCCCACTCAGGACTTTGGAAGGCTTTGTGAGAACACACAACAACTGCCTGCTGGTAGGACTCTGCCTTTTCGCAAGCACTAACTCAGCCATGAAGAAAAATAAAGTGAAAATGTGCCCTTAGGTATGCTTTCCTTGATGCATATTAACTCAGGTCCCACGAAAATATTTATCTGTAGATAAGCAGCTTGGTTAAGTCTTGTTTTTAAAGGTTATCTGGTTGTGTGGCATAGCTTGCACTTGGTAATAAATGAAAAACAAGTTTGATCACTGGAATTCTGTTATTTTCATTTGCAATACTATGCAAGATCAAGGTAACAAATTTTGTTGCCAGCTGGAGCTGCAGGGTAACAGGCTGCTGCTGGTTTTCCCTGTAGACAACAGTAAAGAACACATTTTATGTCAAAGTAATTGCACTAACAGGTGCCGTTGAGCAACTGTGTTTTGGTTGCGACACTGTTGTGGCTTAGTGCTTACCACAAATGTTTATATAAAAGAATATTCAGTTCTGCTTTTAAATTCCTATTCAAACTGACAAGAAAGAGTAGGATAAACAAGGATGAAGCAATAGCTACAGTTGAAAGCTAGAAAGCCCCCTTCCCACATCTGGTGGGTGAATACCGCTGCCCTATCACAAGTCCTTCCTTAGCTGCTTATCACAGCAGCCATAAGGAGATGGCCAGTGCCGGCAGTATTGCTGCCTGCAAGAATGGGGTGCTGTTCTTGCAGTGGGACACAGGCCGATGTGACTCTGTGTCAAGTACTTAGGGAATAATGTAATTTCACACACCTTTAGAGTCTGTGGAAGCTCACCTGAGACCACCTCCTGTCTTGTGGCAGCTTTGCAAAAGTGTTTAATCTGAGCTTTTCCAAGCTGCAGATAGCAAGGGGGAAGGACACTCCAAATAATATTACGAGATGTAAAGGTCCATGCCCTCACCTGACGTGGGCTGCACAAAGGATTTGTTGTAGGTCTGTACAGCAAAATGATGGCACTGATATAAGATCTCCTGCAGATAGATTCTCCACTTGAATTTTTAGCCATCCAAGTGTAGAAAGTCTGTTTTTGGTTTTTTTTTTTTTTGAAAATCTGCTTAGTATAAATACAATGCATACAAGATAGACATCCATTATTCTGTCTAACCTAGATGCTTACTCCAAAATTCTGCATATCTCTTTTCGGAAACCAAATGTATGTCTGCATCTATCCAAATATTTTAATGACAGTGCTAACTTAATCTGTGCCTTCTCCATGTTACACTGATAGAACAATTGTTCTGCAGAATGGTGTGGATAAATGTCCTGTCTGAACCAAACCGCAGTGTAATCCTGCAAATGCTTCAGGTGAGCTCAAAGAGCGTCTCATCACATGGCCCTGTGAAGTCTGTCCATGAATTTTCCACGTCTCCTGGACTGCAAGCTTCCACTCCTAGTCCTTTCACTTCCATTCTTTTTCCTTTCGTTTTTTTCTCAAGGAAGCATCCCTGAACACTTGCTAACAGCTATGTGTGGGCGTGCATATGGAAGGCACTGCTTACTTTGATCTGTGCAATGTCTTTGCTGCCTTGAGAGGACCACTGTATGGCATAGGCATACATAGACATCTGTACAGACACATTGCTGTCATGCAGAATTCTTCACAATACAGTGTTTTACAGTTGCTTAGAAAAATCCCTTTCTTACACAAAGCCCATGCTATAGGCATCAATAATATTCATATTTTTATCACTTCATCTTCCTTTTTTTTTTTTTCTCATAAACAGCTCAATGAAACCACCAAAGCTAGCACGTGTTTTAACTGAATAGCCACAGTATTGCATTACTGTGCAAGCCTCATCTTTCCCCATCCTCTCTCCCCACTCCATATGTTGCTTACACTGACATAACCAAAATGCAGTTGGTGACCTCGGGCAGAGTTTGTGCCTTGGCTTCTCCAACACACTAAGTCCCATTCACGCTGCTCAGGAACTACTGATGGAATGAGCTTGGGCTGCAGATGGGGAACAGTCGAGGGCAACTTTCTACCAGGATAAAGTTACTGTATCCAAAGCCCTTGGTACTCACCTTGGTGCTCATGTCAGCCTTTCTGAAGAGGGAAGCCATGGTTGAGCAGTGGACTGCGCAACCCTAGCTCCTCTTTTGGGGCTCTCAGGAAGTTTCGGGCTGAGCAGAGCTCTACTTTCTGACATCGTTTGGCTTTGGGCTTTTGAGGGGATTTGGTTGTTCTTGAGAAGATTTTGCTTTTGTGTGTAATAAAGCTATTACGGGTACAAGTAACTCAGTAGTGCATGCGTGCTGTCTCTAAGGACTACTTGTCTTCAGCTTCACAGGAGAAAACTGATGCTTCTGAGAAGGGTGTTTTTTGAGCTTTGATTTCTGATATTAATGTCGGATTTGCTGCCTCTTGCCTGCCAGCCAGCAGTGGTCTGGGACCCTGCTTCCGTGGTGTCCGTGGGACACGGTGCTTGCTCATAAATGGGCATGGCAAGGAAGGAGCCAATTCAGCAGTATGTGCAGCACCCCTTGGGGAGCTGAAAGCTAGGAATCCAAAAATCCAGATGTACTGAAAAGCTCACAAAATGTTCAGCTTGAAAGGGGGTTGTGGACTGATTCACAGAAATGGACAAGGGGAAAATGGGCCCATTTGATCTTTTAATGCCAGGTTTCATTTAAAGGGTCCTAGGGATTATCCGAATGTAGAACTCAAACTGCAGGCACATGTGGAGACACCAAAAAAGTGGATTGTACACCTGGGATGGAGTAAACGACTTCAGTCTCTTGCTGCTGTTCCCTACATCGAGCCAGGACTTACCCTGCACAGCAAAGACATGACAGCTGCCCTCTTGCTGTAAGCACCACAGGCAGTGACAATGGGCAGGCATGCTCTGCTTTCCTTTTGATGTATTTATTGACATTTTTCCTTCTGCCATACACATAGCATAGGAAAAAAAAACAGTGTGAGGGAAGGGGAGTGTTTTTTTCTAACATTCTGTTTTGAAAACATACCTGCCAACAGCAACACAGCTGTTGTGGTGCAAATGAAGGTGAGGAGCAAGAGGCAATTTACTTCTGTGAAGCAGAAGAGGAACTGTGACTTTCTGCAACAGGAAACCACCTTTTATTCAAAGAAGGCCTTACCCAGAGTGAGGGATATCCATGTACAAGAAGAGTGTGAAAGTGGGGCGAGAGAAAGACAAGATGAGCTTGGCACATACTGCTGCTTTTGGGGAGGTCTCAGCTCCTGCTTTCTGCTGGTGGGAGCAGCCCCTGCTTACACACCTTTCCACCACAGGCCAGGGAGAGATGCTGCTAATACTTTGCTCATGTACTGAGCCTGATTCCTAAAGCTCTGGAGCTCTTTGCATGGGGTTGAGTGACAGGACCCTCACTGGCTTTGGAAAAAGAGGTGCATTCACTCTGCAGCATGATCTTGTCTCCACGCTGGGCACTTGTGTTTGTGTTGCACGTTTGCAGTGCTGATGCACCCGTTCTCAGTGCAGGGACAGTGGTGCTCCATGACGATGAATGTTCTTTCTTTCCACAGCAGCATCTGCCAGCTGTGGCCCCACTGCTAGCTTAAGAAATCCCATGGTGAGGGCAGTGGCGGAGCAGGGAGGAAGGGCAAGGAGGGCAGGGAGGGCTGCCTTGGGAGAGGGTAGTTACTGTTTAACTCTGCCTGGATACAGCACACCTTCACATGAGAGGTCTGTTCTTCCTGAAAAATGCACGGCTAGGATGGAAAATTTTCCGTAAACTGATGGCCTCTTTCTCTCTTTAACTGCAGCCTGAGCATTTTCTATTCCTTGCTTCATGGGCAGGAGAAATGTTTGCCCCATCCTGCTCCAGGACATGGGACTTCTGTATGAGCCCCTTCCCAAACATTCTGGGATGGAGCAGGGCTTGACCCTTAAGCAGAAGCTGTGGCTGAGCATGTTTAAACCGTTGTTCTTTAACCAAAAGCCTTTTTTCCCAAACAGAGGATATCACATGGCCAACCCTTCTGCCTGCATTGTGGCTTCGGTGCTTTGCTGATGCCTGCCCACATCCCCAAAGAGTGTTAAAAAGTACCTCCCATTCTTGAGGTGTACAAATACTTCTCTTAATGGTTAAATAGTTGCTTTCCTATCAGTATCCAACCCCATGGATCATTCCCCCCAAACAGCCTGCTTCGGTTGTTATGCATGGTAGAAGACACAAGCTCACTGTCGGTATGGCTGTTGGTGAAATATCGACTGCAGCAGTAACATCCAGGTGTCTTGGCATGATGCAATCCATAGAAAGTGCTCTGAGATGCTCACTTGGGGTGGGAAATTGCAGATGCCCTTTGGTGATATTTAAAATGCAGACTACGTTTTAGGTTCTGAACAGCTTTATTAAAAAGCTGATTTGATTTTCTAATTTATTAATCTTAAATTCCAGCCAAGGACATCCCCAAACTAAGAAGAAACAAAGAATTTTTCTGTCAAGGTTGAGGAAAGATGAAGATTGTTATTTGTACTACTTGCTATTTGTGTGCTATATTTTCTGTTTGTACCCTCACCTTTGCTGTTGCTGCAGAGCTCCCTGCTTTCCCCTGCAGTATGCAAGGGCAGAAAGCAACACCAGGCTAAGACAGCAGCTCTGATTTCACTTTATTGGTCTGTGCTGATGTGTTGGGAGGACTGGTGCGAGGTCCAGAGACTCTGCACCACTCTGGAAATTAAAAGAAGACAACCATGACTGCAGCTATATTATAGCCCTTCCTGAAAACCAAGTATGTGGGAAGAGAGTGCTGAAAGTAATGAAAAAAATCTAATTTCCTGGGGAAGAGAGAGGGAGGTTTACATTTCTATATCAATATAGCTGATAGAGAACCTCCTTCAAGTGTGTGAGCACTCAGCCAAGTGTCTTTCACTTCACTTGTGAAAGTTCTCGTGGTGGCACCCGGGGGATGTCAGGCAAGGAGGGACTGCCCGGTGGCGTTTCAGAGCATCCGTGTGCTCAGAGCCGCTCGCAGCAAAATCCACGGGGGCGATGCCGTCCCCAGAGCAGCAGCGGGGGGTGCAGCGGCCCTGCACAAGCTCTGCACTCGCCGCCCCTTGTCGAACCCAGGAGGATTCGCATCTCCTCCACTACTTACATGAGTAAGAAGAGCAATGATGCTTTGTCTAGTCTTTGACTTCCCCTTCATATTGATTTGGTTGAAGCACAGTGTGTTAAAAATCTAACTCTTCAGCTTTACTCCTCTTTTTAACTTTTTAGCAGCTATTTTTTTTTTAATCTATATCAAGTCAGTTTTCTATACGGATTGCTGGGTTTAAAATGCTACAACTTTGCATGAATCACTAACAGACAAAAGTAGTCTCAGATTTCACGGCTGTTTATGCTAGGGCTAATATCAAGTCCTTTAGCTAGCAAAACACATTAGCTCAAAACTCAGAGGACTAGAAAAAAATTACTTTGCCTGATTAGCTTTAAGCTGGCGTGTCTGAAAACATCAAAGAAGAATCAATCTGTTTTCAAAATTTGTTTCCAGTTATAGAAAATGACCTTCTTGATTCCCAGCAGCATCACATCCTAACTTAAAAGAGCTTCACTTTCCTCGCACATCCACAAAAATGCTCCCCAGAGAGTCTGATGTATTGGATAGCACCGCTGGAGACCCTTACTGAAGTCCCCCCATCCTTGGTCGGAGGGACAAGGAATCAAAATGATCTTCTCACTGTTTCAGAGTTCAACATTTTCTGCTCTTTCTTGTTGTTGCTGTTTTTCCCTCCATATTCTGTCACTGGGATGACCTGTGTTGCTCCTCAAAGCATGATTTTTCAAATGAGTTCGTAGACAAGGACACCCCAGGATATTCTGACAACACCTCTGGTCATCTTTGTATGACGCAGGCCAAAATATGTGCTATTAATGGAGTAGAAAATGATGCGGTGACTTTGTCCCAGCCTCGAGGGGAGGCTGAGTACAGATCTGCTTATCCAGAGCAGCATCAGGAAGGAAAACTTGAGATACTCCTGGGACATATCTGTGCTGCCCACTGCCCTGCTTTGGGGGAGGGGAGCCAGCATGGATTACCATCCCTGACAGATCTAGAATTGGCCCAGACTTCTCAGAGTTTTGGAGGCACAAAGGCTCCACATTTTTCCACTCAAGGCCTAAGAACCTGGGAAGGGAAATCACATTTTTCCTCTTTCTTTCACCATAGCCCAGCTGCTGAAGCATGTATATGCACTATAATACCTCCTAATTGCCCAGGCATCGTAGACTGAGAGTCACTAGGAGCATTCAGTCTGAAGCTGGGAAATGGCAAAGATAGTGTAGTGTGGAGCAGGGTGAGCAGAGGCAGGGGCCTCATTACTCTGTCCTCGGCTAATTCGGACTCTCACCCATGCAAGCAGGAGGCAGGATGTTGTTACCTGCTGAGGGAGGCAAGAAATTGCTCAAATCTGAGGGAAAGAAAAAAAAAAGAAAATAAAGTCACTGGATGTTTCCTTCACTCCCAAACCTGATAGTGTTACTTTAAACTGACCTACTTGCTCTTCAGCTTACACAGAAATTTCCAAAAGGTACCTTTTCTTTAGTTCATACAGACATTAGTAGACTGAATTCATGTAAAGAGGCAAAGCACCAAGAATATTCTAAGAGCATGAGGTTTACACAGTGTAAAATAAGTATCCAGTGGCTTTTTTACAGCAGCTATTCTGTGTTTTTATTTTTCATTCCCTTTGGTAAGGGTATCAATGAACACGGTTTTAGTACATTAATACACTTTTAGACATTAATATACTTCTGTCTCAGAGTCTTTACAACCAGTATTCTGAGATTTACCTACTGAGCATGACCAGGTCAATTATTTTTGGCACAAATCCATAAGCATCAGATCCTCTGTCTGGTAAATGCTGTTTTTGTAGCAATCAGCCAGGCTGCTGTCTAGTTCACTTCCAAAACATCCTGGTAGAAAACAAAGAACAGATTTAGCAAAACAGCCAAGTTTACTTGAATCAAGAGTAGTCCTCTGAGGGAGCTGACTTCCACACACATACAGCAGAATCTAATGCAGTGGTAAAAATATCTGCAAGGGCAATAATAACTCCAGTCCACAATAGGTGGAGTTTCCTCCAGTGCCCAGGCTTAATTGTGGGACCAGGAGTATATAGGCTGACATCAGCCTTCTACACATATGGAAATTTCACCTACTGACCTGCTTCTGTTTTTGCCTTTCTTTATAATTTATCTGTCAAAGCTTTGCTGACATACAATATTTAATCTGATGGACTATAAATGCCTTAGTAGCTATGCAGTGACATTTCTATCCAACTATCAAAGATGTTTATTACACTTCACAATGAACTAATAATGTTACATTTATAATTAATTTGTAATAAATTTATAGATACCAATACAAAAATAAGATGGCGAAAACTCACCAAGCTTAGGAAGAGGTCTGCCTTAAATTTTAGTCCTGAAAAGTTCTGAGGGATGTGAGCAGACCTCTTGTGATAGTAGCCAATTTCAAATAAGATGCTTAAGAAAATGTCTACAAATTTAGATTTCCATACTATTATTTTACACCATCAAAGTTGTTGGAGGATGTTATAGGCCTATGTTATGAAGATGAAAAAAAGGGCTCTAATTTTATATATGATATCATCATAGGTTGAAATTTTGCATTTGCTTTAATAATCTAATAATTTCAACCATGTTTACATGATGATGAACTTGAAATAGGCCATTGCAACTAAGGAGAGAGACTGTAGAGTTGTTGCTGTTACCAAAACTATCAACTCATAGTGCAGCATAGTCAAAAAAGCCATCAAAATATTGAGGGTCCTCAACACTCAACCCTTAGGGAAGCATATTCAGAACAGGACAGAGGGCATGATTTTAAGCTATTTAAATTTGATATTCCCACATCTTGAGACCTACGTGCTATGCTGGTCTCTGCATCTCACTCGAGAAGGATTTAGTGGAGGTAGAAAAGGTAAAGGAAAGGGCAGCTAAAATGATCAAGGGGGTTAGAGCCACCTGACTTATGAAAGGAGACTAAAAAACGTGGGACTGTTTAGTTTGGAAAAGAAAAGGTTGAGATTTATGATAAAGTGAAGGAGGTGCATAAGTTGAAAGTAGCACTGTGGTCCTGCATTACTTGACAAAATTAGTAGAGCATGAGTGCAATATTAATAAAAAGAAATATTTATTTTTGCTGTGGACAGCAAGCTTCTGGAATGTGCTACAGATTATACCAGAAAACACATTTGTTGAAACTGAAGGGAAAAGACAAGGAGGTACTTTCCTATATCCCCAGCCAGGAAAAAGCAAAGCAGAATATGTCCTTGCTCATATGCATTTCCCATGGGCATCAAGAGCTTTTGCAGTGTTGAAGGAGGAATACTGAGTGACATGGACTAGTGGTTTGGCTCAGTAGGAAACTTCTTACAGTTTTACCCTCTCTGTGCTGACACTATTTTACTGCTAGTTGCGCAATCCTTCTTTAAAGCAGAGACTGAAAAAACCTGATGGTGTTACAGAATGGATTACTGAAATAGTGGCTGGAACTTTTCCCTCTAGGAAAGGAGAACATTCCTGAAAATGCTGAGAATTTTTCACTAACAACACATTAGTTTTTTTCTGTTATTTCACCTCTGTTTTGGAATGGTAAGTAGTGACATGCAAACTACCTAACTATAAGCAGATGTCACAATACCATAATTCTCCACAAAATCCAGACCGAAGTGTGACTACCTATACGAGTAGACAAGTCCTTACAAGGTATTTTCCTTCCCATTCTCTTTCCACTTATTGTGTATCTGTCCCAACCTTAAAAGGGTAATAACACTCTGTCTGCAAATCCTTATCTTTCATTTGCCATCTCTTGTAAAAGCCATCCAGTCTCATCCCACCAGATTTCAAAGCAGCTTGATGAAAGGTTTTTGCCTATCACTGGCATAAGATGAAGAGTGCAACCCGAACACTGAAGAAGCCCAATACCCGAGTGAAGTTTATTTGGTCAGATATACCTTGTGGTAAATTTCCAGACCCTTATCTTCGCACTTCACACTCGCCAGAATTGAAAAGAGAGTTACTCATTGTTTTGGGGCAAATAAATTCACACTGTCTTTTCACATAAATCCTATCCACAGCAGGATAGCTGCTGGAGTGTGAATTGTTTGTTTATAGCCTTTTTCAGCACACAAGGTACACAAGGCCAGTTCCACTTTTTCCCACTTTGCACAGTGGCATTTGTTAAATAAAGGTTAATAATCATAGAATTGTCTTTCAGTTGACCTATAAATAAAATATAATAAAAAGCTGTGTGAGGCTGGGTGTGAAAGATATTGCTGGCTTGCCATTCATCTTTCACATGCTAGCCAGATATCTCCTGCCAGTTGTTGTGCAGTTTGCTAGGTACCCCCAGAGTGACCAAAGCAACTAATTCGAATTCCTTGAAGTTTGCTATGGTTTTTCAGACCTCGGCCCAAAAATCTAGGCTATGTAGCTTCCTCTTTGCAGCCTGGTGCCAGATACTATGCAACTGTTTTTCAGCAAAAACCCACAGCTATGACTCTGCATGCCAGTGCTTCCAGTTGTGGATGTCCTAACGTAGTGGGTTTCGGTCTATGCTTCACTGATGCAGAAATTGTGGTTCTGTGGTCCATGTCCAAATAAATGTTTGAGAAATTAAATTAAAAAGAGAGTGGCTTACTGTTCTGAGCTGAAGGTGATTCAGAAAAATAAAAGTAAAATTCAGGAAGGCTGGACAGCTGTTTTTATATATGAAATTTCTTATGACATTCACACCTCTAGAGGAAAATATCAGATGACCTGCAAATTGACATCAAGTTGCAAACCGCTAGACTGCTCTTCCTGCTTTTTCTTTTTCGTTATTTTAGTTACTGCTAACCAAGCGATTTTACCATTCTGCATCTTTTTTTTTGTCCAATGTGTTAGTTGTTGACAATTAGTAGCAAATGTAGTGGGATGGAAGCCCCACTGCAGACCCCTTTGCCTCCCACCATCTCCTAAGGCAACTCCTGCGCCACAGCTGAGAGGAAGAAAAGTAACAGGACTCTAAGGTATGTCAGGACAGAGGAGCTGCCAGGGTATCATACTGTGTGTTGTGTATTTACCTGATAGATCTGCCAAGAGATAAATCTATGATTCTTTAGAGCAGTGTGTCACACTGGCCTCAAACAGATTTGAGGATCAAAGTGGGGCAGCTGCTGCAGCTTGTTGCCTTCCAGGCTCAGGATGCTTTTTGCAGGGGCACTGGTGTTGCCTAAAGGCAGGTAAGGAAGAGATGTGGTCTCTGCAAGTGCATGAACTGAGTGTTTGTTTACTGCTTGGCCAAATCCTACCTGAACTGCAGCGGATTCATGGAAGGCAGAAATTGGCCATGTAGATGCAGTAGATGAGATTTGCTCTTGAGCCAAAACTAACAGAAGTCTCAGACTTAAACCTTTTTTTTTGGCATTTTGGTGTGGCTTTGCAGGGCCAGAGCAAAGCTTCTCAGCCATGTGGCCAAAATAAAAATAATAATAAAAAAAAAACCCACAACGCCCAGAACTGCCTCCTGCCAGAAGGCAGAGCTAGAGACAGGATGGACATGGGATGGAGAAACAGGGGGTGCTGTGAAGGGCCAGGCTGGGGCTCTTGCTGCTGCCGGGAAGGCAGGGTGGTCTGTGGTCTGCGCCGGCTTCTGACAGACATCCCCACCCTGCCTTGCCCTCCAAATTTGCAAGAGAAGCAGAGAGAGCAGCTTGGCTCCCGCATAGCTAAAACTGGCAAGGATACCTTGTCACCTCCCACAGACACTGCAAGAGGTAGCCGGGACGCTCTGGCTCGGGGACAAGTATTTGCAAGGGTGGATTTCACCCTGACCACACAGACACAGGTGCTTACTCTAGATCATCTGTGGAAAGATTTTGCAGGGCTGAGGTTTCTGAGCTCAGGTTTCACCACTGATGAGAAGTGCTCTTTTCTTTTCTGTCGTTCGGTGGAATACGTCATGACCCCATCTGTGCGGGGGCGAGTACTGGACTGTTACTTGAAAGATCTGCCTCTGCTTCCTGCATCAAGCTGCAGACTGTATGCCTGGCCTTAGGAAGTCACTTCAGCTCATCCAGGCATCACTCATGTGCCTCTCCCAGCTTCAGCAGAGTTGGCTACACTGAACTCCACTTCGATCTGAAAGTCGAACGTTAGTAGTCATAACAAAGACACGGGTTTCTCAAATTGTTGCTTGGAAAAAAACATGTCCTCAGCAAGGACTGTGCAATCGCTAGCAGTCAATAGCACAAGTCGGAGGCCAGCTTTGCGCAGCACCGTGCAACCACAGCCTGTTTCACTGGAAACTGCTGCAACCCAAGCAGAGCTTTTCCCCCAGCTCCTCTCCCACTTAAACCCCAGAGGTTTGGACCAGTCACTGCAATGTGGGTTGTTGGCAACTTAGTGATAATGTTTCTGTCACTTTTTGATGAGACACATTAGATTCAAACATTGCCAACGTTTTCCAAGAGAATTTACCTGTTAGCAGAAAGACCAGTTCCTAACAACATCCAAATGTGAAGGAACACTTTTTTTCAATGCTTTTCAGTACATTTCCGCATGCAGAGAGTTTTGTTCCAGGTCTGCAAAAGAGGTGGGACAGAAGAAGAGGCCTCCTGAGACTTGCTTCATACGAACCCGGCTGTCCCATTGGTGCGAAAAGTTGTTATATAAAGGGTCAAAATCCCTTGCAGATTTTAGGCTTTGATCAAATTTTCTGAAACGCCTGGTGATTCGTTCTCTGAAAAATCTGTCTTGTTATCAGTCAGGAGGAAGTAAAGCAGGAAGTATTTAGATTCAAGAATTACATGTGAACGTTTGGACTAAATTGGACATTTAACAAAATAAGGTGAAAGGAGAAGTTCATATTTTAAAATGGTGGAAAGCAGTTCCTTCAGAATAGTGTTTTTAAAGTGTCCAAAGAACGGGTTAGGCATTACTGGCAAAGTGGGATCTGTAAAACAGCAAGAGCGCATTAGATAATAATCTGTCAGTCTTTTTTTTTTGTGAGAGTCTTTTTTTTTTTTTATGAGAGGTACACGGAGTAAGAAGAGAAAACAAAAAAACACCACAGAACTTTTGCTTTTCTGGCATGAGAACTGTTGCCCTGAGGAAATTAAAAACTGCACACAACTGCAAGTGCTAATCCCCACCTCAGATGTTGTAAAAGACCCTTGAGGATCCCTTGGGCAGAAGTGCGAGTTGCAGCCGAGTTACTGCGTGTGCAGCAAGGCTGTGGGAGACGCATGTGGGTTTGCACCCTGTCCGTGCCTGCTCGGCAGGCAGGTAAACAAGACAGAGCCACTGTCTCTTTTACACACCCCTCATCTCTTTAAATCCGTCACCGGGAAGCGGTGACAGTGTTTCTTCTGTCTCTAAGGTGCGGGTGCCTGTTTTGTGGGGGAAGAAGGAAACGGTATTTTGGGCAGGTGAGCTAAAGAACAGAAAATAAATCCCTATGACTCAGAGAAGTGAGAAGTACATAAAGCAAAGGTTAAGCCTGCAAAAGAGCTGTTAATTCGTTATTCAGCAAACGAAGCTGTGGCAATCCCTGGGAGAAGGCAGCCAGGAGGGATGACGTGACTGGAATGGTGTACGTTGGCTTTTATTTGTCTTTCCCGCTCAAAGCTATGGTAATATGCGCATCGTGCATGTATCGATGTGGAAAGGCCGGAGGTATTGCACAGGTGTGAGTAGAGCAACACCAGAGCATTTCAGCATGGTGCAAATGCCCATCGGACAACAAAAAGTGCTGAAAATCCAAGGAGACACCATATCCAGTAATGCTTGCTTGACTCTGCTACACTTGCTGTTGTCTCCAGTTTGAGCTGTATCCCGATGGTCAAAGGAAAACTCCGAGTAAGGACATCTAAGGCCTGCTTTCTAGTTTCGTTACTGTTTCTTTCAGGAAAACTGAAGTTTTTCCTATGCATGTGCCGTAGTCTCTCGGCGGTTGAAGAGATGTCACTGTGTGTGTGCGTGCTGCTTTGTGACAGTAATGAGACTTTTATTACTCTTTGTAAAGTACCTTTTTCTATACATCTTGGGAGGTATTTCTAGAATAGCCAGGAAAGTATCACGTTTTGCCTCTTTGTTCTCTGGAGATGTGAGACTTGCAGGAAATAGAGCTGCCAGCTTGTTTTTCACAGCCGTGGATTTCTCCCCCATGCCAACGTTACAGTAGTAATTAAAATGACAGATAAACAACATCCATGCTTGTTTTCCAATCCCGGTGATGAGGAAACCCTGTTTTGCCCATGCTGGCACTGCATGAACTGCATATACCCCTGCCTGCACCACCACACCTGGGACTTGATGGATTTATTTGGAACAGAGTGCTTGGGAAACATGGGATTAGTGAGAAAAATCACATGAACTTCTGTGGGCAAGGAACCTTATTCCTGTTGCAACCGCACAAGAATTTAGCTTCAAGATCAGAGGGTACCATGATGCTTGCTTGTGCACTGGCAGGATTAGACCCTGCGGCAGCTCAAACTAGGGAGATCAGGAGTAAAATCTTGTGCAGGTATGAGAATTTGCAGGATCCAGGTTGCCCTCGCACCGCCTCAAGCGGTTGTTTTTGATGGGGACATGAGGGGGAAGCAGGGACAGCTCCATTTCTTCAGCAGCCCAGTGAGACAAGGGGTTGCTTCACTCACGCTCTCAGGTGAGAGCTGTGTAAGTCACATCGCCCAACAGCTGATGCCACAAAATTAGTCAGAATTAGTTAACAAGCCCACGAGCGAGCACAGGCTGTGGTTTGAAGAACAGCTGAGTGAAGGTTTTCACTGTACTAATAACATCCTGTCTGTACAGAGCAGCGACGTGGCATGTGCCCCTAGACCTCTTTGCAGTCACTATTTGCATGTCAGAGTTTTGCTCCACTGCTCTGGCTGCTCTTTAACATGTGTGTTTTCCTGCTGCTGCCCTGGGTTTGTTTTTGGTGTTGGCATTGCAGGCTCCGGTGTTCTCAGAAATTCCTTCTGGTGCTGCGAGTGTTGTACCGGAATGGATATTGTTGGGCTTTTTAAATGTCACATCTGTTCTGCAAGTACATGTGCTTAATCAGTGTCCAGTGTTGGATGTGCTGGTGTGGTCAGGGTAACACCCTGGGCAAAATGCGGAGATGCTGACCCTGCTCAGGACAAACCACAAAGAGAAGTCAAGGAAGACTTATATTTGGAGGTCTTTCAAACTGAATAACAGCAAAATCAAATCACTTTGACATCTGCTGTGGCACGTCTGATCCATTTTTACATCCTTGCAACTTCTTATGCTTAAGATATACACTTTATTACAGGATGTATTTTATATATATACCATACAAGTAATGAAACCCAGCTTCTACACAGTGCCTTTTATCATCCATATCAAAGTACTTAATCAGTGAGATCATACATCTTTCTCATTTCATGGGCTGGGAAACTAGAGAAACATGGAAATAAAATGGCCTGTCAGAGAGCCCAGAAGTGCAGTAGCAAAGCCCTGAGTGGAATTTAAATTTCTCGTGCTGCAGCCCCCCCACCAGTGTCTTTGCAGAACAATACCATAAAAAAAAGGCCTAGTCAAAAATAACAGGAAAGAGTTGAAGAAAAACAGTATAAACAATAGAAAATCTAAAAAAACAAATTAATCTGGAAATAAAATGTTTTCTGATTGAAAAGATCAAATGAACCATTCCAGTTTGATTGTTGTATTCCATTGTGCTTGTTTTTCCTAAAACAAACTCTGATCTATATTCCTCTATATTCTGCCAATTTTGCCAGATCTGCATGTTTACAATGGAAGAAAAGATTTATCTGATTTATTTTGACCAAGTTCACTTGCTGTAGAGGAGGGAACAAAAGTATGCAAATCCAGCAAGAGCCCTGAAAGGCCATTATTTTTCTTTTCATTAATTCTTTTATGTAGCGAGCTTCACAAATGTGCTGTAGGCTCCGTTTATACTAAGAAGACATCTTATCTGACAAATCCTAACTGATTCAATATGATTTAAAAGTCTCCCCATCACAGCAGAAATTAGAATTCTCCCTAGGGATCTTCCCTAAAACATAAAGCCGAGCCTTCCTCCTCATTAAAACATTTTGTTGTGTGAAGAAAAAATGACAATAAGCCATAAAATCTGCAGAGAAATGATTACTTGAACACTAACATATGCTCAGTGATTTCCATAGCAGCACGTATGGAGGCTGCCAATTGCACTCTGAGTCAGGCAAACGAGGTTCTTGATCTCGTCTGGATGGAGGGTGACTTGAAGAGACATCGCTATCAGTGTGGTTAGGCCCCCAAAAGCCTCTTTCCAAGCAGGAGATCCAACAAAGGTGCCAGTTCTGTTGGCAGATGTTTGCTGGACCATCCCGTCACTGTCCCTGTGTACTCTTTGCTTAAAAGCTGATGAGAATAATTGTCTCCAACGTTATTATTATGTTCAAGAATGACATGAAAAGAAGACAAAGGTTGCCTGCTCAGGCATTCGCAAGTTAGAAAATAATGGAATTACTGTTGCCTTGACAACATTTCCCTCTCCTTCCCCTGCCCCCCATTCCATTCTTGGAAATGGCTGAACCATTTTACTGAGACTGTAAAATAATTAAATAAAAGATCCTGCCAAAGGCAGACACCTGGCATGGAAAACTTCCTCCCGCCCCCCCTTAGAGTCTGACAAAATTATAAACAGCTGAAGAGCAGGGTCTTATAATGAGAAGGATCAGGCAGAGCCATGCATGGAAATGGTGCTCGTAGCTCCATCTGTATTTTTTCCTCTTGCATTAATTTATACCCCATGCATGCCCGAGGGCAGCGGTTGGCATCTGCCCCTTTGTTCTGGAAGATATAAAAATGGGATAGCAGCGGCGGCCCGTGGGGTGGATGATGCTTCCCTTGAGATCCAGGACCAGGGGGAAATGAAGGGGCTGCAGTGACATTGCAGGCGCAACCACAACTTTTTTAGCACCATGAGTCACTCCCAGATGACCCACGGGCCACCAAAATTTATGTGCCAGGGCAACGGGACAAGCGCAGTATTTCTGGAGGGCGCCCGGGGCTCTGTGCAGGGTGCTGCAGTGGCACCTCTGCGGGCAGGGTCGACCCCACCGTGCGCGTCCCTTGTCGTCACTGCCAGCGTCAGTGCTCTGAGCTTCCAGCCCAGGCGAACGTGAGGGAATTCCTGCCCCTGCCCACGCTGGAGAGCAAGCAGGAGCCGAAGAGGCGACAACGTACGTTCACAGGGCTTGTGCTCTCCTATGAAGAAAGTCAGCGCTTACTTGGTGATCATAGGGATTTTGCAGCTGATGAGGAATCAGAGGACATTACTCCCTGGTTTATTTCTCAGGTTGATTGAATTTATAGAAAACCTTCTGAGGATGAGAAGATTTCTTTCAAAGATGGATAGAATATCCCAGGCATGGCTAAAACTCTAACAAATCACAGGTTTGATGGCCAAGTCCAGAAACATGGTTATGCTCTTTTCTTGCATCCTGCATGAGCCAACAGGGCACCCAAAATTCCAGCAAGAGCAACACAGGGATCATTAGCAGACAAAAATGACTAGATTATATGTGGCAAGTCACAAGACATGGCTCTGAGGGAAGGCAGCACTATCATCTATTCAAAAGCTGAGCCCTCTAAAATAAAAATCATAATAAAATTTGCATTTGATGACATGTATTTAAAACCCAAAACAATTACAGCTGCTTTAATTTTTCTTCCTTCTCTTCGGCTTAGAGCACAGCCAGTCCTTTTCTGTTGCTTAGCATCCCTCTTGAATATCCTCCTGACTAAAATCAGAGAGCCCCAGCACCCCCTCCAGGTACCCCAGTGTCCAACCTGTGCTGCTGGGGGAGGTACATCAGCATGCAGGTGATATAAGAGACTGGTCGATCAGGCCCACCGCATCCTATCTTGCATTTAATATATGGGTAAGGGATACCAATAATTGGCCCCACAGGTTGTAACCAGTGTGTTTGTAAAAATTACCTAAATCACAAGCAACTTTATCCGTGACTGACTCACATCAGAGGTGACTGCTTGGCTCATTCTGCACTAGGGGAGTTGGGTGATACGACTGTTGGAGACCTCAGGCGGGAAGCTGTGGCCTTAGGGTCCAAAAGTGTCAGATTCAATGAGAAGTTGTGTTAATCTGTCAACCTCTGTGTTCAAAGATAAGTGCCTAATTTCAGGGATGGGGGACCTAGGGATTTTGATAGGTCTTGTTTCTGGAACCACTTGGAACCAGTCCCATTTTTTTTTTTTTTTTTTTAACAGTATTCACTCTGGGCCATCCTCTACTTCCCAGTGTAAACTCAAACAAAAGGTGGGCTGCTAAAATGAAAGACAAAAAGATTTTTTTTTTTTTTTTTCATGTAAAATCTAGTGTTTTGTCAGGGCTAAGTCATACTTTGAGTTTTAAATTGTAGGATTCTTGAGTGAGTTATCACAAGGATACCAGCTAAAAGATCACCATTATTTCTCTTCAGTTACTATCAATCCTCAGTCCCTGCTCTTCTTATTCACTCATTTCATACACTCATTTCAGAAGAATCATAGAATCATAGAATCATTAAGGTTGGAAGGGACCTCTAGAGACCATCCAGTCCAACCCCCCTGCACACGCAGGGTCACCTACAGCAGGTGGCTCAGGACTGCGTCCAAGCGGGTTTGGAAGATCTCCAGAGAAGGAGACTCCACAACCTCCCTGGGCAGCCTGTGCCAGGGCTCTGTCACCCTCACTGGCAAGAAATTTTTCCTTAAGTTCCTGGGGAACTTTGTTCTGCTTTTCATGTGGGCACTGAGTGCTCGTCTGTCTAAAATACCTTACTAATAAATATGAAAAAACTAAGTATTCAGAAATACGTGGAGAACAAGGCATCAATTTGTTTAAAACCAGGTAGTAACCTTGACAGTCCATGTGTACTGCAGCTAGGGATCTGAACTATAAATTGATTGTTAATGAATATGGAATAATACATCAGATGTTTGGCCCAGGACACTGAAGTACTAACAGCTGCTTTAATGAGGAACTGCTTGTTCAAACTCGCCCCCCAAATGCATGTACTTTCCCATGTGTGCTCAGAGAGATAGGTGGTTTCTCTATAAGTTTTGTTGGACAAAAGTTAAGCTTCCTGCCACAACAGGAAATGGTCAACAACTGAAATAAGTATGATGCTGTTGTTCCAGACACAATGGAACAATTGTTTGTGTAAGAATGTGATGGGTCTGAAAACATAGGGCAGCTTGGTCTTGCATAACAATTTTTTTTTTTTTTTGAAACAGAGTAATGCATATGAAAATCTAAATCATGCTGGAAATCTGCTAGCAAAATCCATGTAATCAGGACATGCAGCCTGGGAAAAGCTCTCTCAGTTTTATATCATGTGCTTCTCTTGATTTGATTCATGTTTGCTAAATCTTTACTGGAAAGATTGCAGGAAGTCTTTGTAAAAATATGAGAATGGGATGTAAGTGATAGAGCTATAAGGGAGGAAAGGGATTTTCAAACAAAATATTAGTGAAATGTGTTTGGTTTGTTAAGCAAATTATTTTCCTCGACTCTGACTTCTGTCGGGGAAGACAGCAATGTAGTACTTGAAGTGCATACAGCAGCACTGAAAGCCACCACAAGGCAAAACCCCATTTACAGTGACAAAGAGGTCAACGGCCGGGTTGCAATCCGGCCAGGAAGGTAGATGTCACATCTCGCTCTTCTCAAGTGAAAACTACGAGGGCTTTAATGGGTAGCCGTAGCAGACAGGCCCTTGGCTTTGTGTCCCAGGTAGGCGTCAGCACCTCACGCTGGTCCGGTCCGCCCTTCGACTCCCTCCATGGAGCGTGGTCCCTCCCTCAGCGCTGGCTGCCAGGGAGGGTCTGCGCTCCTAGTCACCCACACACATCCTTGCCACAGCCGTATCTTGTGCTGGATGCGGGCTGGCGGGTGGGGAACATCTGCCTGTGTTAAGCATAATGGCAATGCCATTTCCAAGCCTGCTATAATTTGTACCTCAGTTACCACTTCAACTGAATAAGTGATTCGGGCCGTTCTTTGGGCTTCCCATTCTTTGCTCCCTTCTTCCAGTGAAGAGGCTGGCACTTGCCGCGTAATCTCTTTTAATGTGCCTCCGAGCAAAGTCACACGTCTCGGAGCAAAGTTACACAGGCTTGAATTGCTGTGGAAGGTTTGCTTTTGTTTGACTTTGTCCTCAAAGGGCCTGGCTGTGTTTGCAGAGCCTGTTGCTGCCTGTCATCTGGCAGATAGAAAATATCTCTGGGAAACAGCTGGCAGCAGGTTTTAAACAGCTTTTGCTGTGCCATTCACCATGTGGCTACTCCGCATCCACCTGGGTGAAAGGTTGGGGAGATGGGTTCAGCTCCTCATCATGTGCTGGACTTTGCTTTGAGACCGCAGTGCGCAGAGTCCTTTCTTATCCATACTTCTCTTTCACTGTCAGGGGCCTTCAGTTCTACTAATTCTACTTCACTTCACCTGATTCTACTCTGACATCTGATTTCTTAGAAAAAAATGTATACATCTCACCTGCATCTGGGAACACTACTCCACCTCATCAGCAAACAACAAAAAATTGAAATAATCTAGAAGATAGCATAGGCTATAACATTTGCCTTACTTTAATTTAAGTTTTAACCAAAATTCTAAGATGAGTTTGAGCAGATCCTTACCTTTATCACAAGAACCAAAGATGTGAAGCCCACGAAGGCCATTTAGGTGGTATTGACTTCAGAGCTCTTTGAATCTTGTCTACATATGGTGCCATTGGCCCAAGCATTGCTTCAGGGTGTTTCTATTCAGGGATCTATCTACATTACTCTGAAAATACAGGTTCCACTTTGCTCTCATTTACTCATTGGTGAAGGCAAGCCCACACTTTGTTTATTTTTAGGTATAGTATAGCTGCATTATTACAAAAAGTACCTTTAATTTCACATATGCTTAAAGGAAAAGAGCAGGAGCACTGCTTGCTAGATGCTCTGACATTACTTGCCTTTTATCAGCACTGCAAAAGAAGAAATAATCCATTTAATCTTTTATTGTGTTTGTCATCCGATTTAACATTTTCAGTTTAAAGGAATTCTAATTTTCAATCACAAAATCTATGAATAAAATGTATCTACATGTATTACCTAGGTGAGCCATCATACATGCCGCAGATATCCACTTAGTATAATACTTCTGATTTTAAGTACTGCGTGAATGGGTATACTGCTTATAGGAAAAAAAAATCAATAAAATATTAATCAGATAAAATAAGACAGCAGGTGGCCCAAGATATCCACAAGACATAAGTCTGTACAACCTGTAGATCTCTTTGTAAACAGGAAGGGCACCCCCATGTTATCACTTAAAGGTATTCTGTCACAAAAACAGTCAAAGTCACCAAAGTGTCACTGTGCAAAGTTCTTGAATTTCTAAGCAAGAGTAGATGTGTTTTCTGTTCAACCCATTTGGGGACCGATCCTACCTCCCTTCTGGAAATACACTTCCCAGTTACATCAATGAACCTTTGCTTTCTGCCTGAGGTGGGCAAGACTGAAGTCAAGGAGGGTGAAAAACTAAAAACAAACCAAACAAAACAGGATCCATGACACTTCTCACTTCATTATAATGTGCTAAAAAAGTCTCACAGCTTATTTTCCTGTGTTTATGTTTTACTTTGAGAATATCAGGCATATCAAGACAGCACACGTTCTTGCATTCTTTCCCAGTCGTTATGGGTATGCTTGTTGTTTAATTTTGCTTCTGAAATTAGCCTGTGGTTGCAGAAACAAATAAAATTATCCATGGCGTGGCCGAGGAGAATGTGAAGTTTCTTGCAATAATCAGCCTGCACTAGTTAGGTCCCATCGGTATCGGCATGATTAAGAAGCGCAATGCATGGATCAGCATCCCTCAGCCTCAGACCAGCCGGGTGTAAGGAGGCCTTCTCAGTGCCTCGCTTACCAGTCCTCATGCAGGCTGAGTTTCTGCCCGGGGGAGTTATCTACCCCTGATAATTTTTTGAGGCTCAGGCCCTTTCCTTTGGTGTGTTTTGCATCAGATTGGGGGCTGGGGCGACACAAACCTTTGTTCTCCTCAGCGCGGTCTGAACTCTCCTCCCATTTCCCCTCACAGACTCGGCTTCAGGATATGTTTTTACAGCACCCTGACTCTCCTCAGTTCAAGCAGAGTTATTCATTTCCTGACTGTATGTGACCAGATGCATGTCTGTTGTCAGCAGCGTAAATCCTTAGCTTCAGCTGAATTGAAAATCAGCCCGCAGTGTTTGATGTGCTGTGCTAATGGCACATGGCTGTTTTCAGATTTCTGTCTTGCACAGCACCAAGCACATCATCTGCCCTTCTAGGAGATAATAACAACTCATTAAGGCCATAGCCCTGTGTTTCTCTTTAAAATACAGCTGCTATTTGATATGGAGTTTTAGACTTGTTCTACCAGTACATTCTGTGTTCTCTTTCTTTGTACAAAATTACGTGATGCATCTCCCTGAGTCTCCTTTCACACAAGCAGCAAAGGTTGCTCCAAAGTCAGCGGTATGGGTGAGATGTCATGCGGACGGCTATGAAATCCCCTCTGACAGTTCCAATCAAACCAAAAATAATCTTTAAATCCGAAGAATCCTTCCTTGCATGTAGAGTTACGCTGTTTTACAAACAACCGTAAATGGCAAACCTGAGCACATGAAGCAGATGCTGGACTTTTGAGAGACACAAATTCCTCCCTGGAATCTTTAAAATTTGGAATATAAAAGATATGTCCCCTGGGGAGAATGTAACAAAAAAGTCTACAGAAAGAGTGCTGCCCTACCAAAAGCCAAAGATATCACATTAACAAAAGGTCCGCGAAAGCATACAGTCTGTAAAAGCCCTTGTTTCCATTGGTGCCCGGAGGAACTATGCAGTGTGTGAGCGAGGAGCAGGAGACAGCGGAGGACGGACGCCGCTCCCCAGGGAGATGGTCTCTGAAGGAACCTGGCAGAGGCTGCCTTCACCTCCATGGTTTATGACAAGAGGCGACACACAAAGCAAGGGATGTCTCTGCTAACAAAGCACAATTTCTAAAATTGTTAGAAATAGCTACTCTAACTTGCTTTTCTGTGGTCTTCTGTTCTCTGCAAAATTCGTGGCAAAGGACAGCCTAGGATGAGATAGTAGATTACGCAGTTCATGGGTGGTGGTTCTCCAGTCTTCCTCTTTCATAGGTGGTGGTCCCAGAAGTTTAATTCTGTCTATCTGCTGAACTTCCTCCAGGACTGGGGAAAGGTTGTTCAGGAGAGGTGTTTCAGTGTATGACAGGAACCTGGACATGTAATTTACCCCAGATGCCTGACTTTTCAGTGACTACAGTTCACTGAAATGAATCCCGCTCCTCCTGGTGACCTGACAATAAGGGACAAAGCCAAGAACTTGACAGGCTTCCTAAGTTTTGGCTTAAAGTGCAGGGACATCTAGGCACTTAACTGTACTTATTTTAGCACAAAGCTTCAGATATTTTCATCCTGCTTGAGCACACCCTAAAGAATTAGCTTTTCTGCAACATGAAACCCTATTGAACTGTGTAAACAAGCCACATCCAGCTGAATGCACAGCCCAGCTAGTTTCAATTTCTGTAAATTATGCAAGGATATAAATGATGAGTACATCACTGAGCTAGACCAGAGGCTGATTCATCCATGTATTGATTCATGCATGGTTTAACTTCATGCCTTGCAGAAAAAAAAAAAAAAATGTTTACATGAAGCTATAAAACTTAAAAGCAGTGGTTGTGGGGGAAGAGTGATCCTTCCTTGAAGAGAGGCACATGTATATAGTGAAACTATAGTTTGCATATTAGCTGTCTTCTAATTTGCATCACTTAAAATGCTTCTTAGCTGTGTGTGACCAAAGCAGGGAAATAATTAGCTTGAAAGATAGCACAAATTCACTTGATATTTTATTACTTTTATGCTGCGTTTGTTCACAGCCTTTTTTTTTTCTCCCTGCCTAAAAAAATGAAAACAGAAAAGATATTTATATTTTAAGACATTTATAACAACAGAAATAATTGTAAAAAATCATTCCTGTGGTCTGGGAGTGTGATCAAGCACATTTGGTATAAATTTCCATTAGACTCCATATCTGGACAAGTGAGAAAAGGAAACAGGGTATTCAAGTCTCATCAAAGCAAAAAACAAAAAGGAAAGGAGGAAGAAAATGTATCCATCCCTTGCAATCACCAGCCAATTGGGGTGTAGGAATGACACACAATTTTCTTCAGTGCGTGGGCAAGTAAGCTGTAATTCTGCAGTCTTATTATCTTTGATGATAAAATGTTGTAGATGTAAAAAGGGTAATTATTTTTTTCCACTTGAAAAGCTTTCTAGAAACAAAATATCACATGAACAGGCTGTACTTATAGACAGTTTCTTGAATCATGAACTGTTTATCTGTAAGCTTAAACACAAATAAGGTTAACTTACATAAAAGCAAACCACACAATGGATCCTCTTCTGATTTTTTCAGAGTCTGTTTTCATTAGCTAATTCAAACATTAAACAAGATGTGTGTTGTCGGTAGTTAGGAGTGATTTAGTCATCTTGCCATTTTTATATATTTTTTTTTTGATTGGCTACTGCCATGGGGAAGGAAAGCTCTGTGATCGTTGTACATAAGAAAAATATCTTCAACATTACAGTGGAAACATGGAAGATGAAGCTTTTATCTAGCTTCATCTGTGCCACCCCCATGTCATTAAGTTTATGTTCTATACTTTGAGTAGATCTATGCACAGCATTAGTAATATCTACTTTCACCTATACAGTTTTCACTTTATCTGTTGGCTCTTGGTGTAATTCTGTTGATTTCAACTGCTTTACACCTGGCATGTTTTTAACTCATCATGTTAAGGTGTTACATTAAGTGGTTCTCCGAATTGCATGGAACTAATTCTGCAAAAGTTGACTGCCAAAATTGACTCAAAAGGAAAATATATTTTAAAGGGAAAAAGATGAATAAAAGTCTCCATCTCTCTCTCTCTCTCTCTCTCTTTTTTTTTTTTTTTTTAATCTGATTGCAGCTGAGAAGATGAGAAGAGGGTGCTGACCTTGACCCAGAAGTGTACAGGTAACACAGACTCCCTGGTGCCCTGGGGATCGGTGCACTCTTGCAAGGGCTGTCCTTTCTAGAGAGGGTTTGAAAGGGAGTTCTCTTTAAAGTATAAGGGTTACTTCTGAAAAGCCTAAAATAGTTTTGCAAAATGCCAGCTATCCACTCTGAATGTATGTACAGATTTTTGATAGGTAATGAAAAATCTTTTTTTTTTTTACCTTGTAAATTGTATATAAACTGAGTATATGATCAGAGTTTGTTCAATTTTATTTCTCCTGAATAGAGAAAATGCTACTCAGTGGCAGCGTTTCCTTTCTCAGCAGTGTGGTTTCTAGTAGATGTTCTGCAAACCCTCTTAAAAACTGTTGGTCTGACTTTTTAATGACACAGTGCAACATATTAACTTCCCCAAATACCAGATAAGGTCAGCTTAGAATATTCTCCTTCCCCACGTAGCCTTTTCCCTCAAGTTTCAAAAGAGAAATCAGTTCAGTTCTGGAGCGAGTGATTTTGCAAATTTCCCTTAGTGTGAGAAAGAAAATAAAATGCCTGAAGAGCAGAAAATTGAAATGCTAAACCTTTGATCCTGGATTTGAAGTTAATCTATGCAATTAGCAGTGCTTTTCTGTCACAAAGGGAAGAGTCATGGGAAGAAAGCACAGCACACAACACAAAGAAATGAGCTAGGCAAAGACTGAGAAATGGTGCTTCAATCATCTTCATATTCACACAAATATACTTCCTAAAGAATAAAGATCATTTAAAAAAAAAAAAAGAAGAGAGAGAGAGAGATTGAGAAAAGAACATCAGAAAACAAACACTTCTAAATAATTTCCTCCAGGTTATTGCCCTGCTGGAGGTCAAAATTAAGACTATCCCATCAGGGAGCTCACGTTCAAAGGAGGGGTTCCCAGTGCGTAGGAGTCACTATGGGGATGTGAATATGGCTTCCAGCTGTATTTTTTATCTAGTAGCTTCTTCCCAGCTCAAAAAGCTTGCTTACAGTCCCAGGAGAGCATTTGGTAGCTATTTGTTAATGCATATTCCCATAGCCATGACGAACTTTTTTGGCCTGGCACACCCAATGCATAGACTACATGTTGCCAGAGAAAGAGGAATTTTAATGCATCTTCTCTCTTAGAGCAGAATATGTAGGGGAATTACATGATTTTTTTTTTTTAATTAATTTAAAACTCTATGCAAATAGAGTGGACTTCTGGGTGTCTGTGTGTCCATTTTATATGGCAGAAAATGACGGGCCTCACTTCTCTCCCTCCATCTCCTGATTTTCCCAAGTGAGAAAATAAAGTCATCTAAGCAACTTGATCACAAAAAAAGGTGTTGCTGTACTTTAAAAGGTATTGTTGTTTGAGACTATGCAAGGAATGAGAATGCAGTGAGAATGAAGGCTCAGACGTTCATCAAGTAATGGTGCTTAGTTAATTCATTGCTCAGTACTGTATTAGACTGCTCGGTTGAGCATGGCTGTAGGTAGATGAGATCAGTTACCTTCTTCAGAGAAAATCTAAACTATTATAATGTCCTAAACCACTTTGACTGCTGAGATTAATTTTGTGATGCTGTTGTGATGAGGTTCTCTTTTAGAACCTGCTTTTGGAAAAGCTGTTTGACTAGATAAAATGTCCTTGGGCAAGTTGAAGCGTTCTGTCACCTTGACCATGTCAAATTTGCTCAGCTGGTCACATAGCCCTGGCTGAATGAACACATATGCACGATAAAACTGTGGCTACTGGAGATCACCATCCTGGAGAACTCCACCACATCATAGTAATTCCTGAGAGACCTGCTGCTGGCAGGCAGGCTTGGCTCTGTCTGATCACCTGCGTGGTTCAGGTACTGTGAAGTGGCTTGAATTATGTCCACGAATGCTCACATGGCAGTTCCCTTAGCAAAACAGTCTTGTACAAATTGTCCGCCGTGAGAAAGAGATGTGTCAGGTAGAGGTGTCATGGAGGAGAGACTGTTATCACCTTCTCATGACTCATGTTGGGTAATGGGTAGACAGAGCCTAGACAGACTTAGCCCACTGGTTCAACTTCTTCCATTAGTTGACAGAATAATTTCATCCATCGCATTTCTGAAGCCGAGTTGTTTCTGTATTGTGATATTTCACAGCATGCCAGCAAAGGCTCCAGTTTTCCTGTCTAGTATTTTGTGGAGCTAGTGAATCTGATAATTTCAAGTTTCATGACAGTTCTCTGCTACTACTAGAAAGGACCATAAGCTTTTCTGGTAGTAGATGCCGGGGATTCACGGAATAGGAGAGACTAGATCCCAGGGTTCCAGAGAAAAATTGGGGTGTTCAGAGATGGGAATGTGGAAATGCAAAATGAATCCAAAATTCAAGGAACTTTTGAGTATCCATGTACCATTCTTCTGTAAGGCTGAAATGTCCCTCCATCTGTGCCCTTACTTTGACACTTGCAAAACCATGGATGCTAAAGGTAGTTCTACATTCTATACATTGAAAAAAATGGATAAAGCCGATGGTATTTGAAATTTCTCATATATTTAATCATAACTTTGAGTTTCCCATCTTTCAAAAATTATTTTTAAATAACTGACCTGAGATGAATTAGGCTTTTTGCCATCATGTTACTTATATGTACTGTCTAATGCATTGCAGCTTAATGTCTTCTGTTGCCTGAATATAATCAATAATGTAGAAAATACAAAATAGTGTTTGGAATTTTTACAAGCGTATTCTCAATATATTTTTGCTTATTTTGTTCTATAATTAGTTTAATTTGAATTTCACTTCTACCGCTACAAAAAGTCAGATGCATGTTGTCCAACTGCAGATAGATTCAGTGAACTTTTCTTTACTGATCCATCAGGCTCACTGTGTTGCTTCTGGATGTGGTAACTTGGAAGCTGGAGCTAGAACATATGATGTTCTTTCGGTAATGGATGGTTCCTCAGCTTTCTGAGATGTAGTCAGAGTGAGCCACCAAGCTGACAGAGTTGGGCACAGATTTGCCAGGGGCATGGGGGACATTTTGGCTGGGGGAGATTGCTCATATGGTCATAGTCAGCATCAGGCTTTGCACTGCTCTGAGGCAAGCAATGCAGCCTGGGAGTAAATAACATACGTTACCTCCTCTGCTCCGCACCAGCATACTGATTATTTTCTTCATTGCTTCTGAAATTTCATAACAGAGGAATCAGCTACATAAAAACGAAGGTTTCAGAACTGTTTGCTTTTACCTTTCTTCCCTGCTAGTGTTTATTCAGCAATAGCCAACAAACAGCAGACGGCAACAGGGCATGGACAGACCAATTAGCCGGGAAAATGGAAAGCTGGCTGTCTAGTCCCACCGCCTCCGGCAGCAAAACACTGCGCAAGCAGAGCCTAGGGAGGTATGAGCTAGGATGCTGTATCATGACAGGAGGATATTTTTAATCTATTCTTAATTTTTATGGAACAGAAGGTACAAACTGCATGTTTTCATCTTTAGAAAAAAGAATTCATATAAAGAAATGGTACTTGGTCAAAGAGGAGGGCAGGGTGTAAACTCACTTCACATGTGAATATTTGGCATGCTAAGGGAGAGCATTTCACAAAGGGGAATCTTAGCTAGGGGCTAATGTCTTTAGCTTTCCCCAATGCGAAAACCAAGGCTTTTAAAAGGATAGTCAGAATATTAGTTTAATTAAGGTACCCTGAACCACCCACTGGGGTTGCCAGACTCTCCATTGGCTAAAGAGCAAGTCCAGCACAAATAGTGCCCTGTGCCTAAAGCCAGCCTTTGGGAAGACCCTGTTTATGGGAAGACTCTGTTTAGATTGTATTTCTGAGCTCATGCACGTTAGCAGTTAGTGTCTGTGCCAAGTCCATACGTTTTGCCACGCGTTTTAGCAGCAATTGTACTTAAGGTATGTAAATAATGTTGTTAGAACAATGAACTAGCAACACTTCCTAGAAATACAGCAGAAAACACAATTCTGGCATAAGCCTTTTATTATTAAGTTTTCAGAGTGAGATTTTTTTTTTTTTTTTTTTCTATTTTAAAACAGCTTCCAAGCAGTAACTCATGCCAGGAAAAACAGAGCCATTCTCTCAATGACAACAATGCTCATTGTATTTTCTGTAGCAGATGCCAGGATTTTATCACCAGGCCAGACATTAACCCCCTTGGTATCATTCTGAAAGGAAGCATCCGTGCACCCCACTGACTTCTGTTCCCTATGGTGCTTCATTATGCCTCCTACCTTAAAAGCTTCATGCGCACTTCCTTGCCCAATACATCAAGAAGATCTACAGGGCTGACCTTATTTTTTTCCTCTGCTTTTGAAAGGGAGAATTTGTGTGCTTTCTGGTTTCCCATCAAACATGTATAAGAAAAAAAAAAACACACAAAGAACACACAGGACTATAGCTATTTTTCTGTTGAAACAAAGGAAATTGTTTGGATAAGCACATCTTAAAAACTTTCTTTTCATTGGACAAGTGTCGCTAGAGCACAGAGGACGCATATTTCCAGGGTAGCATCCATCTGAATCATTCCTCTTCCAGTCAACAGATTTCAACACGTGGAACTGGGAGATCCACAATAACACATTCGTTACATAGAGAGGGTCCATTGGAAGTGTTCCCAGCACCCCTTTAATGTACACGATGTTATAGCCGCCATCTCATACACATGAGAGCCTCTAATGCTAACTCCCCGAGCACCACAGTGACGGAGAGGGGCTGTTCCTGTAACCATCAACAGAAGTTTTGCCATTGGTTTCAGGGAAACGGGGATGTGCCTCACCGAGTGTTTATTCTTGTGTGCTCTTCTGTAATGCTTACCTATAATGGACCAATAGTGAAAATATTGTAATTAGAAGCTAATGCAGCTAGTTCCTCTGAGGGACATTATTTGACATGCAAAAGTATCATTTAGCACGGCTGAAGCATGTACTTAAGAGAAACTTATCCTGGAATGCTACGGTCAGATGTAAGAGCAAACTATTATCATTATTGCTATCATGTTCTTGTAAAGTGCTTTCCTTTAGATTTCAAAGAGATGGCTTAGATCTCTCTGGGTTATATGTATTCTTGAAAGGAAAGATGGCAGAGATTGACTTTAGAATATAACTGTTTAGTACAGGAGCTATTTTGGGGGATAGAGAAGTAAAAGGAGATGTTGGAGAGATATATAGCAGGAGATGTTGGAGAGATATATAGCATGATTTACATTATAGAGACTGTAAAGGGCAAACAGAATCTCCTGTTTGCGCTATGACTATATATATATATGTATGCATAAGAGGAAACTGAACGGAACTGAGATTGTGCCTGATGGAACTTCTAGACCCACAAGAACAAAAGCAAATATAATATGAAGTTAGCTCTGGGAACTCTCAGGACAGAGTATCAATGATGAAGACAGGATTCAGAGAGGAAAGCTCAGGAATAAAAATATCATAGTAGTCACACTGGGTAAGAAAACAATTATCTGTCCTTATACTTCAGTATATGCGAGCTGATTACCAGCTGGGGAAAGTTTTAAGTTTCCCCTAGAGCAGCAGTATTACACAATTGTCAACTACACTGTAGGGAATTTAATAATTTCCTCTGGAATATCTGCCATAGCGCATTGCCTGAGAAAGGATATGGACCCAGGCAGATCACCATCTACTCCAGTGGTAATATGTTCAAAAATAATTTTAGCAGGATTATGTATATTATTGCTTTGTAAACACTTGGGATTAGAAGGGCAAGATATAGGTATGTATTTGCACAGCAGTGTGGATATTTAAAAGGGCTCAAGAGATGTCTTTGAGGAACTATATTTGATTTCATTTTTCTTTACTTAAGAGTTATTTTTTAAAAGAATTTATGAATTTTGAGGTCAATTCAGCCATGTGAAAAAAACATTAATTTGTCAGGTTAATAAAAAATACAGACCTGCTATGTTACCTATCCTAAGCTCAAGGAGAAGAAAGAAATTTTTTGGAAATGAATAATTAAAATAGCATCAAAATAATATAGCCACTGATCTCCCATAAATCTATTGATATTGCTAGTATTGCTGTTATTATTTCTATTTGGACAGTTTGATAGCAGCTTTTATCATCCTTCTAGGTGCCTTATCGAATTCTGGTGTGTTCAGCAGAGCTGATAAGAGATGAGAAATGCCACCCCTGGGATCTCCATGGATTATTTTTATGCACGACTGTTCAATGACAGCCAGTCAAGGAGATCTGGAAAGCAGTTTTATTGTTCTGGAGGGGCAGCTGTTATTCTGCCTGCACCAGCAGAGTAGAAAAGAATGCACCTGCCATTCTGTGACAGACTGAAATTTAATTTCTTGCAAATTTCAAGCTGCATTGGTGTGCAAAGGGCCATCTTCAGGAGTTCTCTTTGAGGACACAAATGAAAAGCAAGCAAAAGGAGGGAATAAATGACCTCTTGGCTTCTGAAGCTGATATTGAAGTGAGAGGCAGAGGCACCCTGACTGAGAGGAGTGGGGAAGCACAGGGCAGCATGAGTTTTATCTTGTCTTTATCTTATCTCAAGAACATTTGAGAGAGCCCAGTACTGGGAGGTGATGAGTGTGCTGCCTCCTGGTGACAGCTGAGTACATGAAGAGTAGTTCCCTGGGCTGACAAAAATGCCAAGTATATAGCACAAGTCTGCAAGACTGTGTTCTTGGTGTCATACTGCATGCTCCATACTGCAATAGGGTTTCAGTTGCCCTCTGTCATCAAAGTCTTTGGCCCAAAAGGAGATTCCATTGGGAACAGCTGGGAGCATTGGTCTGTTGGGAGCTTCTATCACTATCTATCTTTTTACCTATGCTCCTCATTCTTCCCATTGCTCTTATTCTTCTTTTTTTTTTTTTTCCTTTTTTTGCCTTTCTCCTTTAGTATATCGTTTTTGCCCAATTACAATAAAAAATCATGAAAACTGTAATGCCTCACGTCTCAGCAGCCAGAATGCAAATAATAAGTATATGCGATTGGAAACAAAATAACAAAACCAAATTCTCAGCCATGGTTCTTAAATGTGCTCATTGCATTTTTACCTTGGTTCCACTTTATTACCATGCTTGCAGTGGTTTATGCGCAGTCATACATATATGTGTGTTTATATATATGTGTGTGTATATGTGTATATATATACACATATATATATATATATATACGTGAGTGTGTCTTTACATATACAAAGAGCAGATTCATAAATGAACAGCAAAGCCATTTTAGCAAAGTAATAAAACAGTAAATAAATTAACTTGGTTTAAAATCATGTTTATAATGGAAGACATTAAGCAGAAAACTACAGTGCTTAGGACTGAAAGAGAGCTTATTCATTTAGCTGGTAAAAGCAAAGAAGCTGAACTACGTACATGTCTCTATTTAAAATTTAAATTCGGACATTGTCACATAAAATGTTGTGTTTGGGTTCTTCTGTGTGTGATTAGCTAAAATTACACAGCCTTGTGGTTAGCCTGGGTCTTTGCCTGATTGTCTGTAAACAAGTCTGATCTCCATTTTCCATTACAAAATAGATCACCTCTCACTATTTCCTGGATTTTGATTATTTGTCAATAATTTTGTTTTCAGCTGTCAGCAACAGCAACAGTGGTATGTCTTGTGTGGCTATGCCAGACAAATGACATTACTTAGTCCTCACTGTTTTTATGTACTGTCTGGTGTAATCTAAGAATAGAGGCTTGAGTCTAAACAGATTCTGAGCAGTGAAATGTTACCCAGATACATCTATGAATAAGGCTCTGTGAATGACTGATCCCTTATTTTAAGCACTAAATGTAATTCAGAGCAGGTTGGAAGTCACGGTCATCATTTGAAGGCAAATCTTCTCTGCCTTTCCTAACTATTCGGATACTGGGGCTTGAGAGGTTGATTTCTCTCAGTCTACCCTATGCAGAGTAATTCTACCTGAATAAAATACAAGAATTCATGGGGAAGCACTTGAGTCTCCCTCACCCCAAAAGACTAGACAACTTACTAAGTGATGGGTTATAAAGAGAGTGTGAATACTATATTCCTCTGCTATGGGTTTTGGGTCAGATTTTCCCTTACTGCTTTAGATGCTTCACTTTGTTACTGTGATGCCTGAGAAATAAGTGCCTGGTCCACCAAGGTGGTTGCAGCAGCCTATGTCAAATATCTTTGTATCCTGTACAGGCATCAGGGATCTGCTCAGGGCAAAGGCGCCTCCAAAGGCAGATTCAGAGTCCTGATATCCTGAAGCGAGCACTACTCACCTACCCACCTACCTGGAAAGCTGTCCCCTCTCTGCTCCTACATCCTGAGCTGCCTGCAGCTATCTCTTTGGACACTGAATGTGCAGTGTCGTCTCTGAACTTGTGCTTGACGGACAGGTCCTCAATATTTGCTTCAGTCCTTTCAAGAAACAGTACATCAGAAAGGGCATATGTCAAAGGATTTTCTTTTGTGAAATGGTCTAGTAGGCTAGAGATGTGTGAGAACTGGTCATCTTGTAGACTTTCTTTCCTACTACAAGTCTCAATTTCTGGTGGCATTTTTCTTCAAAGAGCCCATTCAGTACCGTGTATATCCTACCTCTCTCTCCACCTCTTCAGCACAGCGTTTGCCTAAGACCTGTGCTGCAGTGCACAAATCCAAACCCCAGCTCCTAAAATAAGTCATCTTTGCTGGTATTTTCCCTACCTCCAGGTGTTGGGGACAGAATGTTCCCGAAGGGCAGGTAAGGCTACTGGGCGCTATTCAAGAGTATGACTTGTGAGAAACACAGTTCTGGAAACGAGCAAGGATGTCTCCAGGAAATGTTCTTGATCTCCTACTTGAAGTCAGCGAACTGAGGTTTGGGGACAGGGGACAACAGTTGAAAAAAGTGTCAGCTCTTTTAAGACACAGGTTGATTTGTCAGGCAAGATTAAAATCCACACTAAGCTTTTATATGTTAAGTATTATAAAAAACCTCAGGTTTTCTTGTATGGTTAAAACTGTCCAAGAAAGCATTCTCTGAGATATTCTCATGGATGCTTACATCTGTAACGGCATTGTAAATAGATGATTTCATTTGGACAAAATACTGGGAGTAAGAGGTCTTTTGAGAACACAAAATTTCCAAATGTTTGGTTAAGGTGAATGACAATTCATTCTTTTGTTCAGGTTGCTTATGGTGGTGGGGGGAAAGGATGATCAGCACATCTGATTTGATTTTTACTTGAATTTTGAAAATAACTCTTTGAGTTTTTTATTTATGATTATTTCCTCAGAATGTGAAGTGGTCCCTTGAATGGGAATAAAATACTTCTGATGTCTCCAAGATCAGCATGTGTACATTACTTCTTTCAAAGTTAACTTCTGGAAGGAAGCTGCTTTCTTGTTCTACAGTTATTGGCCTTCTTTCCTAATGAAGCTTCTCTCTTTTGCTCACATTAAATAATGCTATTTGAGCATCAGCCAAGTAAAGGGAAGCTCATATAAGAAGTCTGACATGTACAAACATGTAGATTTTTGCATTTTCTTTTATCTGAACAAGGGGACTTGAATATTTAGAAAAACATTTTGAAAAAACACCTGAGCCAGAAAAAATATTTTATCTGAAAGCTGCTACAGAGTAGTATTTTATGAAACAAAAGGAGGTAGTTAACAGAACAGGAAAGGTGAAATGTGGTCTGATAGGTTTGTTGGATTTGGACGGGATATTTAAACCATGCCTCAAATACAAATAATTCTGGCTGGTGGAAAGCTATTTTTGGAAGGCTTTGCTTGACAAATGATAAAATTTACCAGTTTGAGAAAACATGGACATTTTCCAGGCTTTGATAGGCACATATGCAAAATCCTGATCGAACAATAGCTAACAAGTCCCAGAGAGCACACAGGGCAAAGGATAGCTGGGGAAAAGGGATAGTATGCTGCTGTCACTTGGGGGCTTGTACATCTGCTTCTTTTCTCCAAGGGGAACCAGGTCAGTCATTCTGCCCTGCTGGTTAAAGTCAAGGGAGGGCTAGAAACAGGAACATTTGCAAGTCAGGAGGAAGGCCCAACTTCAAATGACTTTTGGGCCATGCTCAGTTGCATTTGCAGGCAGCGTGTGCTGATGCTTCTCTACCACGAAGAGGGCAACAGCTTCTGGAATGTCATATCCAATGACTTCTAGTGCAGAGAGAAGCCAAAACCCCCCCAGAGATGCTGCTACTGTTTTTTAAGAAGAATGTGGGACTATCAAGGGGATAAAAGGGAAGAAGAGTTCTACACTTGTAAATGCAGGTAAAATTTGTGCTTCCTTAAATTGAGAAAACGTATTTCAAACAAAATAGAAACTTTGTACAGAATGGACACCTGTGTAAAAGAAAGTAGGAAAATGGAATTCTGCATATCAATATTAAATCAAAAACCAATTCTTTTTTAAAAACAGCTACTTTCTGAGTAACTCTATAAAACTTTATTTTAAATTTTAGAAAACCCTCTGAATCCTCCATGAAATAAAAAAAAAGGGGAAATCGCTTGAATAGAAATGTTTGTGAAGGGAAGACATGATTTCCTGACCAACCATAGCTACCATAAACCCTGCTCACATTGCTATGACTCTTCCACATTAATGCAACCTCATTTGAAATTCTAGGGAGATAATATGTGCTTCATCTGAGAATTTTTTTTTTTTATAGACTGAATATAAATAGGGAGATTTCTGGATCATTTATAGTTGTGATCTGTATCTAAAAACTCATACATTTGACTAGCTGGGGAGCAAGACTTATGCCAAAACTCTGTCTTCAAAAACAATGTTGCCCCGCTGTCTACATTTCCCAGTAACTTTCCTAGCACTTTTCAATTTTTGGCAGGGTGGAAGGGAACTTTGTTAGTTACTTTGGCTATTAACATTGAGGCTGCTTAGCATATATTGCAAGTCTTATCTTTAGAACTGTAAATATGTGCTCTAGGATTAAATAAAATATAACCACTTTCATCTTAACATCATTATCCCCAAATTCTATGGTTACTAAAACAAAATAGATTTTAATGCTTTTCATTGTTATATTTCCAGCTCAATTTGCATATATATATTTATTAAATTTTATTTTAAGGCAAAAGCTTTGTCCACAAAATGAGCATTTGTTTTGCTTTAGTTTTGCTTAGATAAACAGGACAGGAGAAAATGCTGAAAGCTGGTCCACTGTGTGAGCAGATGTTCTTCTACCATTTGTACTGAAAAGTGGGATCAATAGGAGTGAGTTCAGGTGAACCACGTGTGAACCAAAAAAAAAAAAAAAGTGTGTCTCTAAAGTGACATTGTCTTAGGATGTTCAAAGCATTAAATATTGAACTAAAAAAGACCTGCCCCCAATAACCTCCCAGTGCAAATACAGGGCTACAGTGCACTATTGCATCTAACAAAAGTGAAAAGTAAAAGTGAGGAAGGATATGAAGAATATGACACATTTCATACAACAAAAAAGGGAACAAAGGCCTCCGAAGGAAATAAATGCTACCAGTAAGATCTCGGTACAGGAGGTTATGGATGTGGATCATGTAATCATTACAGTATTTTCAGTAGAGTCTGCACCAAGATGACTTTTGATCAAGGCTTTTTGTTGCAACTCCCATTCTCTAATTGTAGTGCACCTTTGGACAACAGTTTTCTACTGCTTAGAAAATACTTTCAGCTATTCCTAATGTAATTATGCAGTCTCACTCATTAAAATGGTTCTGCTGTAAACAGATTAAAAACTCCAACCTGAATATATATTTGACATGCTTTAGTGTCTTCAGGTACGTGCGTGAGCAGCTCTGTACGACTCTATACATTCTGTAGCTTGCATTGTCTGAGATGAGGGGAAGTAATTAAATCCAAAACCAAAAAATCTTGAGAGACTGAATACTATGGTGAATCAACAAACTTAAATTGGCAAGTAAACATTTGACAGGTTGATAAGCTACTTCAGAGGAAGGAGGATTGGAATATTAGTTACATATATCAGAGATAAAGAAAACAGGCCTACTAAAGAAAATAAATGCTATGCTGATAAGCACATATACATTCACCATGTTAAGCTCTCTGTAAACTAGATGATATGTTTTAACAACTCTTGTTACATAGCCAGTGCACTTGAGCATAACAGCTTTCTGCAGTGAGAACACAATCCATTTGGAGAGTTATTTGATAATGCATTTATGAGCAACTCTAATGGGTTTCAGCAGAATGTAGATCTTAATTCTGACTGCTTTTTTTTTTATTTTTGAATATGATAATATTGTAATACACTCAAAGATAATTACATTCAATAACAGAATCATCTTCTTGTTTTAGACTTTGCATCATCTTTTTTTTTTTTTTTTTGCTTTCATAGGAGTCTCACCATTCTTCTGGCTGGCAGAACTGTGTGAAATAGTACTTAAAAAAATAAGAGCTATTTTAAAAGCTTTTTCTATTATTCAGAAACAGTCATTTATAGTATATTTCTCTGTGGAGTTTACTCCCCTCCCCCCTTTTTTTTTGTGCTAGTGACATTTTAATCCAAAGGTGGGATTTACTCCCACCTATTTACTCCCAAGACGAGGTCTAGGGATCTTAGAAATCTAATGACTTTTGCATTTTAACAGAACAACAGAATCGTTACGCAGAACGAAATCTCTTGAAATGTGCCTGACTAAAAAAGATGAATATACCATCTTAAAATATGTCACTTCTATTTGTTTTCTGGGATATGGTATTAGTTTTCCAGGGATTTCAGTGTTCTGATTTTCTACTGAGTACATGTAGACAGCTAGTTATTTCTGAACAGATAAGACATCAAAATGTGAGTGCTTTTCAATAAAAAAAAATAGTCTTTAAAGTAGAGTTTATTCTGGAAATTGAATGACAAAAATGTTACTTTTCAAAAAAAAATGGAATAGAGATTCTTCTAAGGAAAATTTCGTTCTTGTCAGAGAATTTCAGGTTATTAGGCAGGCATGAAGAAAAGATGAAGAAAACACGAACAGAATATGAAGAAAAAATCTTCAAAAATGTAAATATTTTTTAATGGTGTTTTAATGGTGTTCTGTCCTTTGAAGAGCTTATCCAGGTCTGTTGAACGTGATATGGCCACGGCGGTAACCTCCCCTCTGCAAGGTGAAGAGGGGCTGCAGTAGAAGGAGATACTTCCACGTATGAAGTGTGTTCCTGCCCAAGTATCCCCATCACTTCACTGCCATTTCAGATGCATCACCCACCAGTACTCTGTTATCTTTGCTTTAGACAGTGATAAATATCTCAGAACATACCTTATATTTTGTGACTACTATTTCAATCCTGTTGTTTCCATGGTGATAGAACAATTAGCTCATTCCAGTGACTTACTGCCCTGATTTTTTCTGCTCTTTCGACACACCCTAAATATTTGAGTTTCTAAAATTCCCTTCCTTTACTTCCCCAAATTCTGCATCCTATATACTCAATTCACAGGCTTCCCCAGAATTTCTGTCTGTGTTGGAGCAGGTCTTGTATAAAAGCAAAGCAAAGCAAAGCAAAGCAAAGCAAAACCAAACCAAACCAAACCAAACAAAACAAAAAATCTAAGTTTAATTTAGATTTTAAATGATAGTGAATCTGCCAAAACATTACGGAAGTAGATCCAGTGTTTGACTGTGATCGCTAGTGTGAAATTTATTTTCAGCTACAACTGGATCAAAGTTTGCATTTTTCAGTTTTTCATTCCCACACCTCCTCTCTGATTGTTTAAGTAATGTCCCAGAGAATTCCTTCAGCTGGTTGTTCCCTAGGGCAAATTGCATCAGAACCTGTTGATCTAAAGCAATCTAATTTGTGTAAATAGTCTCTAGCCTCTTCTTTCACTGTTCTAACCTGAGATCTTGTCCCTTCAACAGTGATGTTAAGTATGATATATGCTTGATTGTCATTGACCTTATTGAATAATGGAGCAAAACAGGAATTAAACACTTCAGTTTTCTTAACATCACCTGTCACCTTGTCTTCCTCTTGCTATGGGTCTTGTTTCTGGTTATGACTCGTGTCTGTCCTTTGCTTGTTTTGTACAACGCCCTTTCTTCTCTTGCCCTACATGCCTGTGTTCTTCTGTCATGCTCATCCTTATTACTTGTCATGCTCATCCTTATTACTTGTCATGCTCATCCTTATTACTCTACCAAATTTCCACTTTCTGACCAAGCCAGTTTTAGGTCTGAGATCAATGAAGAATGTGTAATTTAGTCAGGAGGTCTCCTTCTACACTTTTTATTCTCTCTGCATTAAAATATTTTGTACGTGAGTCCTTATCTTGCTCAAGAAATTGCTGATTGGATTTTTTTTTTTAATTATTTTGTCTCCTTTGGGATTTTATCTTCCACTTTCTGAATATTTTGAAGTCTTCCTATTGAAATTCATTGTCGTTTTGGCTATTCTCCTTCTCTCTCTTTGTAATGATCTTACCATCTCATGGTAGGAGCTTCCATCTTCTTATTCTCATGTTGTCCTTCTCTACTAGAATTCTCCCCTCTTGCTGTTCTCACCACACCCAGAATTATCGCCTTATCTATGCCTTGTAGCTTTCTTTTTCTAAAGAAAAGTTAGGGGATGAAAATCCTGCAGGTAGATCATATTCTTTTGAAGGCAGGTTGCATAAAGCTTCATGCTCTTAACCATCTCTTGTTGGTGGTCTGCCTCCTCCTCCACCGTAGTTCCTTCACTTGTTTCCATTTCCACTGTTACGCAGAAGTTCAATCAGGTTTACTCTGTGATTTCACATCTCCCTTAAGTTTTTATTAATGCCCGTTAAATGCCATTTTGATCATGTAGCAAGAATTTAATCTCTTTTTGCTTATCATTGAAGTGGAATATACACATGCAAGCTTTTTAGCAGGCTGAATCACTACACTTTCTCTGGTTCCTTTTCTGATCTTGTTATACTAACTGGTGGATGGGCTTCTCTCAGAAGTCTCAGTAAGTTTTATCCTGAAACAACTTAATAATGTCAGCCAAGCCTATCTTTGCTAATGTTAGCAAAGCCTAGGTGTTACTCCTCATCTTTTTCAGAGATGGACTGCAGTGTCATCCCATAGCAGACAGAATGCAATACCAAGAAAATCAAAGTCTTCAATTGTGATGTCAACTATTCAGCCATGCATTAAATTTCAGAATGCACTTACACTTTTTTGATCCTCTACCTACAGCTGAGATGATTCATGAGAGAAGATCCTACAACCAAGCTTCGTGCCTCTTCCCCGAGAGAGACAATTGCGATTTATTTAGGCACTTTCTTGTCATAATTTTCATTTGGATGAATACCAGGGCGTAATAGTGGCTACACCAGATCTATATGTCTAATAAATTAAAGAGCAGGTTGCTCAAACTTTGTTTCCCTGCCAGTTGTACAAGCATAAAACCAGAGCAATTCCACTGACAGTACTTTTAGGTGAGGCAGAGCTCATTATTCTGCTTTCATTTCCTGATGGCGCACAGGAGACCATCTCAGCTTTTGATGTTGATTCCAGCTGCAGCAGCTTTAGCACGCTGAAATTCGCCAAATGGATTAAGAAATGGGTGTGGAGCCTGACGTTTGGGGTCAGAGCCAAACTTGTGCGTGTTCAGTCTGTGTCTTTCTCCCTGTTTCACTGTATTATTGACAAATAAGGAAGGCTGAAACCGCAGGACTTTTTGTCTCAGAAGACGACAACCTATAGACAGTGTACAGTCCAATGGGGAGGCTGTATCTTAAGTGCCTTGAAATGTTTGTGGCTCCCCATGAATTATACAACAAGTCCTAAATCAAATGTTTTACACAGAATAACTTTGAATAACAGACTACTACCTGGACTCTCTGCTGGTGTTTTTCCCTCTCCTACCCACATTTCTTTTCCTAGCCTCTTTCAGTCATAGCTGCTCTTGCATTCTATCTTGGGTTGCACTCTCCTCCATGCAAGCCTTTCTGTTTTTCTTTGTTCAGTGTTTAGAAGAAGAAAAAAAGAAAAAAGTTCCAGCAGACTGGAGCTGTTTGCAGCTCCTGCAACACAAATCACACATAGTCGGATGTACAGCGAACGCAGGGACTGTCAGTACTTTGTGGGCTCACACCCTTTCTGGCGAGAGGAGGATGGAGGGCACCTGTCCACGAACCATGAGGTGCTTTCCATGTTCAGAAGGCCTTGACCTGCCTGAAAACGCCCTGAGCTCAACGCTAGGTAACAAGCAGGCACTAGAGGAAGTGAGTAAAAAGTTTGCATTGAGCTTCGTGGTGACAGGGAGCACCAGCTGGGTCGGGAGCGGAAAAATGCAGCACTGCTCATTCACTGAGAGTTCCAAGGATGAGAAAAAGTGTTTACTTGGGCTTTCTTGTCAGTTTAATCCACTTCTGCAAGCTTGCACACATGCACAGTGAGCCCAACTGTTCTCTTTTTAAATTGGAAACAAAGTTCGTTTTATTGAGTCGTCGGCCAGCACGGACGCAGAGACGTTCAGCGAGTGGGCACAGAGCATTTTTTCCACAGGATTCTTTGAAAGTCTCGTTCATCCAGGCTGAACCCTCGCATCTGGCAGCCGCTCGCTTCTGATGACTCCAAGACCCACATGAAGGACATGAATATTCATGAGGTTACTCATGTTGCGTTCCTTTCCTGCGGATGTGTGGAGCTCCAAGGACCAGGGAGACACTCTGGAGGAGCTGAGCTGCAGAGCTCCTGCCAGCTCACTGAGCTAGTCAGAAAATCATTTTCCTGTCTCATGAAACTTTCCAGTTGGATTTTTGTTTTCTTTCTTTCTTTTTAGGACAGAGACTTGACTAACAGCAGGTTTTCAAGGAAGAAAACGAACAATAACCCTTGCCTTCCCTAAGCCATGCAAAAGCAAAATTCTAACCTAAATCTAGAAGAAAGACAATTTTTCCCTGATTCAGGCCACATGATTAAACCAGTCTTTTTCATACCTGGAAAGAATGCCCTAGCACCCAGTTATCTTTTAGTACATATTAATGCAATCTATTTGCCTCCTCCCTTCATTCCCTACTCAAAATTCCATTTGGATCTGAGAACTAGTTTACCCAGTCTAAGCTTCACTGAAACTGTAGATTCCTAAAAGGTATAATATTTTAGCTAAGATTTCTTTTATACATATACACATACACACACATATATTCCCCATACATACTTGCCTTGGGACAAGAACTACCAGCCTGGTGGAATTTTAAGAGCTTTTACTCTGCCAGGAGAATAAAACAACTCTACTTGTTGGCAGGGAAAAATCCTGCATCTGTTGGAACATTTCCCATGGTTACTTTCTTACCTTCTCCAGAGGAACACAGCTTTAAACACAGTGATTGATATGATTTCTACAGGTTCTTTGTAAGATAAGTTGCTGCACTCAGAAAGATGCTGTGCAGTTCCCACAGTTTTCTACTGCAGCTTGCAGTAAGTGGGGAAAAGACGGCTGTAGTTGTGTTCTCCCTAGTAACTGGGGCAATTGCTGGAGCCCCCCATGAAATCCCCCTTGTGGATATCCCTTTGTGAAGTCCCCAAGCAGGATATGGAGTGGGGCATGGCCACCACCTCACAACACTAATGTTATGAGCATGCCCGTTTGCTGGCCCTAACAAAGGGAGGCCTGTGTGAGGCTGACAGCTCTACAGATGAAACTTTTGAATACTCCAGATACATAAATAACTTTTGAAACAAGATATTAATTGCTATTACTATTAACTGTTATTTTTAGGCATCTAGACAACGGGAAGATGAAGGTGAGTGCATGACATGATGGATCAGTTGACTCTAAATTATAAAAAAACTTTCCTCCCTCTAAAGTGTTGCCATCTAAAGGAGAATCTGTTACAGATGGATAAGATAAAAGTGGATCAGGGAGAAGAATGGGATAATGAATAAAAAAATATACATAAAATGCATGTAACTTTATAGAATTGATCAGAAATCCTCACTAGCTTAATCATTGTCAGGTTAATGTTTACTACTAAAGGAGATGGCTTCTAACCAAGAAACTCTCCAAACAGGGAGATAAATATATTTAACTTTATCTTCTACCAGAGAAGACATTTCCCATAAAAATGATACATTCCCATATGTATGTTTGACTTGGTCAAATATTTCATATGACTCTAAGATATTTGACATTAAGATATTTGTGTATAACCTGAGCTATAAAGTATATTTTAATATCTCATTAAAATTCCACTTGGACCACATACGGCATTTAAAAATTCATTTGTTATCTTGATTGATAGCATTTCAGTGAACACTGGTGGAGTTTAAAACCAAAATAAGATCTTAGATATAATGAAGCAGACCGTGCTGACTGAACTTTTTGTAGCTTCCACAAACTGCCACACCACAAGGAAGAGATCAAACAAATCTTTAAAATATGTAGCCTGATAATAATTATGATTATATATCTGAGAGATAAAATAGATATTAAATGATGGATTGCATTAAGAATATATTATTACTATATTAAATTGCCTCTGGGAGAAATGGCAGTACAGTATAGCAGGAAAAATGCTTCCGTTTGCTTCTGAGGTGGAGTGAAGGTTAAGCAGTGCTTTATGAGTGATGTCGCTCAAAAACAAAGTTGTCTGAACAGTGTGCAAAACATGCACATCAGCAATTTACTACTAAGGAGTAGCTCAATGAGAATAAAGATAGTTTAAGACCATTGGGTGATAAATGCTTGGAAAAGCAAAAAAAAATATATTTTCTTAAATATATGTACATAGCCAACCAGGCACATAAATGTATCATATCTCTATTATTTTCTGTGATAATCCCTGCAGTTTCCCCAGTGCTTTTTCTGAGTGATGGTAGTGAAGGTGATGGTAATGATTGCTGCAGCAGGGGTATCTCGGAGGGAGAGCTGTTACTGCAAACAAAAAATCTCTCAATAACAAACCCTACCTCTCTCTGACAGCAAGTATTAAGTACAAACTACACCAACAGCTAAATTTATACTTTCCTCAATTTACCTTTTTTTCTTCTTCTCCTGGCTTAAATCCATTATATATATACATCTTTGAGATTTTGATCTGTTGCATGATTATAGGAGTCTACCTCTTATTCAGACAGCCTGGGCAAAGTGTAGGGCAGCACATTAGTGGCTAGGTGTGGGTTACATGCAACTCTGAAACTCTCTAACACGGCATTTCTTCACTCCTGCTCTTCCCTCTCACATTTATGCTCCAGACCAGGCTTAGCTCACACTTCTTTTTAGAAAGCAGAGCTTGAAGCCAGGTATTTTGCCACAAACATTTGCAGGCTTACAATTCAAGCAGCCCTAACTGAATGCTGTCTCTCACATGGAAAACAAATTCTGTACATGCTGTACATTCTTCAGTGCAAAATAAAATCCAGATGGCCTTTATTTTACAAAAAAAAAAAAAAAGTAAAAAAAAAAAAAGTGGGGCAAACAGATGAAGAGACAGAAGTCCTTTCTTACTCACATCTCTCTTCAAGCACTGCCAAAATGAAGTAAATGAAGCTCACGTGACCGGCCAAAGGAAGACGGCTACTAAATTATGAGATGACAATATAAGAAGAAATTTATTCTCATTGAAAATGAAAGGATATCAGCAGATGAAAAGCAAGGAAACACAGGTGTTTGTCGTTCTGCATTTCAATAGAATCTTTAGAGCAGATCTGGCTGGCCTGGGATGCAGAGGAGGCCAGTCTGATGAAGAACAGAGGTTGCTGTCACAGGACACTGAAAGAAAAATTAAAGTGGAGCAAAGTCGCTTCAAACGGAAAATGCAGACATTCCGTTTGAAGCAAAGGCCAAAATGAAACCCTGCATGTGTATCAAGATTCCTTCTCAATTTGCTTCCAAACAAAATTTGATCAAATATCTCTATAATCTATAATCTTGCTTTGGAAAGAGACATAGTAACTGATGATCCGCTGATGGCTCTCTTCCAGTCACAGCATCCTCGAGACTAAAAAGAAACAAATAAGAAATTTTACCCGATGACAGACTAAAATCCATTTAACTTTTTCTGAAAATTCACTCATCCATTCATGCAAGTAATCAATAAAGATCCTTCTCACTTTTAATAAAGTTCCTTCTCACTTTTCCATGAGTATTTCATATAGAACCTTCTGGAAACATGTTTTGAAATGTTTTTCTGTATCTTTATATCTGTAGTTGCCTTCTGAGCCTGTCTACTTTTCCCCCTTCTCCTATTTTTCCATTAAAAGGGAGGAAAGTTGTGGAAGGGGAGAGGAGGAAAAACTATAAAATAGAGCTAAAAAAAAAAAAAAAAAGAGGCCAAGAAATTGGTCCTCAAAAATTAATGTTAAGTAAGTACATGAGTAATAAAATTTTCATTTAACTGGGACCTCAGGAGAAAGGAAGGGAACCATATGTGCAGGAGAGATAGGAGAACTGAACAAATTAGAAAATCGCCATGGAATACTGACCGCTGTTGTTGCACAGCTTGCCATGCTCCTGCAGTCGCTCTGTGCTTGCTCTAGATTAAACAAAGATACCAAAGTAGTAACAACAATTACAACAAAAGTAAAAATTAAAAAAAAAGCATGGATGTGTGTGATTTAAAAGTTATAACAGTAAGATCAATCTGCACTGAACACATAATGCCAGCACATGAAACTCTCCTGGACATTTCAATATTTCCTTTATAAATCGCTATGAGGTAAAATATATTATCAGGGAGTCAAAGGAGAATAATCACTATGCTTAGAGTCTGTAGAAATAAAACACTAATAAGACACTAATATCTGAAATAAGAATGAATTTCTGGCATAATGAGGTAAGAAGATAGTGAGACAATATTATATATTTATATATAGTACAGTCTTCTCTCAGTCTTTCAGCACTGTTCAGGGTGACTCATTGCTGGAATAGAGGTCAGAGTTCTTATGATCAGAAAGTGTAAAGAACAAAGAACAATTCAATTCATTGACATTTTGAAGTGTGATGAATAATTTCTAATTGTTCCCAGCTGACTTCAAGAAAGATGCAATAGGGCTTCTTATTTAAACTACGTAAAAAAACAAATAATGTCAAGCATAATGAATAGTATTTGAAATACTATTAATAAAAGTATTAGAAAATAACTCCACTTTGATATTTTGTAAAAAAAAAATCTTTTTTTTTTTTTTTTTTCTGCTGCACTTGTGTATTTAAATGTAAGGCTTCAGCCTACTGCGGTTCATTCCATCCTTTATTATGGATAGGTAAACATATTCTTCCATGAGGTTTTGTTTTTTGAGAATAGTTTTCTCTGTCTCTACAGTGCAACCATAAGTGATCAAACTGGATTAGTGTTTGAGTAAATACCATAAATTATACAGCCTGATGTAAAGCATAAATACCAACAGTTTTCAAGAACAATATTAAAAAAAAAAAAAAAAAAAGGAAAAAAAAAAGAAGGGCTACTGAGTGAATGGATTTAGTACCAGAACTTTCCAATTTTCCCTTTCATCACTATCAACCATAATATGTGTCTATAGTGCTTTGGAAGATTGGCAGCTCAGAAACCTGACAGCAAATAAACATGACAGCAAATAAACTGGAGCATCATTCTAGCTCTTAGATTCATAGCTAACTGGCCCTCAGACACTGGTGAGACTCTAGTGTATATGCTGTAGGGCTGGTGATACTGCTACCAGCTTAAAGACTATACGTCTTTTGGATTTCACGTCTTGCAGAGGTCTATTTTTCCTCTCTAGGCTTAGCAGGATCCAAGAAGGAGCATCCGTGTCTCTCCTTCATCCAGTACCAGCTGTGAGCTCTCTGAACCTGTGGGAGAAGCCCAGTTCCCAGGTAGCTTCCCAGCTTATTGTAAACTTTATTGACTGAGTGGCCTTGGGAGAGAATTGCTTTCCTTACAGTTTTCACTCTGAGTTCCTAAAATACACTGCAATGGTCTAGACACTAATAAGGAGGGCTGACCTGCCCTTTCTGATGACCTAATGTTTTGCTTGATCCAAAGCACTGCAGTTTGTCCCTATTTCTAAAATTAAATACTTGTTTACAAGACTTTGATTTACCTCCAAAATGTGAAGTGAAGCATTGAA
>VZSV01000080.1:2042831-2085468 GCA_013398735.1 Nothocercus julius
TCTAGAGGAGAGGAGAGGAGAGGAGAGGAGAGGAGAGGAGAGAAATTTACCCAAGCATGTTCTGCTAACTCTCTTTTTGGTGATTTTTTTAAAACAAGTTTGTTCTGCATAAGCACTGTTTTTGTAACGTGCATATATGTATGCATATACATATGCATGTATATACAGAGATATAAATACAAATCACCTGCTTTTCAGCAGATGCATTTTTAACCTTGTGTTGATCCCTTGCTTGGCCACTGAGACTTTCAGAGCATCCTGGTGCCGTGCTCTCTCATGCTGTGCTCCCACAACTTTGCTCTCCACGGGGGGCTGGCCCCCAATATTTGAGAGGCAAGACCTGCACTAAAAGGGAGATGAACAGTAACAGCCTCCTGCAGTTCGGGGGTGTTTCTGTCTTGTTTTGGCTCTTCTGCCAAATTACCAAGCCTTGTACTCTGCCAGCATGTTGATGCACCTGCATCCATGTCACTGTCCTCACCTGGCGGGAGCCAACATCAGACACTGGAGGATGAAGCCTGTGATCATGCTGATAGCTCCGGGGCAGGTAGGCTAGAGCAGGAGAGCTCAAGAGACCAGTGTGTACTGGAGAGCTGGGAGACCTCTTGCCGGAGGCAACAGCACAAAGCTGAAGCTAAATGCCAACAAACAGCTAGAAATAGCTGTTTTTATTTGGGTCAGAGGTTGCCTATCTCTAAGTTGTCTACTGGGAAAAAAAAGAAAATAAAAACAAGAGCTTCGAGTCACAAATTGCAGAGGGAGGGGACGCAGGAGAGAGATGTCATGAATTCCTCTGGCAAGGCCGTGCTGCTGACATGCTCGCAGCTGAACTCCTGGGCTCTTGTCTGATGAAGGCAATGACTGCTAATATTTCCACGTCCAGATATTTATTTAGGCAATATGAATAAACCAACGTGAGCTCAAACAAACCATTGTGCTCTTTTGTACACTCAGACCGGATAGATTATCAGAGCAAACAGTAATGAAATGATCTGATTTCATATTCCCTGATGAGTTTGCCAACTGCATCCTCTGAGATCTCTCACGTTCACCCAGTATTCTGCTAATAATGAATGAGCAATATTTCACTCAGGGCCAGATCTCTAAAAAAAAGATGCAGGCTGCTTAGAAATGTAATTTGCCCAGGACGCAGGCACTCAGCCCCAATTTGTCCTCCAAGAGGCTGGCTGCTTTGCTTATTTCTCATCTTGGGGCCCTAATTCCCACAATGATTTTCTTTCCTGTCCTAAAGTCCTCAGATGGCTTAAAAGTTGCTTCTGGAGATCTGCAAGTGCTCCTCAGTTTTGGACAAAATTAGTGCTCAATTCCTGCTAGCATTTTTCTAGACGTAGGGAAATAGAAGTCCTCCTCAGAAGTCATCCTACCTCCTCCAATAGCTTCCCTCAAATTACTCCTCAGACCAACACAGGCATAGGGAAGAAAATGTCTCAGAATATTGCAGCTTTATTTCTAACCAGGGTAAAGGAAATGGTTGTACATTAGCCTAGTATATAGGGCACTCACTCGGCATGTAAAACAACCTGACATTTCTTTTCTTTGACTGAAAATATCCAGACTCCATCTCCAATGCCACTATAAGATTTCCTAACCTCTAAACTGTGGATGATGTAGGCAATTTTTAAGCTTCCTATTGAAGCCATATTACCAATAAAAAGAGAACTTTAATATCCTATGACATTTGCATGACTTTTTTTTGCTTCTTTACTATTTCTATAACTTATTAAACTTCCCTTCCTTACAAGAAATCTTACAAGAATTAGTTGGTTAAGGATGTACAGAAGAAAACATTAAAGAAATATGATTATAGCTGTAGCAAATTCTTATTTTATGGAAGCCATATACTGTTTCACCTTGTAAATAAGTATCTGCTTTAAGGTTTTATGTATATATATTTATATATATATTCATCATATTATACATCCTGCCCTCATTTACCTAAGCTCCATTTTTCTGGAAGATTGTTTATTCATCTTTCACACAAGTCCATCTATTTCTGCTACAGCTTCTTTTGCCAAACACAGTATGCCAGACAAGGACATACCATGTATTTATACAACATTATCATTAATTTGATAACATTTCTGCACTCTTATTTGTAATATTTTTGAAAGTTGCTTGTTTTTATTGATGGAGTTATGTCTTCAGCACAGAGGTTTACTGGAACATCCTTTCTGACTGATAAGATACTTCTGTGGGTGAATAAAGTTATTTTGGATCTCTGAAATCTATATGAATACTTCTCATCATTCCTTCTTCTATGCTTTATCATTTATCTATCAACTCTGAAAATCTGCTTTGATATTTGTGTTGTTTGGCAAAGGTATCTGATATCCTTGGAAGGAGGTGTTCCACGCATTTTTTTTTTCCTGAAAATTAGCTTATATTTTGGTGATTGAATATGTTTTCAGGAGTCAGATAACAGTTTTGAAATTCTAGGTCCCTGCTAGGACAAATCTGGGAAAACCACTGTCTAACTCCAGGTGAATCAGTTCTCGTCACTACCTAAGTGTTTTTCTCCCTGTCTGTGGCCTCTCTCATTTAGATTGCAAGTTTTTTCAGGTGATTGGATGGGACTTCCCTCACTGCACATTAACCTCTTAAAAGCTAGGAATATCATTTCAGTCAGTTGTCCAGTCTCTGTATATTTAGTAAAAGGAGCTAAACATTTTTAGAGGGTGATTCATTTCACTTGTCTAAGATTGGAATATCCTGAATTGCTCTCTGGACATACTTCTCACACACTCTTTCTATTAACTACACCTTAAACACATATTAAACTACAGATAGTTAAAGCTGAGATGATTATTTACAACCGTAACCTGTTGAGCACTGCTTGTGACTCTAGTCATGATTTCCAGATATATCATTAATACAAATAGATAACTATATATTATGATAAATGGTGCATGCTGCAGTTTTTCATTTTTGCCATAAAAAATCATAGACATGTTGGTAACTCAGGGCAGACTTACAGCCTGCATTATCCAGAATATCAAACTAGGTGACAATGGACATCTCCTTCTTTATCTATGTATCATTTGGGGCGGGAAGCTGAATGTTGACAATATCAACTTGTTTGGCTCATGCTAAGGATATTTTATGATGAAATACCTCAAGGTCACCAGAATGAGACTCTAATGTACTTATGAACTTTTCAAAAAAAAGGCAGGTTTTTAGGCAAGGGTTCTCTGTTGATCTGCCTCCCCTTCGGATGTTGCCCTGCCTGCAGCTGCAGAGATGGTAGTACGCAAGCCAGTACAGATACATGCTTAACTATGCCTGAATTGAATCAAGGTGCAAGTAACACTTTGCCTCTGCCACGATTTTCATTATTAGCATTCAAGCTAAAATTATTTTCAAATAGAAAGCTCCACATACAGATTATTACAGCCTAGCCTGGTGTTTAGGCCAGCACCCTGGTCATCTCTGTTGTGCCACAGGGTTTGAAAAAGAGCTGATGAACAAATCTCTTTTTACTCATACTAATGCAAAGCCAAGTTTTTTATAAACTTCAATATAGTTTTATAGTCCCTTAGTTCCATTCTGAAGGTGCAAAGAGCCTAGACCAAATATCTAGCCTGTAATTACAGATGTATTTAATACAACAGCATCAAAATGGAGGACATTTATTTAGCTTTTGTGTTCTTTAGCTTCTCTCAATGTCTCACTAGAACTTCCTAACCCAATGAGGTGGATTCTTGGCTCATATTGACTGTACATCCCTAGAAGTTGAGATGACTTTCAATCTTTCAGTGAATCACTATTAAAATAGTAGATTTTGGAGTGTCACTAAATTAAAATGTTGGGATTGTAGGTGCTTTAAGACTCAAAATTCAAGGGGAGGCTTTGCTATGGTGATTTTTGGAGGTGCAGTGCCTACATGGTTTGCTACTATAGACGATTTCACTGTAGCCTCAGCTGTGCTGAAGCAGTTGGAGCGGTGACGCAGAGAGAGGACTCAGGACTTCCTGACCATCCTCACCCAACCCCTGCCTGGCTGCGAACTTGTGCACCTCGTTGTACCAAAATCCACGTTCTGAATAGGTTTCTATGAGTCTCAAAGTGTGTCTTACTCCACTTCTACACCTACAGATAAGTGTGAGGTGCGCTACTATATAAGCCTTGGTACATATATGCTGCAAATTGCCTTTTTAGTGAATCTGGAATCACAACTGAAAAATGACACATCTAACATTTCTGCATAGCAGCCTAAGCGTCCCCAAATGCTTCTGTCAGCAGTCATCTTATCAGGACTCCAGGTTCTGCTGTTACAGGCTTGCATTTTCACTTACGGAAAAATCTGTCCTGTGAAATAATTGTCAAATGTTCTTGAAAAAACATGAAAAAGAAGAGTTAAATATTCATGATTCATATGCTAAAATTCACATTTCTTTATGGTCTGTGAATGTTGATTTCTGAGACACATATGACACCAAACTGAAAGAGGAGCTTAGCTTTAGAGGAGATAAATAATCTGACATAGCAATTTTACTTTTATTTCTCCTGTCCTTCTATTAGGAAGGTTAATACTTTTTGTTTTTTTTTCTGCTCAATAATATTTCTTTCTACAGGATAGCTACGTTTCATCATTCACTGCACACTTATGGCTCATTGAGTGAGAATCTCTTCCTCACCAGAAAATTTTAAATATATTAATTGTTTGCTAAAGGATAATTCAGTAATTGTGTTCCACAGTTAAATGTATACATTTGGATACTTTTACTTGTCTATAACAGGATCCTAATAAAAAGGGAAATACCACGACAAAATGTCATTCAGCATGTTTTTTTTGAGCCCCACAGAACTGCATTTTGCAAGGAAACAACAACCAACTGAAAGTGAGGGTATTTTCTCAACCTCTCCTTCAGTGGATATAAACTTCCTAGAAATAGATTATGTCTAATAAGGAGTATACTAAACCTTGCATTTTCAGCTTAGCCACCATAAAAGCAAATTCTATTTTGTCTACATCAATGAATTGTCAAGTCAAAAAAAAAAAATCATGGCAAGTGCATCCCTCAGGTAGGTCAGCAGAAACATAAGCTTCTATTTGCGAAATATGTATTTGTGTGCTTCTCTCTCTGAAGGTTGCACTGACTGTCAAAGTTAGTCTCTAGGCACTGTTATGACCTATTTATTCTCCATATATTTCAGCAGAATTTTTATAGTGAGAAAAAAAACTTCACGAGCTAGCAAAAATACCATTTTCAAATATATACCATGAATTCACAGGTAGGGATAGATATTTTTTTTTCCTGCTTCATGTTCTGCCTCCTATGCTAACCTCTCTAGCATTCATATCTACATATGTTATATTAGTAATTTAAATATCTTTTGTGATTTAAATAGTAGAGCAATATTTTCATGTAAAGCACATTTTTAGTTTCAAGTATGTAGGGTATACAACAATTACACAATTATTTTTAGTTTAACTGACTCTAATATTCACTAAATCACATGTATTTGGAGATCTCAGGAGATACTGCTTCTTTTTCTAAACCAACAGGCAATATTTTCAGTTTGAGTAAATTAACATAGGTCCAGAGAGTCAACAGATCATTGCTAACTAAATAGGATATAGGTAGGATACAGGTTAGAGCATAAGTCCTGTCTTCAATGCCAGAGGAGCTCGTAATTATTTCATAGCCAGATTTTCAGGAAGGTAAAATACCAAGGCTAATCTCATTTCTGCTTTCAATAAGTAAGCATCCACCTTTACTTGTTTTGAATATATAGATTACCAAGGTCCTGTAAAAGTACAGTGTAATGATTACATGTATCATATTGATTCTCATATTCTGCAGGAGTGTTAGGGATCAAGCAGTTTTGAAGGGCTGAACAAAAGCCATTTTGCAATTCCTTGGAGACAGGCCTTCCTCTTGGCCATTTTTTGTGGTCCATCGGCTTCCTTGATCAACTGCCTTGTTTGAATACTGGCCACCAAGAGATGTGTTTGCATAGCTTGAACGAGAACTGTGAATACTCTCTGGAGTCTTGCCTAGATGCTGGGACTGACTTGGTGCCTTAGCATAAGTCTTATATCTATTCGGTCCTTACCCCCTGCTCCACCACTGATATAAGGTCTGTTTTATTTATGCTAAGCCCTGTTTCTTTCAGGGACTTAGGCATTTATTAGCTCTGTCCCTTCGTTGACAAAGAGTTAAGCACTCAGCCCTCGAGCAGAATCCTGCGTGTCCCCAGAAGAGCCCAAGCATCTCAGAGCAGGATCAACAATACCAGCAAGACAGCCTGTGTGAGCAGGAAAGCAGGAAATCCTGAGGAGAAGGAGAAATGTTAAATTTGTCTTGCATTTTTTGGAAAGATGCCTACATCCTCTTGGGATCCTGACTTAGGGGTATGAATAGTCTGAGCCATTATTTGAGGATTAAGAAGGGGAAAGAGTATGTCCCCAGACTCAGATGACTAAACATGCAAGCACTGCCAGACTTTCATGAATATGTACACAACACCAAGAAACAGAAGTATAGGGGCTTACGAAGCACGTTAACGGTGCAGACTTCAGTGATGGGGGTATTTAAGTTTTTTGAGGATTAGGCAGCAACTTAATAAAGGCTTTGAGAACTTTAGTTTTGACTCTAATACCTTAGATATTTTTGTGGCCTTCATATTTCATGGCTACTCATGAGATTGTTATGAGCCTTTATGTTTAAACCGTATATTTCTTCTTACAACTCAGTACAACAGTATGTTTGATTCCTGTGGGACTGATGGTCACTATGAATACAGAGCAAAAGAAAGGTCTCAGAGGATTTATCACCATGAAAACAATACCTACAGGAGCTTTTGCCATATATTAGTATATGGCTACTTGCAATTGTGGATGTTTGAATATATTATCCTCTGCACTTTTCCTATTCCTGTTCAGTAGTGTCTGATCCTTCAGCTTTTGGGCATTTTTTCCCATCTTTTTTTTTTTTTTTTTGGCTAATGAGAACAGAAGCGTGGTAATAACTGAGGAGTGCAGTTAAGTTATAGACCTTCTGGCTCTGTGATTAGCAGATTAGTGATCTGCTTTGTTTCTGTCACTCCAGAAGAATTACTCGATTTACAGTCATGTCCGCAAAGTCAGTGAGTACATCTGTCTCTGCAGACACACATGTGCAATTCTGGCATGTGCTGGGTAAAAGGCTCTGCCAGGAAGCAGCGGCTTTGTCTTGCCCTACTTGCTTATTTTTTATTTTTCTTTCTTTCTTTTTCTTTTTTGCTTTTTTTTTTGGAAGTAATTATAATTCAGCAGTAACTTGCAACATATTTTAATTTTTTCAGTTAACAAAATGGCTGTGATGGTTCTGTATATTTTTACGAAAAGAAGCAATTCCTAAAAATGTTTGCCTGAATAGAGATTAAATTAGTTACACTGTAAAACCTTTGGTACTGCTATGGAATAATCATTACCCTGTTCATTCTTCATGAGGCTTTTTTGGTTTGATTTTGATAAATTCCAATAGTTAACACTGATTAAAGCAGGAAAAGGCATTTTAGGTCTTTGATCTTATCCACCAAACCCCAACTGATCAATAACAACATGAGTTATACTTAAAAGCACTTATCATCTGACCTGTTTTTGCAGACCCTTATCTATAGCTATATTGTTATTGATTCAGTTCGTTAGAAAATGATGGTAATACATTCTTATATAGAACAGCATCACAAAGATTGCCAGGTCTGGGAGAAGGTTATCTCTCCATCACTGAAAGATGCATGATGACATTTCCTGGCACGAAACAAAATAGTTGCCAAAAAAGCCTGTGTAACCATGTAGTGGGGAGTATGAGAAAAAGTGGCCCCAAAGGAAAAGACCAGGAAGAAGTCGGAGAATATCACTGCCGGAGCTAGACACAGAGCCAAAACAGCACTGCTATCGTGGGAATGGGCTGTGCGTGCAAAGGAGCACAGAAAATAAAATGAGGGGCATTTTTTATGTTACTCTAATTATATATTCACTCTTTCTTCATATTCAAATAAAAGGAATCATGCAGAATCATGTTATCCATGATACATTAAAGATGAATGTTCTTATCACAGAGATACACTGATTTCACTTCAACTCTCCCAGGGAGCACAATATTAGATTTCCTTCTGCAAATTACTGATTACAGTCTTTTAACACGTGACCGGATTAGTCCCATGATGGAGACTGTGCTTGGATTTGCACAGTGAACCAGCTACAAGCAGTTAGAAATACGTGGCATTTATGTGGATAAGTCTCAACTTAGTTATGTATACACAACAGGAGCTGGAAAATGTGCCGTGCATTATGAGTAAGGAGATCCTGCATATTGGACATCCTTTTTATTTAGTGCATAGGGAATGAACTTTTGCTGTGCTGCCCCTGTGGGTGCTTGAGATTCATGGAAACCTTTCTGTCATCCCTGGTCTCAATTCTACCAAAGCTAGGGGGAAAAGATATGGGTATTTCCCTTCCCTACCAATGGCAGGCTCAGGAGGCATAAAGGTATGTAGCAGCATTAATAATTCAAAGCACTGTTAGCAAGAGACATGATATCTGCCTCTATATGCTACACTGCCCCAGGGCTCAGCCCAAGATTGATGCTCTTTAGCTTGCTCAACTCTTGTGTTAACATTTTTCACTTCTCTATTTTGAGCCACATGCTGGTAAGATCTGGGTCTTTCTTTTCCGTCTTTTTCCTTCTCTTGATGATTTTTGGTTGAGCTTATTGCTTGCTTTAAGATACGCAAACTGCAGATATTTTTTTCCTCAAAGCCGTTTCAGCTAACGGGGCCTTATTCAAACTTTAAAACAAGTCAACAAATATTAACCTTCAGGCAGCGAGCAAACACAGGGAAATCTCAGTCTCCGCGGAGAGCATTTTGAAATAGTTACGAGCAAGCAGAAAGGGGACGAAATGTGACACGATGGTCACTCTCAGCACTGTCACTTGTGATACTGTGTTCTTTACAGGCTGCTTTGCTGCTGCAGCAAGTACGGGGCAAAAGAAGGTCAGAGGGGCTCCCTGATCAATATATTTAAGCATCCTTCAGGATAATAAGTAACTTCCAAGTGAAGGTTTAAGACATGTATTAGAAGTGCGCCCATATGTAGGTGTAATATGCGGCAGATGCAGGAGAAAGATAGATTTTCTTTTGATTTTTTTTTCCCCCACAACCTTTTATTTTTGCAACATGAGTCCCGTGCTGAATTTCCAGTCCCTTTATCTTGTCCAGAGTACACAGTTTTTGACGAAAGGCTTTGCTTCACCAACACACACAATTTCCAGTCAATTTTGGAGAGGTGACAGGAGTTTGTTTTTAGTTACACAGCCGGTCTTATTTATAGTAAGTGTAAAATGCACTTAAAATTTAGGCCTTAGTCTGTATTATCAGTAAACGTTATGAATTTCCACACGTGTGTCTAAAATGAAACTGCTGAATTTTATATTTAAACAACTTTACAGGGCCTCAATTTCAAAGGAACCTCAGCATCTTGGAAAACAGGCACATAGTCAGTAGTTGAAATGGGAGCCTAAAGTCAGCTGATATCCTGGAAAGGTGTAGCCACTGGAAAATTAAATTCACATTTGCCCTACAGGGACTGAACTTGTAAGATCATTTACCATATGGTGGGTATGTAAATAATGGTTTGCACTTCCTTTTTTTTCTGCCAGTGGGCAGCATGGTTTTTAAATGTCCTTTGTACTTTCCGCAAAATTTTTCTGGCACTCATATGTGAGGGATCTCCAGTCTGAGAGCTATTTTTGAGTCCAATTTCAGGCATGAAAAGAGGGCAGAGCTGAATATTAAGTAAGTGGATGATGGAATATGTGCTGGCCCTTGGCGAGTACAAAAAGGAGATTGCATTGCTTCAGAATAACTTCAGTTGGCAACTATGAGTACAGTTCTGTCATGTACAGTCACCTGGAGTTGGCTTTTTGTCCTCTCTGTTGTCAAATGACGAGTCATCTCATGGGTATTTGGTACGTTTAAGAAACAGTAACAAAAGAAAATTATAATCACAGTTCTCCACATAGTTCTATTATAACTTTCATCTTTCTTTCACAGAAAAAGAATCAGCAACTTTTCACATACTGTAAATGCCTTACCTTATTATAAGATTGTGCTTATACTTCAAAAACAACTTATTCATTAGTGATTTAGTAAGTGAATTTACTAAGACAAAAGAGTATTTTCTTTTGTTCACTAGGGTTAAACAGCAAAAATGCTTCATTCCCATTATTGGCCTATTTCTGAAATGATGTAGCTGTTTCCTAGATGCAGCCATGAAGATTTCAGAGCATAAGACAGGCAAAAATTATAAATATAGATAACATTTACTATTAGGTCAAATGATACAATCAGAAAAAGGAAAAAATCAGACAAGCCATGTCTGGAAACATGTCTTTTTCCCCATCAACAGTTTTGGCTGATGTACTAGAAGGTATTATTTCTAAACATCACATCATAAAATACTTTATCTGTGAGCAGATAAATCACAGACTTTCTATCTTGTACTTCTTTGTAAGAAAGAAAAAGAAAAAAAATGGGAAAAAGATATGAAACAGAAATTAACTTATCATCTAATGGGCAATGATAGTTTAATATAAAACTCTGAAGTTAATTTAAGTTTCCCTTCTCCTATATCAGCTCTTTAAATCAGAAACCAGAAAATCCTGAGGTCTTCCACCTACTGCTTTATCATGCAAGTCCAAGAACTATTATTGGGATCTATTTTGTTAGTAACAAAAATATAAATTCAATTTGTCCTTGAAGAATGAGCGTAGCCTGTACTTATTTTAAGGAGTAAACAGTTAAACATTTATGTACTATGTAAATTATTCTTAAATGACTGTAAAACTGTCAAACATTTTTATGTAGTATTACATATTAATAGTGTGCTAAGTGAGTGCACAGTTTTTTGGCTTAGTGTGCATTTATGTATTTTTAAGACATGATCCATATTGCATGAATTAAGGAACTTTGGGGATAGTCCTGAGGATAGTCTTCTAAATACATCTCTGGCAAACTCATGAAGATCAGGGTTTGTCCTTTTGCAGCCTCTCCATGTTCAGATGCGGTGGCAGTACTGCATTCAGGTGTTTGGCTTTCCTTTTCTTTTTTTTTTTAAAGACAAGGAGCAGGTGAAGTTTGGCCCTGCTGTTAGTATTTTTACTTACTGTTATTTTTACCTAGAGTTCTTGTGTCTGACAAGCTTTGCCACTTTCCCTGCAAATAAAAGAATTCAGATGCATTGGAGAGGAGCAGGAGTAATTTTCACAGTGTAGTCTAAGAAAATACCTAAGCAGCAACACCTCTTTGCAAGTAGTTGCATATAACTCATCTGAATCCAATGTCAGTATTTATGATCATCTGCTAGGGTAGGAAGTTGTGGAGAAAGGGGACCTGTTGGTGAATTTAAACATAAACCAGGCAGAGCTTTAGGCTTCAGTGTCATTCAACATCCAACTAAGTCTTTCCTGGAAATGAATTAGAAGAAATCTAACTGGAGGGCAGATATCTGTACTTCCATGCAGAAGGTGGCCCAGCCGCCTTCCCGAATTGCCCCTGTTTGTCCTGGCTGGATTTCTCAGAAATACATCTGAAGGAAGCCGAGGCTCAGAAAGCCCAGACTTCCCACTCCCCAGGCCTCCAATGAGAAGATAAAAAATCCATTTTGTGTTTGTGTAGCCATAGGTTCAGTTGCCACTTCAGCTTGCAGGGGTATCAGCCATTGCCTACAGCTGCATGCAATCACTAAAATATTAGTGATTTCGTTGTATTATATTTATGTGAAATACAGGTAAGTAGTGATTTTTTTTTACATCATCATCTAGTTTTGGTTAATATTAGCAGCAATACAAGTGCAATTCTGTGATAAAAACCACCTTTCAGAAAATTGCATATCTCACTGAAAACTTAACACTATGCAACATAGGAAAAAAAAAAAAGAAAGGTATTTAGATCTCTGATTCACTTTCCATTTGGTCATTCAAGGGATTTTACAGTTTGAGATTAAATTTCTTATTGTCTTCTGTTTAAGCAAAGGTCTTTCCTCCCCTGTCTCAGGCCTCTCAGAGTGACTGATACTATTGTGCACTGCAAATGAGGGTCATTTATTTCGTTCCTCCCTTCCCCAAGCCCTTATATGGGGTCTCTCATTGCCTCACAGCTTTCCTTAAAAGCTTTTCAACTGCATGCTGCCTAGTGCCAAGTTTAGTTTTTGCCTTAAAGACAAACATGTCCCTAAAGACCAACTCTTTGGGATATCCATGATAGAATTTGACTATCATGAGATGTAGAAAATTTAAAGCCTTCCACCAGCCACTTGGTTTGCCTGTACAAATAACAAAGAAAAAAAAAATGCTTGCTTCTATACATGAGCTACATGCTATTAAATGTGGACTTAATGAGGAATAGTGGTTTTTCATTAAGCACCCAGCTTTGGAATGTTACCCTTAAGAAATGCTTCTTTTAGTCACTGTCAATAAGAGCATCTTCACCAGTATTGCTGGGGAGATTCTGTCCTACAGCAACTGAGGATTTGGACCTGTGTTATTTAAACACTCCTACAAGAATGCTCAGCATTTAGCAATCATGAGAAGCTACAAAGCTACGTGGTGCGACATAAGCCCAAGATTTGGTGGCAATTTCATCTGATTAAAGTATGTAAAGCAGCGGTCACGAAAACTATAAGTGAAGACAAAGCAGTTTTGTCCTGCAATTGCTTAATGAAGGCAGGGCTGACTGAACAGTAGCATTGGTTTTTAGTGACCTTTAATAAAGAAAAAGCAGTCTGTCTGTCATTATGCAAATTCAGGAACATCTGTTCCATGAAACCCTGTAATAATGCCTGAGGTTTGCGTTGGTTGAGAATAAAAACTGTTTTGACAATGTCTTATAGAATATGGTCGTGTGAGCCGGACAGCTCTTCTTTCCAACTCAGCTCTACCTCAAGAGAAGTGTGGGAGCAGATTTTCAGCTGCAGTAAATTGTCATGGACCAGTGGAATTGGTTTCTCAGAAATGCAGTGAATAATGTTGAAACCTAACAAACAGGTAAATTAAACCTACAGCTGCATTATCAGAGCATTAGTATTTCATTAGTGACAACGACAGCAATGGATAGGGATCACAATGTGACGTGTTTATCACAACTTCCTATGCAACCCACAGAAGAGGCAGTGAACATTGTTTTAATGAGAAGTCAACCCATGACTAACTCACATCTGCTTTAGATTAATAAAAAATGCTGACGATAATGACAGCAGCTATAAACAATAAGTGGCTGTTTCAGTTCCCCGTGATACTTAATAAGCCTCGGCGAATGCCTATTAAAACCATAGATTTTTTTGCAAGACTGATCCCACGTCTGAATTCAAATGATGGATGGGATGATGTACGGCAGGTCAGGACTGCTCGGGACTCGTGCATTCCAGGGTTGACTAGTGAAGGTGGAGACCAGAAGCAGAGGATGCAGCCCCTGACACCATCCCTTTAGGATGAACAGCCACAAGCTGCTCTCCCACTTGATCCTCTGACAGGCCTAAGTGGAGCATAGGGGAATTAGAGCAGAATTTCATCTCGCCAGTGCACATCACAGATCCAACCTGGCCTTGTAGGCTGCACTCTCCTCTACGGGCTCTGCAACGGGAAGGAGGTTGCTTATGACTGCTCTACATTTGGGGTGCTCATGTCCACCATTGACCCTTGCTGGAGGAGTGGAAAGAGAATAACCTGCTCCCTTTCTGTGTTCAGTTGGGTACTATAGGACATAAAGCCTTATTTCTGCCATACTTATGGCAGAAATATCTATCATACTTATGGAAATATCTATCTATCTATCTATCTATCTATCTATCTATCTATCTATCTATCTATCTATCTCTCTGATATATGATAATGATATATGATATATATATAGATATATGTCAATATCTAGGTAGTTAGCTCAGAGCAGCCACATAACTTTCAGGTAGCTAAAAGCCTCTGGGACAAATTTTACCCCAAGAGGCTTGTAGCTTATTCCACTGGAAAACCCTATGTTGAATGCAGAGATTTACTTTTAACAAGTAAATGTATGCAGGTTGCCTGAAACATGCAGAATAATCTAAAGTTGGGCATTTGTTGAATTATTTGTCATTTTTTTGGGGTGGAGGGTCATCATGATGACAGCGTGCTAGTCTTTATCTATGGTCCCCATGCCAGAAGTCAACCACAGTCATCAGTGGCTGATGTGTCTGTTTTTGAGGGAAGATCTCTGTGTCCTCACCTCCCATTGCAATCCCTTTACTATGTTATAAGTTGCAACACAACAGTCTCAGTGCCACAATACTGGGAGGTTGTCCTGTGATCTGGAGCGATCCCTCATGGGTGAGATGGCCAGCAGTGATTCTTCTGGTAAGGGACTGCATCAGAGATTTTGGGAATGGATGTATTTCAGACACACTGTTACGTTTGCTCCTGCGGGTAGGGCATGAAGAGTGACTTATTTCCGGTAAGTGACATCATGGGCTGGTACACATCCCATAGATATTTTCTCCTACACCTTGCAGGTTTGTGAGCTGGGGCTGTTGTTTCCTCTTCTTGTTGTTTTCCAACGTCCTTCACATAGTCCCTCATGAATTAATTCTGCCCCTGGCAGTGATCCCAGCCTGGACTAAACTGGGAATCTTTGCATATCAGGCACTTGTCTCTTCTCTTCTGCCTTGTCCTTTCCTCTCGTTTCATTGAGGACCATTTCAATTAAGTCATGAAATAAATCCACAACCAAGCTTATTATCTTCTATATTTTATTTTAGCAATTTAGTACTAAGCTAGCAGGGAAAAGCCACAGATTAATACCAATCAAGCTTCAGTTTAGTGTAATTTTCTTCTTCTTATATTTACTTGATATTTATTTTTTCTTCCTCTTCTACTCACAATTTGAGAGTAAATTTCATAGCAGGCAAAAGATATAGCTATTAATACATTATTCAATAAAGAATGAATCATTTGTTTTTAAACAAATAGTGAATGTATTCAGGTGAATTCATTCAGGTGAATGAAAGAGCAGCTGAACAGTTAAAATAAAAACTTGTTTTGTGCTAAAAGCAAATCTTTTTCCACTCCTTAAAATTCACAGGCTTATTTTACCCTCAGAATTGGCATAACTAATTCTAAGGTTGAAATAGTGACCTAAAATATGAAAGCAAAACTAGAAAGAGTTTTATTTTTTAAAAAAATAATGTATCATCAAAAGGTCAGAATTACATAAACTGTGCTGGAATTTTTTATGAAAAGGCGCTTTTTAATATGAATTACTTTCTTGCATTCTTAAATGCAGCTATAAACCAAATATAGAAAGGTCCATTTGCTATGTTTTCCCTCTCTCTGTGTGAATCATCTTGCTTTGCAGGGCCAAACAGAAAAAGGAAAAATGCAAGTCCAAGTAAAAAAAGACAGAAGTCAGCTATATCAAGTAGTATCTTCCCATATTTTTTAAAAAATAGAAAAATATAATTCCCTGAAGAGTTTATAAAATAAAAATAATTTTCACCTTTTCAAGATGTTTCATGTAATTGTTCTTCAACCAGCTCCACAATTCAGATGGTCAAGGTAAGTCTTTAGAGAAGGAACAGGTTAATTGTACATTTCCTGTGTTTTCTATTGCTTTCATTGTTAGTGTTCTTGAAAAGTTAATAGGCACTCACGTCACGAACATGTGCCTGCAGTTTTAGCTTCATCTTAACATGTTATTATGTGATTATTATATAATGCATCAGAAATGACTTCTCATTATTGTTTTTAATTATGATGATTAGCTTGGCTTCCTTCTTCAAAGGTCTAATTCTGCATCTTTATTTTCTACCCCAAGAGAGCTTCATTCAAATCTGAGACATACCAGAACCAACCAGACAAATTATGTCATCAACACATATTTTATTATGGGTTACATGACAAGTTTGCACTCTTTGGTGGATCTATCCATGCTACTGAAGTAAATAATCTTGTTTGGTCAGCTGTCTATGGATAGCAAATAACACATTCAGTTAACTAGCTTTCTTTAGTGGCAGAATGTGAGGAAACAGAGATCATTTATTTATGGCATAATTCATATTTTAAAGCCATCATTTATTTATACTGTTGATGCAGTTTTCTTACTAGCATCTTATCACAGTTGACCATGCTTTCAAAGAGCACAGGACAGCATATACTCCTCAAGCCAAAACTCAACCATCAGAAGCTGTTAGTGCAGTTTCCACTGTGCACTGCACAAACATACACATGCGGCTGAACATCACAGCAAAATAATCCTTCATGCATAATTCACACTCCCAGTCTCTGCATGTTTTATGCACTCGTGAATTACTCGGTTGTGCTGAGGTAATTCAGAATGAGCTAAAAAGAAAATTATGGCAGGCACGTGCTGTAACATTATGATTCAGCAGGCCTGTTTTTTTGATTATTATCTTTGAGACTTGATTCTGAAATATAATATATTCAGCCTCCATGGTTCAGCCTCAAGTCCACTGTGTGTTGTCTGAGGCTGTCTACAAACTCATTACAAAGGCATACGCAGTTTTGAAACCAAATTTTTTTCTTTTTGTTCGAAATGGGCCTTGGCATGTGAAAATCGTTAAATGCAATTTCTTTCAGATGCTCACAAAGGTTGCATAGACTCTGCAACTGCCCCTGGTACGCTTTGACCCTACAAATCCCGTCCACTTTAGCAGGAGTACTAAGTGCTCCAGGCGTTCAAAATCGAGCCCCTAATGTATTAAGTGCATTAGTAATTGTTGCATCTCTGCTAAAATTTCCATTACAAGTCTGGATTACCAAGCAGAGCAGACTGTTGGGGATGCAATTGGCTTTAAAAGGGGTTTGAGCATTAATGTTGGATCAGAGCCTGAGTAAACACTTGACATTTTCAGGATTTTTTTTTTCCTGAAAAAAAGCTGTTTCGTTTTTTCAGTCTTTAAAAAAAACACACAGTTTGGGCACAGTCTGAGGGAAATACCAACATGACAAAACAGGGTGTGGATGACTCATATGATGTGCATTCTTGCTGCACGTAGCATATTGTATGGATCAACAGCTGCTTACAAGCCTCTCTTCAATTTCACACCAAAAGTAGCCGCTGACAACCTAGGAGGAAAAGGAACAACGCTAGCAAACACAACAGCTGGGTCATGAATACCTTTCTTTCATACACTGCACCCTTGTCTGTTTGCCCTTAAGAAGACAATTTTTCAAGTTACACGGAAGAAAACATGCATTTGTTCAGAGGATTTGATCCAGTGTGCAATAAACTTGCTAGATTCCATCAGTTTTGCTTAGCGCTGGACCAGGTTTACGGCTGCCTTGCCTTTCAGTGGGAACAGGAGTAAGCCCTAAATCTCTTCTGCTGGGTCAGACTGCGGTCAGGCAGAGCTTTTTAAGAAATCCCCTCTCTCTCTCTTTCCGTCCTTGTTCCCCCTCCTGTGTCTCCTCCTGTTGAGCCAGCACAAAGCTTTTTTTGCCGTCTTGGTGAAGCCCATCTCTCACACCATCCAGCTCACAGCACATCTGTGCCAGCAGCTGTGCTGTCCCACCACGGGGGTGCAAAGGAACACAGAGGCACAGGGTAGCTACACCCTCCAAAAAGCACCTACACAGGACAAATTTTCATTTGGGTGCTCCCTTGCCCCAGTAGTAATGCAGTAGTAGTCATAAATAGCAGCCACTGAAATGACATCAGTATTACAGCAGGAGGATGGCATATCTTAAAATGGAGTTTATCTGGAGTGATGCTGCCAATCTTCCTATTTCTCGCAGCTCTCCTTAGCTAGCAGTTAATGCAAGCATCAGATCCTGGAGATACTCACAAAACCATATACTCTGAAGAATTTATCTGTGTGCCTTGGTTGCAGGGAGGCACTTAAGAAGAGTACATGGGCATTCTGAAAGATCACATGTGCTGACATCCATGAAAAAAATCAGCTCATTTATTCAATGTATTCAGTCTGTTTATTTTTATGTGCCATACTGTTTTCTCAGCTGGATTCCTCCTTTTAGAAAGTGACAGTATTCTGAAGCGGATTTGTTATCATCACATGTATGATCAGCAAAGCATGTGACTTGACCTTATGTAGGTGGTCTACATTAAACCTTGTAAATCTTTGCATTTTGAAAGCTGAAGAGATACTACTGTTGTGAACATGCAGTACGAGTGACAAAGGCTGAAACAAACATATGATGCCTCAGAAAACATGGCAAACTATGGCTGAAGCTCTTTGCCTGGAAACTTGGGCAGTTGCTTAGCTTATTTTTTCCTCCCCTGAGCTGCTCCTCTGAATTCATAAAGAATGGCATCATAAGTAAGTGGATTTGCAAATCCAGCCATGTAAAAACATGCTGATGTCAAGTAGGAGAAAGCTGGCATGAACAGGCACTGTAAAATTAATGGTCGCTGTTCATTTGACTGCAAACGATTTTGCCAGGGATGATGACAAAAAGTGTCTATCTACAGAGAGCAGAGGTGCTCCCATGGTGCCTGTTGTCCGGCTCTCTGGTCTCCTCTTAGGCAATAGCATGAGCTAAGTCTATTTTTACTGTTGTATGTCCTCTCTGGCTTTTATGTTACTATCCTGGCTTGATTATCCTGGCTATGATTGTGTCTCTTGTCTACAAGCCAGTTTTATCATCCTTGTTATTCTTTTACATTCCACTAGCTGTGCCATTAGATTTGCTGCTTATGCAGACATGGGTAATTCATTGATTACTGTAAGTCATACCACTGAAGCTATTTATTTCTAACAATACCTGAGTTTAGCTAGTAGTTTTTCCTGTATATATTTACCTCTGTAACTGCAGAAGTTACAGAAGTTACAGTTTATTTCTGTAACTGCATTTGCTTGCTGTGCAATAAGTGTCAGCGTGCAGGTCATAGTGTGATGCCTTTTCCCATGAATTTCCATTGCCTAGCTCAGGCTTCCCTAGAAGAATTGCTCATATCCAGGTTTCTCCCTTTTATGCTTCAGTGTTTTTGGACTTTCCGTATGGCAATATGGACCATGATCCAGCAAAGCATTTAAGCACAGGTTTCCCACGAGCATCCCTATTGAACACAGATAACTATGTGTATGTTGAAAATAGGCATTATTAATCAAATGTTTCTTTGAACCGAATGGATGACTTAACATGCATCACATATATCATCAGAAGGGTGAGTTAAATGTAAATGTGAATTGCATTAGCCTTGAATACATAATAAAGAGCTGATCTGTAATGACTACCATGATAAAATCCCAGGTGTTTTTGCAGCTGAGGAGTTAGAGTTCAATACAGTGGTCTTATGCTGGAGCAAATGAAAGCAACATTTGCTTTGGGAGTTTTTTCCCCAAAATGCATACAGAGCTGGTCTCACAGGACAAAGATCCTTTATTTGCAACTCTTTGATGAAGGCCCTAGTAAAATGCTATGGCACAGTTCAGAGAAACTCATCATATTAGTAACTTTTTTTTGCCAAGTTCAGCTCCCAAGGAATGCAATATACTGTGTGCCCATTTTACAAAGATAAAAGCCATAGTGTAGCAGTGTGAAGTGCCCCAGGTCTTATTTGTACAATAGCATGGCACTTAGAAGAGATTAAAAGGTTCAGATTAAGAGAAGGTTTTAGGTATATAAAGTGGGGGTTCTAGAGAGAAAACAGGGAATGGGGAGCCTATGCAGCTGTGGTTTGTAATACACAGCCATGAGTGGATTTGTATGGGAGATGAGAGGTGATGTAAGTTAAGGTCTGCCAATGCAGTGTGCATTCAGTGCCCTATAGATGCAAGGGTGAGATTCCCCACTCCTAATTTGGAAGTTTACTGCACAGACTTCTGTCTCTGAGCTAATCGTCTAGACTCTCTTTATAGTCACCAGAGGGAAACAGAAACTTCTGAAAGGCAATTTATCTGATCCATTATAAGTGAGTCTATGAGGAGAAAATGCATTGTACTTTGGAAAGACCTGTTTCTCACTACAGGCTACAAATGCATCGCGAACACCAACCAAGACACTGAGTTAGGCAAGGAGGATCCCACTCCAAATTAAGGTTTCGCGGATGCATTCTTTTCTGTTATTTTCCAGACTTTATGTGTAACTAATGTAGATTTGCCTTCTGTTGTTCTGCTGGGAAGAGGTGGGCAGGAAGGGGAGATATTTTAAAAGCATTTAAAACACTTAAACATTTAAAAACATGACCTTTGAGAAGTGTTGACAACTACTTTTTATGAATGTGTTTCATAGTCATCCGTATCTGTAAGCTCCCTTGCGCTGACATTTGGGAACCAAAGCAATTCAGAACACATGGTTACCAGCAAACGAAAATCACTGGTAAGTAAAGCGTACATGTCCTAACAATTCACCCGCTATACAGTTAATATTATCGTCAAATGGGGAAATCGTCTGCTCTTGGACAAGCATGATATTTATAGCAACAGTCAGGCAGTGCCAGCTGTAATTAAAGGTAGATTTTTTCAGAATGCTGATTTGTGGAAGCAACATGAATACACAAAAGTCTACGGTCAATCCTCCTACTTCTTCTCTCCACCAAAACCCACTTCATCATCAAACTAACTCTTGTAAAAGTATCATTATTTATGAGGCAATTTTGTACTAAAGAAATCTAGGTTCTTGTAACCTGAGAAATTTCCTTCCATCCTGTGCCTTATCACCTGCAACAACTGCCATAAGGTGGACAAGGTGCCTTCAGAGCAGTGCAAGTCTTCAGTCCTTCTCAATGCCCCATGCATGCCCACGAGTCTTCAGCGAGTCTGTACCAGGGATGGCCAGTTGTTTTTATGCAGCAGAGTTTTTATGCAGACGCCTCCGAATGCATGAATGTGCTTGCAGACTGCTTCTATGGTCCAAAAGACAGGCCCTCTACATCAGGGCACACACAAAGACACAAAAGAGGATGAGAATTCACCTGCTGTTGCCATCCCTCCCCACCAGGCCAACCCTTTTAGATTATCATTGTAGAACTCTTTTTATTTTTTTTTTTCCCCAGATTTTCTCCTCATTTAACTTAATCTTGGGTAGGTTTTGGCATGAATTTGAAACCTGATTCTCAAGATGAGTAGATCTGTGATTAAAATACAGTACAAAGATATACTCTACATCTGTTAAATAAATCTACAGGATCTGGCTCAGAAAAAAAAGGAAAGAAAATAAGTGTTATTATTAGTATTTGGGTTATGTTTTGGTGGCTGTGCAATTAATTCAGAAAGTCATCTAGAGCAAGATAGCAAGATATTTTTAGCATATGATAGTTCAGTACTGCTAAGCTTCTATAATCCTCAAGTGGGTTTTTTTTTTTTTGTGCTGTACTTTTTAATTGCATTTTGCATCTATGTATGGTAGTTTGCAGGCTTCCTAAAATAAATATTTCTTATTTATCCATATGCATGAACCACGCTTATTTTGTAGTACAAGATGTGCTGCCAGAGATTAAAAGATTGCAACACAGCAGAAGGTGTGCTATCTTACAAGTGCAAAGTGGGTACCTTTATCTGACTTCGTTTGTAGCACCCGTCTTGCGATTCAAAACAGCTCTCGTTACACATAAAACTATAATCACCTCTCAAGCCTCCTTTCTTCAGGCACTGACATTGCAGGCTCTTTGGGGCTGTAGCAAATAAAAACTTAAATGGAAGTTTTAGCCTCAAGGGTGAAAATGCTTAAGCTACAAAGTTTTCTTATTGCAGTCTTCAATAAACACCTCATGCTGTGGAAATACACCAGAGACTCTCAAGTAGGTTAGATAATAGACAGTAATATCTATTTTATTTACAAGGATGTAGCACGTGGGATTAAGTTAAAAAAATTCCCATTAAAAATGGTCCCTGACCAAAGACGCTGGGACTGTGCAGCTCCTTCCTGGCGGCCCCCTGGCCATCATCCTCACTGCCCATCCTGGGGGGCTCAGACCTCAGCTTTGCCCTTTCCTTCATTTACCAATGCGACCTGTGGCAGGAAAGCACTGCAGATCTGGTCCTGAGAAGACACGGACACATTTTATTTTACTTAGTCATCTTGACAAATATGTTTCCGTCGAACCCAGAGTAGAGTCAAAGCCAGATGACTAAAGGAAACACTGTTATCTTACTGTTAACAGAGAAATGACAGTGGAGTCACAGGTATAAATTAGAGAAAGAATAGTCCTAATCCTATATTTTGTCCATCTCCACCTCCACCCCTCCCATTCCTGAGAGCTCCTTTGTTTAGTACATTTAGAAAGAGTTTTATGATGTTTTTATTGGCAAGTAGCTACAGTTTCTGTAAAATGGGCTTTCTGGTAAGGAAAGAAAACCCAGATCAAATTAAAAAAAAAAAAAACCCACACTTTGGGCCAAACTAGTGCTGCAATTTACAAGTAAATGGAAATTTTTCACTATGAAGAAGAATCTCACCATGAAGACAAAAGGGTGAGACACAGAGACAGGTCCCTCAGCTCACCACCTAGCATACCTGGAAAGGAGGAGCTCTTGGAAACTCACCACCGTTTTGGCACAAAGGCTGAGAAATGGGTTTGGCATCCTGCAAATCGTCGGGACCTTTAGGAAAAACAGTGTCCAACTTGCCCCGAGGATTGTGAGAAGGCAGTCATGCTCCATCAGGATCGGTCATGAATCCGTGAAGCCATCCAAGGCGTGAGCACCACCTCTTACTCCAAGCTAGCTCCTAGGAGTAAGGGAGTAGTGTGCAGCGTGAAGCCTCTCGGGTGAAGCATGAACTAGAGAATTGCCAGCAGGCACGACCAGTGTGCAAAAAAGTCGTTAGAAGAATGAAACGCTTTTACAGATATGAATCTTGTAATTAAAATAATAAATAATACAACAATTAGCAATTAATAATATAGCTGCTAACTATTTGTTTTCATCCACCAATTTGCTGGCAAATTTTGAAAAAACAGGAGGAAAAAACCACTCATTCTTTCTCTCCTAAAGCACACACAAACTTTCTTCCTGCTCACAATTATCTGTTCCCCAGCATTGAGAAAAAGACTCTGGTATAATAGCCTCTTACTTTACATTTTTTCCTCATATTTTTATCAGCTCTCACTACCTACAGAGGTGGTTCACAAAACACTATGATTAGCTGTTGAAACTGTAGTTCAGCCAATATTTTGGAAGACAAATACAAAAGAGGAAAACTGAGTTGGTGTTTCTAATCTTGCAAAGAGAAGAAATCTTACCCAACAGAGAAAAATAAATCCATGACAGGGCATTTATCTAGGAGAAAGATAAATTATTCCTACAGTATATTTTGTTGTCTTTTTTATTTTTAAATTGCAGTATCAATAGAAAGCAATGGGCTTTCCCATAGATGAATGAAAAACTTTTTTTCTGACAAAGGATGCAGCAATTTCTAATGCTTTTGCAATATTTTTTTTCAAAAAGAATAACCTCTCCAAGCTGAAATTAAAGAGGAGAACAAAGAAATTATAGAAATTCTAAGGTTACAAGGCCAAGCACCAGCAGGTCAGGAAGCAACAGGCTTTCTAATGATTTACTATTTAATGTTTAATTCAATATTAAATTGTGCCTGTGGCCATCATTGCTACACACCTCATTTTGCATAAAATTCCCGCCCGAGAATGGACAATCTCACCTGATCAGGCAGGTGTTCTGCATTTTGCTTTGGTCACTTTTTGGCTCTCAACCATTACATTATTCAAATTATGTTTTAATTAGTTTTCTCTTTTTGGTTTTGTTCTCCTCTCTTCTCATTGTAACCTAGCAGTGTAGATAGCAACTTTTGGTTGCTACATAAAGGCATACATTTGCTGATTCTCTTTTTGGATAAATTCAAGTAGTTTACTGAATGAGTCTTCTGGGAAATAAATGGCAAGTGTTCAACTGCTGTGTTAATTAACTTTCTTAGGCAAATGTGGGTTAAGCCAAGGCCAATGCAAGCAAAGGTTGCAGTCATCAAAAGCAGCAAGCATCTACTTTCCCTGCACTCAAAGTCGCGCTCTCTGCTCTGGAGGCGCTTGATCCTGCCTCCCCACCTCCTCCCTGCCGGCCCTTTCACGGCTTCTGGGGCAAGGAAGAGCAAGGGCAACTGCCTGTGCAGACCCAGTTATTTTCACAGACCTCAAAACATTCAGAATCATGACATTTACACACTTCTAATAGGATGCTATAATTTACCTTATTCACTATCTCACATATGTCAAATATTGTGCAAACTAACGCTTTATTCACACCAGCAATTATTTTGAAAAGAGCCAATAACTGCTACAGCATGTGTCAGACAGGGAGGGAAAAGAAATGCCCAGAGCAATTGGACAGAAGAGTGGCCTGGCTTAGCTCTCTCCCTTTACTATGTCTTTCCAGGTGAAACAATATGCTTCTTAAGGAATAAGTTCTCTGTTTCTGTCCTCTTCTGATCCCTTTACCTGAGAAGCGATGTGATGAGACATGCCCACAGGGACAGCTGAGCCATTTGGGTTGGACCATATACATATTCATGTTACCAGCTGAGCAAACCAAGGAGAAAAAAAAAAGCAGCAAAGGAGAGAAAAATATTTGCATGGAAGGTAATAGTGTCAGGAAAACAGCATAATTTCTAAGCCACAGGCTACTCACAAGGGTTTATTTGTTGTTATTGCTTTTGTGAAAGAGCGATATTAAACTCTGAGCCTTACCCATGCAATATTAGCAAGCTCTCACAGGTAGGGGTGGTAATTATAAGGCTTCATTCATTGGGAAGAATGTCGAAAGCCTGAGGGACATGGTTTCTTGGTATAGTATAATTGTACTTCCTTCTCATAAAAGGGCAGTGCTTATTTCCCATAACAGCATGGCAAGCATAAATAGTTACCTTTGCCAGACCCAAACCACTCTCCATTCACGTCACTGGAAAGACTGTCGTTGTCCTCGCCGGGTGCTGCTGGACTGCGTTCACGCACCTGGAGCAGTAAAGCGTTTTGGCTTTCAAATAGATTGTTGCTGTTAATGGGAACGTTGCTTTGCTATAATGTAAGGGCAGAAAAATACCCAGGTATCCATATATCTGTGTGAACAGCAGGTCAGGAACACAAACAAAATTGCTAATGTTTCATTTAGAGTCAAAATCTAGAAGCCTCAGTTGGACAGTACTGAGTTAAGGTGCTCTCCCTGTTGGGCCCATGAACCTTTAAACTTCTTCTGATCTTCTTTTGACTCGAATAGATTACAACTCTGTCCTTTTCTCTGTTTTTTCTGTCCTTTTTTTTCCTAGCCTTTTAATAAAATTTGACCTGCTTTTGGCTCCCAGAAAAAGATCTGATCCTCCTCACGAGGCTCTTCTCAGCTTCAGAACACTCTTTGCCACTGATCTCCTGGGACAGACAATCTGTGCCCATGGTACAGTAGCTGAAACAGAGAGATACAGACTTTATCAGGGATCACCTATGTAACTTTGAAAAAAATGCTAAATCCGTAGTTATTTCTCTATCTCTGGTCTTCCAGCAGCCTTTGATTCCTTGGGATTAAGACCTTAAGAGAATCAAGATTCTGTCTTCAGCGCATGTGTTATTCTCCAGAATGCTAATGTTTTCATCTCCTGATCCAATCTGGTCATTTTTTCCTCTTTCCACCTGTTCTCTAAGAAAAGCTGTCTGACAGCTTGTCTTTTACAGATTCCTTATTTGGAGATTCCTAATTAGTCTAATCAGAGCCACCCACCACATTGCTCATTTCTCCCTTTCTGTCCAAGGTTCACTCTTAAAAATTGCATCTCCAGATTCATCTGAGCGGACAATCATCGAATTTACTAACTCTCTGCCATTCCCTTTATGACAGCTCTAAGGATTACTTCTGTGACCCCCTGTGGTTTTAGCTCAAGAAGGAAGAAACTGATCCTGGGAAAGGAAAACACCTCTCCCTCCTCTCCCCCCACCACTCCAAATGGAGTTGGCAGCCTGCTACACATACCAAGGAAAAGTCTTGAGTGTCAGGCAGAATCAATGAATAATGCATGCAAGTCTCAATTCTTCACTTTGGGTGTTAATGCCCAATATAAAACACAAGAAAAAGGGGAGAGAAAAAAAAAAAAAAAAAAAAAAAAGCTAATTAGCTACTTCTTTATTGGAAAAGTGGTGTGGGAAAGCAAGGAGCCAGCTGCCAGAGAGATTACCAGCTCATGCACACTGCAGGGTCTGCAACCCATCCTGCCTGCTGAGTAGCCGGGCAAGGGATGGCACCACCACAGGCACAGTCTATCCAGAGCTGTCCTGGGAATGGCACAGCCACCAATTTAGGCCTCTAGCTAAATTTCATAATCTAGCTCTTAATCAGCTTCTTACATTTAATAGCTTCTTCCATGGGACTGTGTATTTAATAACAACCAAGGGTGGTGTCTTCTTCTCAGACACTGGGTGTGAGCAGAACCTGAGGGCTCTTCCATGGTATTGCAACTGGCTGGCACATCTGAGAGCAAACCTCTGAGCACTCTGGAGAGCCCTACTCACTGCATTTCATCACCTCCTCGCTTATTCACTCACGTATCAGCGGCCTGTGCCCAATGATTCAAAGCCTATTGAACTCCACGATAGCTGTTCTCAGGAACCTTCATGGGTGTTTGATTTAGCCCCCAAAAGCAATTTGTTTGTTTCCTTTCTAAACATGACATTTGACATTTATAGACATTTGAATGAAAGCTTTTAAGACTCAGAAAGTGTCCTGTAGCACATTTGGGGAGGTGGGGGTGAAGCCTGTAATACAACAAAAACCCCCAGAAATCTTCAATTCTTTCCTTATTTGGAGAATGAGGCTACTGTTTTCTTATGGCTACAGATAAGAAGGTGCTGACACACAAAAAAAGGGACTCTCACATTGCTCAAAATTAAAATTTGTGCCTTTGTGGAAAAAAAAAACCCTGTAACATTGAGTCTTATGATGAGAGTATATCTGTAGTTAAACCAGAGTCACACATAATGACTTCTACATAACAAGAGGAAACGAATGGAATAAAATAACTAACCATCTTTTATTAAAACAGTAATAGCTAACTATATGTTGAATAAGAATTTAAAAGACTACTTGGAAGTTAAAACATGGAGATATTAGCTGGATCCATTGGGTGATCTTTTTAATAAAGAATTTTTTTTTTAATGGAATATATTCATTTTGCAAGGATGAAGGAGAGAACAGCAAATATCGTTTTCTCAGTGGAAAAAGTTTTTAGCTGACTATTATTTCTCAGGAAACTACAGTATACTTCTGGATCTAATACATTGCATAGCCACAATAATGTATCATATCTAAACTAAAACAGCTGTTTTACATTCTAAGCCTTAGTTGTTTCAAGTCAATAGATTAAGAATTAAAATTTCCATAAATCTTCTAAATTTGAGCGAGAACATTTCTTTAAAAGCCTACACCACGGCGAAGGAATCCTTAGTAACATGTCTCTCGTCAGACACCATAAATTCTACCAAGCTGCCACCAAGGGTGGTGGCCTGTTAGGTCCTGTCAAACAATTTCTAATCTTCCTCTACTGCAGAAAATTCAGATCAGGTTGTGGTCTGATCTCAAGGCTGGAAGGGAATGTGATGCCAAGAGAAGGCTGGGCAGAGGATGGAGTACCTCAACCCACATGGAGCCCTGTAAGAGCTCTTGGCATGGATTTGCTTGCTTGCTTCAAGGCACATCTGGGTAGACACAACACAGGGTGATGCTCACACACTTAATCTCAGCCAGTTCTCAGAGATTGCCTTCATCTGAAAGGCATCGCACTGTTTCTGCAGTCTGATAATGCAGTTGGAAATATTATAGTTTCCTCCCTTGCCCTTGCAAAACGTGTGTGGATATATGTGTGTGACGGAGTGAGCACAGGCCAGGGTGACTTCTCTAAACATGTTCTCATAGACTAAGCAATTTATACAGTTTGGAACTATTCCATTTCCTGATTTAAAAAGTCATATAGCAGTCAGGGCTGTCAGCTCATTTAATTCTATCTCAGAAAAGAAAGAAAGAAAGAAAAAATATAGAAAGCTTAGCTTTATGTAAAGCACATTAAAATACATTTGGAAAAGAAAAGTAAAATCCATTGAGGCACGGTCTATCCGGAGCTGACCTGGGAATGGCACAGCCACCACTTTAGGTCTCTACCTATATGTCACAATCCAGCTCTTAATACATGAAAGTCACTTCTGGGTGAGCAAAGCACCCTGCACAGGCAAAGTAACACTAAATCTCTGATTTTCACAGTTTGTGCCTTGTATTGATCAGATTGTGGCATCAAAGGGCATAGAGAGCAAGGTAATCCAGTATCTGTTCCTCTAGAATACCTCTGCTGTATGACTTCAGCAACCCAGTTTCTCTTACCCCTCAGAGGACAAAGAGAAAAACAGCAAACAATCTAGGAAAAAAAGGAAAACTATAATAAAAATGTGTGAAATGTTGTAAGATAGTTCTACAGACTCAAATCTGACTGTTCTGTGAATGCCAAGAGCTTTATGAGTGAACCCTTTATAATGTTTGACCGATAAACCTGCAACATTTGGAGGACTTAATTACTGCTGCTTTTTGTTTTTGTTGTTGTTGTTGTTGCATTTCAAACACCTCCAGTGGCACAGTGTAAATCATAGAGCTCAGACCTCTATGAATGTTATTACTCTTTCACATGGCTCATCTGTATGGCCCAATAATTAAATTCAATGTCAATATTTCTGAGACACTTAACCCCTTTCTTTTTCTGGTTAGGTGCTAATCTGCTATTTCAGGAGCTGTCTGTTAATGATGCATAATATAGCACTCTTTTAGTCCACAAAGCAGGAGGAAATGCATATATAAATCATTCTCTCCCACCACACATGCTTCTGGGAAGCACAAAGAACAGACATTAACAATGACTGTAGTAAAGATTAGCAATTTCTTGGAACTAAAGTGAAGAAAAAATTGAACTTTCTCTCAGGAATATTTAACACTTTAAATAGACACCTGCTAAATGATATTCCATATTTCCTCTGGTTAGCTAATAAGGTTTGCAGGTTTCCTGGAAACTATCAAAGTGTTCTTGTGCCTCTTTGCTCTTGGACTATTCCAAGGGCAACGGTCTGGACTAGGTCCCTTTCAAGGACTCGTCTCCTTTATTACAATGCTGGAGGTCTGCTGTCAGAATCAGCCTTCAGGAACACAGTAAGTCTCCAGCTAAAGCACCAAAACTCTGTCCAAGGGATATGAGAGAGAGTTCTTGCTGACTGGAAAAGCAGGAGGAAAAAACTTGTCCTAATCTCACTCATGAAGCAGATCAACCCGAGTTATACTTTAAGAGCACATGTGCTCTTTGACCAAATGTTCCTGGCTAAGACTCCTCATTTTTAGTTTTTTTAGCATTTTGGAAATGAAATCCTCTCAGAATTCCTCTCCTCAAGAGTTCAAATATGTCCTTGGTAAATGAGAGCAAGCCCGTTCTTCTACTCTGTGCCTGGACATACTGTCCTGGGTCAGTCCTAGCGCAAGAACAGCTGAGATGCACCATGTCAAGGTGCAATCCTGGCCTCAGTGCCCATTTCCAACACTCACTTGCAGTGTCTGATTGGAGAAGAACTGTAGCAAGGAGAGTGTAGAAATATCCCTCATGCTTCCAGCGATTAGTGATTTAAAGATTTCTCACACTGAAGACTGCATAGATGTTTAGGCTATCCTGCATGGACACAGGTGCATGAATACTACCCACTCATACCTTTGTCTCCTGCATCACGCTATGCTAACACAAGTTACTTGTGTGCAAAACAAGTGCTTTTTTTCCTGTTTATTTTATCATAAGGATGCTTCCTCTGTGTTTTCTCAGTTATCCTACATGGCTTCTACTGCGAGGAACAATCAGAAATTATTCTCATCTCATTCCCTTCACCTTATTTTATAGTTCTCTTCCCCATCTCTCTCCAGACAGACATTTCTTTGCTCTAGTGAAGACTTTCTGCAAGGGCCGTTGTTCCAGATCCCTGATCCTCCTGGATACCCTTCCATGCACTTAAATCCTGCCACCGCAGATGAGATAAGCAGAACAGTGCATAGTTTTCAAGCTACGGGCTCATCTGGTATTTATATTGGCAAATCAATGTTTTCTGTTCTGCCCGCTAGGCCTTTCCAATAGCTCACAATATTTTATTTGCCTTTTTGACTGCTGCTGAGCACTTTCGGAGAACTATCCACAGTGAGGCTAACACCACTTTCCTGACTGTGGTAGAAGAAAATTTAGAGTTGTCACAAGCTTCTTCTGGGCTATTTAGGTTGAGTTACACTCCCCACCATTCTGCTAGAGGCCAGGGAGCTTTTTTGGCACATGCAGGCCTTTTCCATAGCCACCCCCCTTATTACCAGCCCTTGAAGTGGTCTGACATCGCAGTGTCTTTTCTTATTCTTTGGATGTTCTGGAACAATACGTTGTGGATTTGTGTCCTGCAGAAACAGCCGTTAGCTATGACTTGTTCAGGAGACAGTTTGGTCTGCTTTCCCTGGAATACTAACTGCCTTTTGCTCTCCTAGATAAAATGTTCTTTTCAGATGGAAATGCACTTTGTGAAGCCGTGTGTGAAGATTTCCAGTATCTCAGACTTGATTTTTCATACAAACCTGCAGATTTACAGACATATTTTATTCGAACATCTACATCCAGTTAATCTATGCAGCTCATTAGTGGGTCTTGATTAGGTCTAGACAAAACAAGGATATCTTCAAGGGATACAATGGAAAGAGATCATCATAGTGTATATATAGTTAGGATGAGATGTATAAGCAGAACCATTAGACCAACTGGTATATTTTGAAAAAATAAAACAAGCTTTTGGGCACATAAGACCTTTTTCACATCTGAAATAAAAGCAGAAGCTTTCAAAGCTAAAGGCAAATGCAGACAAATTGCTTAGAGTTTAGTTTAATATGTATCAATTAGACAACCTCTGAAAAAAATGACAGCTGGTATCAGTGGAGTAGATGTAGAGTACCACTAGAAAATGTACAGTTAGGGTTATTTTTTCCTCAGCACTTGGCTTTTATCAACATTGAATTTCATTTGCAATTTTATCACCCTGTCTCTCCAGTAATGTGAAAGCTTTCTGCAGCTCTTCACAGCTCACTGTAGATTTGATTATTCTGAATAACTTTGCCATCAGCAACCTTTATCACCTTACTATTCCCTGCTTTTGCTAGATGGGTTATGTTGATCTTGCATCTTGCCTCATTGCACAGTATAGACATACTGGTCAGTGCAGTACAGTCATAATCTGTCTCATACTCTTAAGTTAAGTTTAAGTAAACTTTAAAAGCAAAGGAGAGTTTCAAGAAAGTGACTCATCTTAATGAGTTTTCAAAATACTTAAGGATGTCTGAGGAAGCATTCACTTGACAGCATAATTTAAAAATAAAACCAGACCTAGAAAACCATGGGCATGATATTCAGTTTAATTACAACAACTAAAAATCTGTCTGTGTGTCACATGGTATAGACGTTCAATGACCATCACAGAATACTTTATATTCCACTGTAAGTTGTAAATTTAACTGACTTATATGTCCCCACCTTGTGAGCCAGACACATACCCTTGACTATGCTTGTTAGCAAGCATACTGAAGTGCAACTGCATCTGGTATGCTTGCCGTTTTAACTTTTATTTGAACATGGGACAAGCAAGATATGGAGGGTTTGTTTATTATTATTTCCTATATCTCATGTGAATGTGAAAAAATAATAAGAAAAAAGATTTCTAAGTAAATTTCTTGCATTGTAGATTGGCATTTTTGGCAGAATATACAATTTCACAATTGGACATGGTATATCCACATGAGGTGCACTTGTACCTCTGCCAAATATTTAATGAAATCTGCATGTATTTTTAAAATTGGACAAGCTATTGTTTAAATGTTGCAAAATGTACTTCGGATAAAACAAAGTGCCTGACAAGTATGGCAGAATGTTGGAAAAGTATTAATTGTCATTATTTTCAGTTTCGGTACAATTTGATATTCATTTCTTTTGGAATTCCATTGCCTTGCAAATATTGAGCTAAATGATTGGAAAATAATTTCTATCTTTTTTCCTGAGGTTTCTTATTACCATACAAATATGAATTCTTAAGACATAATAAATAAGACATTCGTCACAGTAGGCTGGAGATCTTGCCTCTATCCTTGGGCTCCGACAGACTTACTGTGCTTGTGTCCTGGCAGGGGAACAATAGATAGAAGCATGTCCAAAACAATCTCTACTTGGCAGCAAAATGACACTTCGCCCAGTATGAACTGTACAGAGCAATGCCATACTCTCTAGGCTATAGCAGCTGGAAATATTCATCCTTCCATCATTATCACTAGGCAGCTGAATTAAGACCTTACTAAAATGAAGCAGAAAGTTGATGTGGCTGAGAGGTGCAGTTGTATGCCCTCCGTTAACCCTTACCAGCATAGTTCATACCACGCAACTGACAACAGAGATCCTGAAGAGTTTTCCTGCTCTGGTCACTCCAATACCACAAGCAAGTATGTCATGTCAATGTAATGTTGCATCAAAGATCCTTTGACCTACTGGGAGGCTGAGCTAATTACTTTGGGTGCAGCACTTTGCAGATGCAACCATTCCGTACCCAGGATTAAGCTAGTGTTTCAGGTGGTGCTGCAATATCCCATCTTAACATATTAGGTAGAGCAGAGTTAGCCCGTGTATCTCTAAAAAGAATTATACCACATTATGCAGATTCACCCCCAAGTTCTGCATGTAGCTTCGCCCCCAAGCATTTCTGTAATGGTTACTCCCTGTTCATTTCCTGTGTTTTCTGTTAGAAAAACAGAAACCGTATAGGAAATTATTTTCATTTCATTTTTGGAAAATTATGAAGAACAAAATCTTTGATAAATGATGCAAGGTATTTTTCAAGAAAGGTAATATATCATTCTAAACCCTGTTGTTGTAACTTAATGTATGCATCCTGTTCAAGCCACTGCTTGGAGGGCAGGGTTAGAGTGGTCATAAAATGATACAAGTTGTTCAGCATCCACAGTGGGAAAAGAGTTATCTGCTTTCAGATTCCTGATTTTCTTTACAAGTCAGACCTGTTCTGTGGAGGTATATTCAAAAGAGAACCAGGCAGCATCTATGGTAATAACTAATATCCATCTTAGCAGATTTTGCTGACTGTATTTGGCAACTACTCTGTTCTTGTTTTAGGGCTGGTTAAAAAGAGACTTACACAGTTAAGCAGAGTGTGAGAAAAAGTCCTGCTCATCTGTTGTCTAAACTAGAGAGGTTCATAAATATCACAAATGCCTTAGTTTTCTACTTGCAAAGCTCTTGAGAATTAGGGAAATGTAGCTCCTCTGGGCTTGGGAAAGGGATATATTTGATAAACACTTTCTCTTTAACCTATCAAGGAAATAGACTGCATTTTATTATCTTTTTTCAAGATAAGACTTTGGAAATTTTCAAGGAGAACAGATGGAAATTTGTTTTGAAAGGATATAATTAAGGATCAAGAGAAGATTAATCTGGATTTAAATAGCTTTAAGATGTTAGTGAATGTATTTATGCAAGAAAATGCTAAACTATACAGCAAATTAGAAACTCTTGCAGAAGTTCAAAAGCTTCAACCCATAGGTTTCAGCAGTCATGCTGAAATTTGGTGCCTGGGCAGGTAATCCTTGTGCATGGCCATCAAAATTATTTAAAAATTTTTTGGATGCCAGATATATTTATTATCTCCTACTCCATCTTCTCTTAGGCTTTGACTCAGTAAAACTAGGAAAAAAAAATGACTAGGAAAGGCAAAGAGCCTGGAGTATGTACTTAAATCTAAGTGTGTACAAAAGTGTTTTGCTCAGAAGGGCTGGCTTGCTGAATTGTGGGAACTCAGAATCATCTGGTTTGAGTTCTTTCAATACTTGTTAGCAATTTTTGAAAATTAGTCAAAACCTGATATTTCCATCTGGCACTCTGTCCCTTGAGCTTGAACTTAGACATGCAGCCACTATGCTATTATGTACCTTGGTCATGTCTATAGATCTGAATATCACCTCTATATTGAAGGGTTTCCATAAAAATATGGTGAAATAGAGTGTGGTCCTGCATCCACAGAGGTCACTAGCAAAAGAGAAACTCCTGTCAACTTCAGTGAGGCAACATCATTCCACATTTCATCTCAGGGAACGTCACATTGTATGCCTCAAACAGAAAATAGACTTGTATATGCAGAAAGGTGTCTCAAGACTTAGATGATACCTCCGTATCAAAAATACAATTGAAATGTCTAATTTGTCACTATCTTTCGATACTAGTTAGAAAGATAACTCATGTTATCCAAGATATTTTGTCATATTTTAATGTAATAGGCTGAGGGTGTTCTATTTTCTTTTGTCAAATGTCAATATCCTGGTTCCCAAGTATAAATTCAGATTTTATTAGATTTTGTTTGATTTTTATTGGCTTTTAGTTTTGCTTAGGCAGTATTTGTTTGAATTATGGAATTCTATATTTGTATAAGTTCATGTGATTGAATTTTTGATAGATTTGCTTGTTTTCTTACAAAGGCACATGGGTTGATGAGAAGAAAATAGCTTGATTGCTTCTACTTTTGCTCTGATGAGACATTTAAGGAAGAATAACCTATATTTTATGAGAAATTTGTAATGCATAGTTGTGGGTTTTTGAGTAATGCTTCAGGGCTTTATAACCAAATGATTTTTTTTAATGATAAATAAATGAGAGAAGGAAAAAAAAATCACTCATATCTTATCCTTTGTATTAATGGAATGCTAATTTAATCATTCAAAACATATGCCGCTTTTAAATTATGGATCTGAGATAATAGTTCCAAGTGCAATAAACTGTCATGTAAACTGTGATTAAGCACCATAATAATACGAACACCCACCTATTGTATTAAAGAGACACTTTTACAGCTCGTGTTAGCTAGGCAAAATCTCAGAAAGTTAGCACATGTTAGAGCAAACCCATCCTCTTAATATCCCAGGCTGCCTCTGCCATGTTTTGGTCACTTCCACTGTCAGCAGGGGCAAGGCCAGGGTGACAAGAGCCTTTCCTCAGCTCACAGCTGCACGTGTGGAGCCACCACCGTTAATGTCATTTTGTGGCAAGGCTTCACAAGCAGATAAATTGACGCAAGAGAGAGGAGAGCAAGCTCAGGAGGGTGGTGGTGGGAATGAAGAACTGGGGATAGGAACCTCTCAAACCAGCTTTGCCACTGGAGAGATTGCAATACAGAACTACATCCGTGGGCACTAAAGGCAGCCTCATGCCTAAAGCCAGCACCTAATATTCAAGCAGCTAATTTTCAAGCACTATAGAGCTGAGCCTTTTTTTTTTTTTAATCTACTTGAAGTAGCTTGCGTTAAAAAAACACCACTTTAAATCTCAAATCCCTAAAATATTAGATCTGAAAATACATGATTTGTATGGGTTCATGAAAATGGTTTAAGGGAAATATGGCACAGCATTATTTTTTCCTTCTCTATTTTTTCAAAATGACATTTGGCTTTGGGGCCTTAAGTATAGAAAGTCTTGAGTATAGAGAGCGAGGGGAGCTGTTAATCAGAAACAAAGCAGCAGGCCAACCCTGTGTGCCCAAAGCTATATTTTCAAATAATAGTGATGTGATTCCAGGGAAGCTTGTACTTGCATTCTTCCAACATACATGACAGTCTCTTTCACCATTAGATCAGTATAAAACCAAATTCTAGATTTTGCCTTTACTCTAAAAACACTGGTTTATTTACAGTTTACATTAGACGCGTCATAGAATAATTTCCTGATTGTCTTTTGTCACTTGGCCTCAGGCGTAGCAGGCAAAACTGGAAGGGCCACGATGCTTTGGCAGTCATGCTTGATAAATCTTTGACAGTCTTTTTTTTTTAGATAAATTTTTGAAACAAACTACTTTCTCAGTTCAAACATTAAAGCTTAGTCTGTCTCACCAGCCTCCTTTTGAATATGTCAGTGATTCCTTAATGAAGTATAAGTTACTGATTATGAAACATGAAGAGATAAAGCAAAATCTAAAATGAATAGCACACACCCTCTTAGAGTTGAGCAGGAACCAAAGTCTGATTGCATTAATGAAGCACATAATCTTTTTATGGATGAGAAGAATAATTCATTGGAATTCTTTTGATTATCATTTAGTATATTTCTTTAATTATCCATATGGCTTGTAATTTCATTAACTAAATGAAAATAATATCACAACCTATAGTACTGTGTGCATAACCATACTCACAGATGCACTCAGATGTACGATACATACTTAAACTGCCTCTCGGTCATTCCCAGAGGTGGGAAACATTGTCACTTGTACTTGAGTAGTTATCTTGTCACCTGGAAGCGATGCCACCAACCTTCTCCCATAAAGAGCCACTCTGTCTACCTGGGGAGACAGAAGCAGGAAAGCCAGGCACAGGCAGAGTCTCAGAGTTTCCCAGTTGCCAAGTCTAGCACTCGCTCAAGCAATAGTCCCTTTCTGAGAGCCTTTTGCTGCCAGGGACAGCAGTGTTCTTCTGACAGATCTCTGCCACACACACGCTGTGCACCCTTACCCTTCGCATGCTTGAGTCCTGTTCTGCAACAACTTCCCTGAGGAAAAGCAGAGTCTTCATGAGCTGAAACCAGCTTCCAAATCTACTTTCTTCAGTTTGAAGATGAGTTCAGGTCTGGAAGAAAATCAGTGTGCCTTACTCCTTGTTCTTTGCCAGTCTAAGCTCCCTCAGATCAATGTGAGTTAATAAATGCTGAGTCTTCTCTGGTTAGGGGTTCCAAATGAATGACCTTAGAAAAACTGCAAAAGGGAAAACAAATTTGATTTCATGAAATGGATACTGTTACACCATCATTTTTCTGTCCTCCCCTTTTGTATTGTGTTTATTTCCTATCGTTACCTGTGAGACCTGATATTAGTTGACAGTAAAATTTGCCTATTACCTTGAAATCCTCAGGATCATGTTTACTTCAAAGCACCTTTGCTGCTTCTCCCTGCCTCCCTGAGTGTCTATAGCCTCTCCAGTTTTGAAGTTATCTAGAAGCATCAGCAGATTTGATTATTAATATTAAAACCTCACCAATGTTAAGCATACTGTATTCATACCATGTGCAGAACTGTCATAGTACTTTTTTCATTTTAGTTTTAGCTACTCAGTCACTGGAATGACTACTATCCCTAAACGAAACAGGATATACTTTTTTCACTGGAAAATTGTTTTCTGATTAAAACATTTTATAATGAAATATCCTGAAAGATTCACTTTCTGGAGAAAAACAAATACTGGTATTAAATGCACTTAAATTTGCTTAGACTGGAATTTAAGTGTTTAGATCCCAGGTAAGTCCCAGCTTGTAAACAAAATTTCTCTTTTTCCAAAGACTACCCTGGAGCTATATATATTCATTAAGCAACTCCTTATCTCATTTGGGAATTCTCTGGATAAGTTACTTGATTTGTACATGCCAGCTCAGAAGTTAGGAAAGGTGGCTGTTACACAGTGGGGTCTAAATTTCCCACTGAAGAGTGCAGTGAAGTGCTACATAAAGTACATAGCTAAATTGTGTGGAGTTGATCCCAACCATGAATTTTTGGATTTGTTAATGTACTTGAAATTAAAGAAAAAGAAAAAGAAAATTGATTTGGAAGTTCTACTATGATGCAAGTATAGTCTAGGTATGCAAAGGTTTTTTTTTTTTTTTTTTTTTCCTGCTGGAATCTTCAATCAGATTACATCCTCTAGAATTATGCATTGTCATGGAACTCTCATTATTAACATTATTGATGTAGTAAAAGGAAGAGTAGGAAAAATAGCTCTACTTTATAAATACATTCCTGAGGAATTCTTTCATACCAAGAATAAACTACTGAGCAAGAGTATGAGAATATGCTCCTGAGCAAGCTAATAATTCAATCTTGAAGAAATTGCTGTAAACAGGATGTAAAATGGGTTAGTCATCTGAAACCAGAGACTAGTTGCTGATGAAAATATGAATCTGTACAGAAGGAAAGGAATACCACATAAGGATTCTACAGAAAACCTTAGACACAATTTAATTTTATTTGTTGTTTTTACTATTTCCCAGATGATTGAAAAAACATAATCTGTGAGGGCAGATTTAAATAATGGTCCAGAGTTGCATAAAGGAGAGAAGAACTGAGCTAGCTGGGATATAGCGGAAAAGACCAGACCAAGCTGATTTGCACTTCCGCTAGGAGGAAGGATATAATCATTTCTCCATGTACAGAGTATATAAAACAGGAAGGGATGAGGTTAAACTACAGCAAGAAGTTAGATATTAGCAAGACCTTGCATGAAAGAATGATAAAGGATTCTATGTGATGACCACAGAGGTTGTAGGGACTTCAGCAGCAGATGTTTTAAACTAGTTAGATCAGTATCTGTCAGGAATTACACCGGTAGCTGATCCTGCCTTGTAGCAGAGGAATGCAGTAGATAAAATCATAGAAAAATAAATTCCCAAGAGGTTATGACAGGATGAAAATAGCAGAAACACCTGAGTTCACATAGAAAAGATAGGGGTTTTGCAAGTATTTCAAAACCTGTTGAAAACATAGTAGTGTTTATTACGAAATCTGAACCTGCAGGCCTCTGGCGTCCCCTTACTTTCTTTTTGTCAATCTGAAATAGACAGAGGGTGAGAAGGAATTCTTTCTGTGCGGAGGATGAGGGGCTTCTCTAGCATGCTCTGGGAGCCCAGGAGGAGCAGAAAGGTTCATAACACGAACACGGCACTGGAGATTATCAACAGAACAGAACTGCTTGTGAGAGCACAAGACAGGCTTAGAGCACAGCCAGAAAAAACATATAAACAAAGGATGAATATATTGAAGAAAAAAATGTATGCGCCTGTGACAAAAGCATGCACACCTTGGCATCCAGAGGCTTCAATGCAGGAAGCTGCATGGTGTGAGGTGCTCTGAACTGCCACTGATGCTCTCCAGCATCTGTGTATCTGCATGTTACAGCACTGAGTCCAAAGTGAGAAAAGGGAGTGAGGGGGAAGTTCAGGAATTGAAGACAACTCCTTTAAGCAGAACACCATTTTTTGGTCACAGCATTCTTCTGGATCTTTACTTACTGGCTTTTGCTAGACCAAGTATCAGATAATTGTTGCCAATGGAAACACTATTCAGATATAGAAATGTGCAATAACATCCCCCTACTATCTCTAGCCCAGACCAATAATTCTGGACACTGTGGTTTGCTTGACAGAAGCTGAATTTCTGCTGATGTGTTTGGCATTTGGTTGCAATTACCTATTCATTTGAATTAAAAGATTGATCACTGCAGTCAAAGATTGATACAAAACAACATAAAAGAAATACATTAATACTGGAATTTTGTGTAAGCATTGTTCCAGAGGGAAAAGAACATATGCAACAGGAAAAATGAGAAGACATCTGTCACAGTAGTCAAGCTTCTATCGAGCTTGATAATGATTATGAATCCATTACCATTGATATATTGCATAAAGCTGTGGGAATAGAAAGCTTTTCACATTACACAGAGAGTAATCAACATCCAACAGAAGTAGTCCCATCACACACACACCTGCTGCGTGCCTCACATCAGAATATGTTATCTGCAAAGCTAAATGTTATTGGCATGACAGAAGGAGACAGACAAATAATGAGATTCACTTATGAGCTATTTCATTCCTCTGCTAATGAGGTTTTGTAGTAACAAAACAAGCATTTGGTAACTTGCATATATTCCTCAAAATGTGTTGACGTACATAATTTCATCAATATATTTCAAACACGGCTCAGTGATATTGCCATGTGGTTTCTTATGAAGAAAGTCCCACTGCTTGTAATAGAAGGGCATACTTCTTTCCTATATGGTTACAGTCATGTATAATCCTTGTATCTTTATATTGCTATTATTAAAAAAAAAAAAATTGCAAGTATGTGCATATTATATATGCTCTAGAAGCAAAAGGTTTGTTTAAAATTAAACAGCAAATGCCTCTATTTCAACCATTTATTTTCTGGAATTAATTAAAGTTCAGCTGCATTTACCATAAATAGGTATATGTGGTTTGAAGACAAGAAAACCTCTACTAGTAAATTAATTCCTGCTAGGAAAAGCACCGTGCATTTCAGAATATATTTTTTCATTAAAACCAAATAATGTATGCATCTCAAGTGGATGATTTATGTGCATGTTCTGCAGTCTGTGTTTTTCAAACAGTTTCAGAATTTGCCAAGATATGCTCACCCAGCATGAGATTATGCACACACATACGCATAGGCAAACACTGATAGCATATTTCAGCATATATATATACACGCATATACATATATATGCACGCATACACATATATACACACATCAACACACTATATAGCAGAGGCTATTTTTTTATTTTATTTTATTATTTTATTACATCATATGATAGGTAATATCATTACATATACCTATTATATTACATATAATAGGTAATATTGCATATTACATCATATGTTAGACAATGCTTCAGCAAATATATAGCTACCTTGTTCAGGATGACTGACTTTTTGCAGCTGTATCATAAATATAGATGCCCTAAACAAAATATGTGTGTGATGATTTAATATTTTGGTTTGAGATATTTGTAACACTTGACTCATAAGAAATGATCTTAGTACCACCTTTTTATTAGATTTATTTACATCACTGAGAATGAAAGGAGACATCAACTGAAAACAAGTTGTATCAGCCAGAATCAAAGCAAAACTTTTAACTTATTAGTTTATGAAAGAAGAGGCAGGATGAATATAGGAAATTGGCTTTTAAAACTGAGACATATATCTGTTGCAGAGAATGCTGCAGTAAAATCCATCACCAGAGATCAAACCATATGTTGTAGGGGAAAAAAAATCAAAAGAAAAATAAACAAATAAAGCGAAGAGCTGGCTTGACAAATAAAGGACAACACAGACAATAAAAACCATAACACAAGAAATGAGCTACCAAAAGTAGTGTAAACATTTCTTTCAGACACAGCAGCAGTGTGTTCTAGAAGTTAAAATGAATACGCAAACATGACTCTTTTGGCAAACCACCATAGTCTAGCCAGGACGACACAAAAGAAAAGCCATATAATTGCCCCTGTTCTATATAAAGGCATAAATGTTATGTGACACAGAAAAGGAACCTTAATTTGGTCAATATGAGAAAAGTTAGATTTTGTTTCCTGCTCCCTCACCCCCATCCTTTGTTTTCTCAGAATAATCCAAGAAGAACATTAGATCTTTGTAGAGTCTGTTTCATATGGCATGGTCTGAAAATGGCATTATGAATTATGTCCTTTAACTGAAGGTACCTGTGGTCTATAAATCATAAAATTCTTTATTTCCTGGTCTGACTTCTCAGCACTGTCAAAGCTGAGAGAGGAACAGGTCTTTAGGTAATTCAGAAAAAGTTTGCTAGTATAACAGGCTCTGTAGGGGAAAGTCTACTTCAAACCAGCAGTTTTGGGGACAGTTTACTGGTGCTAGCACTGAAAAGTGCAATCTTTTCCTATTTCTGTGTTTATTCCCTTTATAATATGATAAATACATCCTTGTTATTGGCTCAATTTTATGCATCTCTTAAATCCCATCTTAGAACGGTATACAAGTATCTATTATATGTTAAGAAAGAGCAGTAAACACAAGAAAGAGTAGAAGTAAAAGCATTAGAAATGAAAAGAAATTTAGATGGTGAAAAAAAGTGAAACAGAGAAAATCATCTGAAGATCGATTTAGTCAGGAAAATTGTCTTGCTATACTAGCGAATTAATAAAAATATAACACACTGAAAGATTAATATTTTAAATAGTATTAGTTGCATGTAAGAAAATGTCTGAAACCTTTGCAAAAGATAAGAGAAATGTGTAATGTAATTTCAGATCTCATTTTTGAACTTGAGATCTAGATCTTGGGAAAAAGCCTGTTAGGAGACTCTGATTTAAACTCTAATTTTAGAAGAAGCAATGATGATTTGGTAGATTACATGACAAACCAAAACAAAAAAAACCCAACCAACTGAGTTTGCAAGAAGTAGAATGCATTAAGAGTGGAAGAAATCATAGCAAGTACCATGTGGAAAGAAGTGTTATATTTGCAGAAGAAACTAATGCAAAAACAAATCTGCAGACCAGATTGGCCATTTCTCTAAGTGCAGGGAGGAAGTTGCATGACTCCTGCCCCCTGAAGCAGACTTCTGCAGCACAGCCAGCAGCAGCACTATGTTACGACAACATCCATGAATTTTCTTCAGCAATGATGAGTATTTATTTGTGGTAACTGTTTAAAAGACCTTGAGTAGATGGAATACTGATTGGAAAAAAAATGAAAATCTTAGAACATACAGAACAGAAAGTGGAACAATTGATATTGTGTCAGAAGTTGTAGTAAACAGCCCAAAGAATCAATGCAGTCACAGTGAAAATGGGAGGAAATAAAATTATACATCTGTGAAATTATTGCTATTGTGGCAAAAACAGAATATTGAAAAGATAATAGCTTAATGAAGCAGAGTAGTTGTTGATAAAACATGCCAAGAAGTAGCCATCTTTGAGGAGAAGTTTTGCTGTAGGAACACAGGAATCCAATATGAATGACTGCAAAATCCAAACAGAGAACAAGAGAAACTAAGAAAGTGCAAAGAAAACATA